>CM050169.1:30143260-30608260 GCA_027410445.1 Discoglossus pictus
GAGAGTTAAAGATACAGGCAAAGAGGGGCAAAAGATTACATGTATGCCCACTATTTAATATTCTGAGTAAGAGAACATGCCATTAGAACAGGCCCATTGGAAAGGCTATTTACACGGAAACTACTCATTTGGCTGATCAAATAAGTGGAGGGAAACCTACTGTGCTTTCTTTCTGTTCAGTTAGGTCGCTAATTAGCATAAGGCCCCATAAAGAGGACAAAGCCCAGCTCAAGATTTAAGTATTTTATAAAAAAACAATTGGTGCAATGTATAGCCAATTTTGGTTCCCTGGTGGTCCAGTGGATAGGACTCAGTGCTTTCACCGCTGTCGACCAAGGTTCGATTAAAAAGTCAGGGTTGGGTCTGGTCAGTACTGGGATGGGAAACCACCTAGGAATACCAGGAGCTCTATGCTGTGGCCCACTGGAGAAGGAAATGGCAACCCACTCCAGTATCTCTGCTTTGAATATCAAGTGGATCAGCATGAACATGGACATAAAGATGTTCTGGCGTGTTACGGTCCATTAGGCCACGGAGAGTCGTAAACGACTGAACGATGAAACAAATAATAGCCGATTTTAATGTTATATAAAAAAATAAACAATAATCTCAAATATCGTAGGTTCTCCTTATGATTTTTCACTGCTAAATTTTGAATCTCAGTTGTCCTCCTGGTCTCTTCTTTGCATCTATCAAGAAGCAATATTTTCAGTTGCACTGAATATTGATTGTCAAGTTATGGATCTATTTTATTTTGTCCTCTACTTTTCTTGAGACAACATTCATTGCCTTTTGTAGACTGGTAAGAAATCTGTTTTACACATACAAACTAGCATTGATCCAGCAACTAAACCTAAATTAAGCTTAGGTGTTTTAGTTATGTATTTATTCCACTTACCGTATATACTCGAGTATAAGCCGACCCGAGTATAAGCCGAGGCACCCATTTTACCACAAAATACTGGGTAAAATAAGTGACTCGAGTATAACCCGAGGGTGAGAAATGTGCTGCCCCCTGTGTCCCCCTTGTGCCTTCTGTGTCCCCCCTCTTTCTCCCGTGTTTCTTCTACCCTCCTCTCCCTTGCCTGTGTCTCTTCCCTCCTCCCTTATCACCCTCCTCAACCCCCCTCCTCATTCTCAACCCCACTCCTCATCCTCAACCTCCCTCCTCATCCTCAACCTCCCTCCTCATCCTCAACCTCCATCCTCAACCTCCCTCCTCATCCTCAACCTCTCTCTTCATCCTCAACCCCCTCCTCAACCTCCCTCCTCATCCTCAACCCCCTCCTCAACCTCCCTCCTCATCCTCAACCCTCTCCTCTACCTCCTTCCGCAACCCCCCCATCCTCAATCCCCCTCCTCAACACCCCCATCCTCATCCTCTCTCCTCAATCCCCCTCCTCAACCCCTCCATCCTTATCCTCTCCCCTCAACCCCCCATCCTCAACCCCCCTCCTCAACCCCCCTTCTCAACCTCCCTCCTCATCCTCAACCTCCCTCCTCAACCCCCCCATCCTCAACCTCCTCCTCAACCCCCCCATCCTCATCCTCAACCCCCTCCTCAACCCTCCTCAACCTCAACCCTCCTCAACCCCCCTCAACCCCAACCCCCCTCCTCAACCCCCCCCTCAACCTTCATCCTCAACCCCCCATCCTCATCCTCTCTCCTAAACCCCTGATCCTCAACCCCCCTCCTCAACCCCTCCTCCTCATCCTCAACCCCATCCTCAACCCCCCATCGTCAATCCCCCTCCTCAACCCCCCCATCCTCATCCTCTCTCCTCAATCCCCCTCCTCAACCCCTCCATCCTCATCCTCTCTCCTCAACCCCCCATCCTCAACCCCTTCCTCAACCTCCCTCCTCAACCGCCCCATCCTCAACCTCCTCCTCAACCCCCTCCTCAACCTCAACCCCACGGGGGCGGGGTTAGAGACACAGAGACACACGGGGGGTTAGAGACACAGAGACACACAGGGGGGTTAGAGACACAGAGACACACAGGAGGGTTAGAGACACACGGGGAAGAGTGACTCGAGTATAAGCCGAGGGGGGCCTTTTTTGCCTTAAAAAAAGGGCTGAAAAACTCGGCTTATACTCGAGTATATATGGTACATGTAAAATTGTATTTGCTTACATTAGATGCCTTTTTATTTTTGTTTGTGTGACTATTGTGATGTTATAATGACACTCCTGAAAGATGCTGGAGAATAGAATAACCAAATAGGTGAAAAAACATGAGAATTATTAATTGACAAACAGTTTTATTTAATACATGGCCCTTGTGCATTGCATTTAGAACCATCTGACATAGGAGTATACACAAGAACTCTGAAATGTTGCTGTTTCTTCTGTTAGTTGTTTTATACACATAGGGCCTCATTCAATTGCAATTTGGCCAATTGAATAGGGCTCTAAATAAGCACATAACATATATTTTTTAAATAAGTTTTTAGTTAGAAAGCATCTATCCAAAAGCAAGGTTTTCACTAACTAAAAACTTCTTTAAAAAGAATATGCTATGTGCTTATTTAGAGCCCTATTCAATTGGCCAAATCGCAATTGAATGAGGGCCCTAGGATTTAGCTCACTCGTCCTTCTCCCTACTAAGGCCCTCATTCTATTGCAATTTGGCCAATTGAATAGGGCTCTAAATAAGCACAAAACATATTTTTTTTAAATAAGTTTTTAGTCAGTAAACTTCCATCCAGAAGCAAGGTTTTCACTAACTGAAAACTTCTTTAAAAAAATATACTATGTACTTATTTAGAGCCCTATTCAATTGGCCAAATCCCAATTGAATGAGGCCCTAAATGTTTCTTCCCTTCCCTCACACTTAATGCTCACCTCAATCCAATAATTGCTGTCTTGTCTCTGCTACACATTCCTCATATCTCACCAATTATTCCCCTCACGCAGTTCTTCATGTTTCTCCTCCTTTGCACCCTTCCTCATTTAGCTCCATTCTCATTAATCTTCACATCTCTCCATTTCCTCATGTTTTGTCTTTCTCTCCTCATTCAATTCCCATGTTGGTTCTTGGTCTCCATTGCTGCTATCTTTATTTTAGCTTTTTCCTCGTTCCTCTCTCCATTGCTCACTTAGCTGCCCACTCCCATTCTGTATATCTGTTCTATTTCTCCTTGTCTCAATTTTTCCTATGGCTTCTTAACCTATATTTCTGCCAACCCATCTCCTCGTTCTTCATATCCTGTCTCTCCAAAAACTTTCAGCCTTATTAAATTGCAATTCGGCCAATTGAATAGGGCTCTATTTAAGCACATAGCATATTTTTTTATAGAAGTTTTTAGTTAGTGAACTTCTATCCAAAAGCAAAGTCTTCACTAACTAAAAACTTCTGTAAAAAAAAAAAATGCTCTGTGCTTATATAGAGCCCTATTCAATTGTCTGAATCGCAATTTAATAAGGCTGAAAATGTCTATTTTCCTCTTATTTGTGTCTCTCGCCTCAACCCATACTAACATTTCTCCATCATCCCTCATGTCTATCCTCCCTCTCATCCTTTCTGATGTCTGTATCTTGCTCCATGTTTACAAGAGGACATCCTTTATGGTTAAAAGTTAAAGATTCCACCTTAAAGAAAGAGAAGGGTTCTTTACAGTAAGAGTGGCTAAAGTGTGAAATTCTCTACCCAAGGAGATTGTGATAAATGGGACTGGATATATTTTAAATAAAAATAGCATTCAGGGTTATCCTGGTTACCGTATATACTCGAGTGTAAGCAGAGTTTTTCAGCCCTTTTTTTAAGGCTGAAAAGGGTCCCCTCGGCTTATACTCGAGTCACCCCACCCCCTGTCTCTCCACCCAGTGTCTTTTCCCCCCTCTCCCTCTCCTGTGTCTCTTTCCCCCCTCCCTCCCTTTTCAACCTCCTTATCCTCCCTCCTCAAGCCCCCTCCTCATCCTCAATCCCCCTCCTCATCCTCCATCCCTCTCCTCATCCCCAACCCCCCTCCTCATCCTCAACCCCCCTCCTCAACCTCAACCCCCCTCCTCAACCTCAACCCCCCTCCTCATCCTCCCTCCTCAACCCCCCTCCTCACTTTACCCCTTTCTAAATACCTCCCCCTCTCCCTTTCCCCTCACTTACCTTCTATCAGCAATTGCTCCTCCGCTCCTCCACTCCTCTGGGCGTCTTCCGGCAAACTTGGGACCCGGCATATGCTAATGACGTGATGTTACATGCGCATCACGTCATTAGCACTGGCCGGGTCCTGGCGCAGCCAGAAGACGCGTGGAGGAACGGAGGAGCAGCTGTTGATGGAAGGTAAGTAACGGGAAAGGGAGAGGGGGAGGTAATTAGAGAGGGGTAAAGAGAGGAGGGGGGTTGAGGATGAGGAGGGGGTTGAGGATGAGGAGGGGGTTGAGGAGGGGGATTAAGGAGGGAGGATTAGGAGGGGGTTTGAGGAGAGAGGTTGAGGAGGGGGGTTGAGGATGAGGATGGTGGTTGAGGAGGGAGGATGAGGAGGGGCTTGAGAATAAGGAGGGGGGTTGAGGAGGGTGGTTGATGAGGGAGGATGAGCAGGGGGTTGAGGAGGGTGGTTGAGGAGGGAGGATTAGGGGGGGTTGAGGAGGGGGGTTGAGGAGCAAGGTTGAGGAGGGGGGTTGAGGAGGGGGGTTGAGGATGAGGAGGGGGGTTTGAGGAGGGGATTTGAGGAGGGTGGTTGAGGAGGGAGGATGAGGAGGGGGGGTTGAGGAGGGGGGTTGAGAATGAGGGTTGAGGATGAGGAGGGGGGTTGAGGAGGGGGGTTGTGGAGGGAGGATGAGGAGGAAGGATGAGGAGGGGTTGAGGAGAGAGGATGAGGAGGGAGGATGAGGAGGGGGGTTGAGGATGAGAAGGGAGGATGAGGAGGGCTGTTGCACAGAGGGGTTAAGGAGGGTGATAAGGAAGGGAAAGAGACACGAGGGAGAGGAGGGAAATAGACACAGGGAAGGGAGAGGGGGGAAGAGACACAAGGGAGGGAGGGTGGGCTAAGACACAGGGGAGGGAGAGGAGGGGAAGAGACACAGAGGAGGGAGAGGGGGGAGAAACACAGGGGAGAGAGAGGGGGGACACAAGAAAGGGGCACAGAGGGCACACAAGAGGGGGACACAGAGGGCACAAGAGGGACACAGGGGGCAGCACATTTCTCACTCTCGGCTTATACTCGAGTCACTAAGTTTTCACAGTATTTTTGGCTTATACTCGAGTATATATGGTAATTAGAGAGGGAGTATTGATCCAGGGAGGAATCCGATCACCAGTATTTGGGGTCAGGAAGGATTTTTTTTTTTACCTTTTGAGCAAACTGGCCAAGTTCACTTGTTTTTGTTTTTTGTTTGCCTTTTTCTTGATCACTTAACAATTAATCTGCATATTGCAGATCAGAGGAGATCTAAATAGATTGAACCTGATGGACTAAAAGTCTTTTTTCACCCTCAATTACTATGTAACTATGTAACTAAGTTTCTCTCTCTCTTTATTCTTTAGTGATCTGCTTTTGCCTCTGATGCCAGTCAATCCTCACATCTCACAGTCTCTTTCCCTTTGCTTTCTCGGTTTCTGATCTCTCCTGCGCCCTCCCTTTACCTCTGCTAACCTTCTCTCCCTCTGACTTCTCTTCTGTTCTTCCCTCCTCTCATCTCTCTTAGACTCTGATCTACCCTCTTTTCTCCCTATCACTGTTCCTCCAATCTCACAAATTTGCCTCCATCTCCCTTCACTCTATATTCTCCTTTCCCCTCTCTCTTATCTCCCCTCTGCTGTGCCTTCTTTCTAAAGCTCTGCTCCCTCCCCTTTCTCCCTCTACCCTCTGTTCACTAACTCTGAACTTCCCTATACTCCCCCTCTCTAGCCCTTTGAGCACACGCACTCATATTTCTTTAACAAAGCATACTGTGAATATTAGACTACAGCATTTCTTTACATTTATAGTAGCATAATCTAAAGAATATTCCCAAATCCACTCCCATTTAAAGACAAAAATGTATAGAAACTTATGTTATTTTAATGATAATAATCATGGGTTAAAAAGTTAAATGTTATCCGCATAGTGGGAAAATACTTTGTAGAAATGTCAAGTATCTTTTAATATCAATCTGTACAGCCAAAGCACAGTCAGTACTTTTTCCTGATATAATCTGCTATTTTCTAAAATTACATAATAGGGAAAATATTATTTTTTCATGGCATATGTGTCACCAAAGAAAGCCGAAATGCATTTCCAAATCTCTACTTAAATAATACATTGTTCAGTATAATTAAAATGTAGGAGTTGATGCATTTTATTAGAAATAGGAATTGATATAATATATAAATTGTAATTCAACTAAAGAACTGTACTAAAGAGACATGTAAAAAAAAGACCTGTTATATGCTATTATAGTACGGAGTCATGTAATAGGATCTCAATTGTTATCTTATGAATCCCTTATGAATCCCTCCCCTTCTGAACCTTCAAGGCTATCTCCTAAGCAAAGTTTGTAGCAACAAACTAATCTCGGTCTTCAAGGTTCCATTCTACTTGACAAGAAGCATTTATTCACAAACAAATGGACAATGGAATTGACTTGGACACATGGGCGTAGGAGCCTAAAAATATATGGGGGGGGGGGACGACAAAGTTTAAAGAGACAAAAACCTGTGGCCCTGAGTGGTGCTATTCAACTCTATGGATCAAAGCTTTCATGGTAAAGACATACTGCTCCATAGTGCTGGAGCCTCTAGAGGCCAAAACTGGTAATGCATGATTAAGTTTCATTTTTGCTATTTCTTGTGTCCCCTATTCATATAATCTGGGGAGGATTTGTCCCCGTCCCCCCCCTCCCCAATTCCTAAGTCCGTGCTAGGACAGCATTCTTTTGCATAAATTAGTAATATGTTTAAAGGATCTATTTATTCTTTCTATCTTTCTAAAATGTTTTTGCACATTATCATTAATAGTAAATGTGTTTTATACAAAAGATAAAACCTTTCATCATAATCAGTTGAGAAGTTGCTTATATTGATCTTTACTACTTAAAGGACCACTGTACTATTTTGAACCGCTCTTCAAAATATGCCACATTTTTAAAAATGCAAAATCAAACAATACAGCCTCTAATATTCTAAATGATATTTGCAACTATGCTACAGCATATGCTAGTGGCAATCAACTTGCTGTAGAAAGAGACTTTGATTGCACATGAAGTGTGTATATATACAATGGGAATGTGGCATCTGCAAGTGCTTGCAGTAGTTGCAATGGAAAGCTCATTAGTTTACAAGGACACATCAACATGAGAAAGAACCAGGAAGAATCAGCTGACGATAACAAATGGATGCCAGCAGTAAATAATAATTTGGTACAAAACATTATCATGTTTAGCTATTCAAAAGACGAACTGCAAAATATTCGACCACAGTGGTCCCTTAAACGCAGAGGCCATTTATCAGGTTAAAACTTGCCACTGGATCCACTGGTGTATCAAATAAAACGGTGGGTGAGAGCTTAGTTTCCAGTGATCATAAATCAGTGTGGTTTAGTACACAGGCATAGACTCAGTTTCATGACACAACAACAAAGGCTTTAGATTTTAGAAGGGCTGAGCATTTTCAGATGGAAAAGCATTTAGTGGAGTATTTGGCAGTTTCAGAACTTTAGTTGAAGTGCATAAGCAATATGAATAACTAAAAGATGCAATTTTAAATGCCACAGTTATGTTAGAAGAAAAAAAAATCTTTGGGAAGGAGAGAGAGGCGGAATGTATAGCAGATACTAAAAGATAGCACATAAAAATGACAAATGAGTAAGACAGGAAGAGGCTAAGTACATAATCAGCTGTGGTAGAAAAGGGGGTCTTAAAAGTGTAGCAGTGCTCATTGCACGGAGTGAGTGAGCAGTGTGATTTATAAACATGCATAATTGAAATTACAAGATAAAACGATTTTATTTTTTTAAACGTGGAAGCAAAAATTTATACATTTTTTAAACTGGTTTCCAACATATTACATCTTTGTGAAAAGAGAATGAAATGTGACAAAAGTATGTTTCAAAGCTTTTGCCAGTTACTCTACTAATGGCTGGTTAGTACTAAATCAGTGATATGGGAGTATCATCATTGCTTCATTCAAATCAATCCACAATATGGAAGGAATAGCTGGCACTTTTATGAAATTTAGCAATGTTCTTATAGGTAGTTCCCAAAATATTGATGCTCATAATATGAATGAACTAACTAGAGCAACAAACTAACATTTAAAAAAAACGTTGGCATTAAAACGGATGAAACAAAGGTCCAATTGAGTAATTGTTGGTTACTGGCCCCCATTATGTAGCCATAAACTAATTTGCTATTCAATTGGCGTCTTTCTCTACCCGCAAACGATTTGCGGGTTAGAGGCTGAAAATCCCTGTGGTTGTTAAAATTGTAACTGCAACCCAGCTAAGCCTTTGATCTTTCATCGCTATTCAATTGCTACAATTCCTCAAGCCCGCAAATGTTCTCACACCCGTAAATGGCAAAAGTAGAAGAAAATCTTTTGGGTACCAGATAGGACTCGCAAGGGGGTTTAACCCCTGTTCGTAGCACTGTAAATGCAAATAAAAATCAATACTGCACTTTAAAAGAAAGGGGAAAGCGAAGAAAGATGTTATAATTAATTGCACAACAGTCTCAAGCTCGCAAATCTGCAAAAAGAAATTGTTATAACAGTCTTGGGAATCAAGGAGTTAATACATATCAGGCCACCCACATGGACTAGAACAGTATTGTCATTAATTTTTATTATTTTGTACATTGCTGGATTGTGAGTCCGATTGCATATCGGATTTCTAAACACTCATTGACTGACGTTTAACCTCCATGTTTTAATGATGTCTCATTAACTATTGGCTGTTTCAACATCGATAGCTATGGCTTTGCTTAATTGATCATGATCGTACTCTTAAATACTACTTCCGATTGCATGGTTTACGGTTTAGACTTTCGGCCATGTAGTTGCGGGTTTGTTTAATTGAATCGATCGGTAACTGTTGCAAATATCAATTTGCAATTGAATAAGGCCCAATGAGTTTATAAAATAATTAAATTATTTGAAAGAAAAAAAGAAACTGAAGCTACTTATCGAAAATAATTCTCAGGACTAAAATATGTGACGCCAAGGTTGGTGATTTCTTAGGGCAGGATATGTGGTAGATGAGAGGAAAATGTCAGTCCACACCTTGTAGGTTTATGAGTCTATACTAGCTCTTTTATTAGTTTTTTTAAATGCAACTATTTTACACATATATAATTTTACTTTAAGGGATGGAAAGATCACATATTTGTCTAGCACAAATGTAAGAGTGGCTGGTTTTAAACTAGCGCTCCAAAGATTTCAATATGTACTATAAAGGCAGGTTTGCATGGCGATAAAAAGCTTCTTCAAATCTGGATGTTTAAGCCTCAGCAAACAAATGGTTAAGGAAAAAATATTTTCAACATAGAGCTCCATAACTTTGCTGATGTAGCACCCAGACACACCCAATCCAAAAGGAAGTCTAATCATGGTTACAAGTGAAGAAAGAATAAATGTTCCATTATTTACCCTTTTAGTGCTTGTTTTTCATGCAAAAAAAGTTTAAAACCTGATCCTTTAAATTCATACAAAACAAATATGTGACGTCCATGACTCTTTAATATTATGACAAAGAAAATGTAGTATATACTAAGATGAAAGAAAAAAATGTATACACTGAAGAGTAACAAGGGAATTTGGAAAACATGTATATAATTAGGAATAACATGAATGGCTTGGAAGTGAGGTTATGGTATTTTGCTGATGACAAAAGAATATGTTAAAATTATGTTCACAAAATATTAACAGTTTAGGAAGTATAGAAGACAGGATACATGTCTGACAACTACAGCTTAACAAAACTAGGCAGAACAATAAACATGGGAGCCATAAAACTCCACAAGCAGTATATTGGAGGAATGGCAGTGTTTCTGACAGCTATGTCAGAGAAAAAAGACCTGGGAGTCGTTTGTTTAGATGATTTAAGGGTAGGCAGAAAAAAATAACATTGGCATATTCCAGTGTGAAGCTAGGTTTTAACATAAAGAGTTCTTCACAGCAACAAAAGAGACAGAGTGTCACTTGTGGATCATTTCGGAAGATCATGTTGTGCTCAGCTCTGGAAATGTTATTTCCAGAAGGGCATAAATAAACTAGAAACTCAACACAATCCAAACAAGGACTAATAAAAGTGAAAGAAGACAGGAAAGGATTATGCCAAGGTCTCATATGCCCAAATGGTTAATAAAGGAACAAGATTACAGGTCCCCTTTTACCCCTGATCAGGAGGTCTGTTTGTTGGCCAGACAACAATTATCTTTTCAAGAAACATGTGTGTTTTGTATATTTGAAGCTTTAACTTCACTTTAACACCAGGCAAAATAATGATCATCAAAGAGGAGCAAAGCAAAAATGCATCTTTACATGAGGAAGAAAATATATAATCAAATACGAACCTTAATACTTATATTTTAGCAGATAGATAGATCAGGACCTACGTACATCACATAGGTTATATCACAAAAATTATTGTGAGCAAGCGGGCTGTTGCTAATGCTTGCGGGTTCCAAAGGCGCTCCTTGCCAGCAACTGCGGACGTCGCAAAATTTACGTAGTTACGAAAGCAAAATACGAGACACGTTACAACCCATTACCACCTCGCAAAAATCGTCCGAAACCCTGGCACATGAAAACATTAAAAACACAATAAATACACACAACAAATACCTACAGCAAGGGGGCGGGGGGGCACCCAGGACCTCAAAAACTGAAGTTACACCTGAATTTAACTCCAAATAAAATAGTTTAGACACTCAAAAATCCCCTAAGCGAGAGAAAAAATGGCCGCCGGAAAAAACAAAAATGAGGCTACAGCAGTCTAAAGACGCAAAACACCACCAAACACCTACGGATTTCCCGAAAAAGACATACGAGATTCAAAAACAAGGACGCAACCCGCGCGACCCCAAAAACATAACAAACACAATAAATACACACAACAAACACATAAAAAGGTTACCCACAGCAAGGTGGTGCACCCAGGACCTCTGCAAGTAAAGTTACACCTCGATTTAACTCCAAATTTCGAAGTTTAGACACCTAAGCGACGCAAAACACCACCAAACAGCTATGGATATTCCGAAAAAGTCGGACGACATCCGAAACGAAGCACGCTAAATTATCCACAGCTGCATACCACACATTAGCCGCCATTTTAGAACAATAACTTATACAATCCGTAAGTACACAGCTACCCTAACGGATTTGCCTCGCGCACGCACACTATTACACTGCACACATTCGTGACACTTACACAGCAGCTCCACAGCACTGAAAACACACATTGTATGCTGCCGCAACATCAAAACAGATTGCCAGCTCTTCAACACAAAGCTTTGTGCATATATTACTTCAAAATAGGTAAAGTATATTAATTTATTAATGTATTATTTATTTCATTACCATACACCAAACAGCATTAGCTCACTTACAATTTCATTGCCGTCATTTTTTGACGGGCAATATTGTAGTTTATTAATAAATAACAACTCTAACAACATTTGCTATCTAATTTCATGTTGGTAATTTATTTATAAATTGAACACATTAGATAATACAGGAATTGATATTTGTGCACAAATGTTATTCAATAAAACTGAAGGACTAAAAGCCACATTACATTTGAAGTTTGTGTGTGCTACGTGAGACCCGCAACAGCTGCAAGCTTGCAGATTTACAGAGCTTTTAAATTAGAACATGCTGCGAGTTACGGGCTTGAGAGGCAAACCCGTAAACCATTTACCGCTCGTTGGCGATCAATTAGTCAAACTCGTAGTTACGGGTTTAGGTGGAGCCAATGAAAACAGAGATTTTCATAATTGTGTCACTGAAAAATGGAGGTGGGATTTCAAAGTCTTACAGGGTTCAATTACAAGTTACGATCGGACCCACATTCCAGATATATTGCAATATTGATAAAGCCATAAAAATTATATTCTATTACATGCAAGTTCCTTGATATGTATTAACACATTGATTGCCAGGATCAATATATAATATGGAAAATAAACATGAAATAAAGTATTTTATTTGCCCGATTTGCCACCTTGAGAATGTTGTGCTATTAATTCTAAGACCTAACATCACTTTTGATTTGTGAAATTTGTATTCTATTTTTGGTTTCTTCCTTTTCTTCAGAGGAATATTAAACTGTTTTCTAGATGGGAAACAACGAAAGGATAGAGTTAGGAGAAGATAATAAAGGCAGGAAAAGCGATTGGAAGAAAAGCTAAAGAGAGGGCAAGTAAAAAAAAACTAAAAAACAAAGTTGGATACTTTTAGTATATTATTTTGGAGGAATATAATTACCAATCAGGAGAATGTTTTTAAAAAGTTAAAAAGCAAACCTTTATTTTTTTGGCTTATTATATTTTATATATACATTGCGGACCATCTCTATTGATGTTGTATAAAACACCTCCCTAATATGTTGTCTAGTAAATAGGAACTCTGGACAATGGAATCAAGTCATGGCAACACACCAAATATCTATTAGCACTTCTGCCATCAATTGATTATCAGTCACTCAAGAAAAAAGGAACCTAGGAAATTGAAAGTTAACACTCCTAAAAGCAGAACACATGACTGATTTTAGCACCATATAATGGTAAACAAATACAATTTTTTTTAAATTTATTTAAAGTAACATAGTGGTAAAACAATTAATGATCCTTCAAAAGTACTAGATGCATCCGGCATAACGAATTCTCTGTCCGCCTAATAATAATTATCATTATCAATTTTTCCTCTGCTCGCCACAAGGGATTACCATACTGGCCTCTTTACCTTTATTATTATTATTATTATTATTATTATACTTGATTTGTAATGTGCCAACATATTCCATAGAGCTATACAAGGGTTGAGTACAAGACAAAAACAATTTTAGCACATTGAAAAGAATGGAGGGCCCTGTCTTTGTGTATATATTTATATAGTGCTTTCCATAAAGCACATTACAAGATTAAAAACTTGTACCACCTCGCACTTATGCATTGTGTAACCCCCAGAGTGTATCACTTTGGAGAAAGTAACAATCTCCGTATTGAACGTTCTAGCACAGGGACATGATCACAAGGTTGTGTGAATCATTATGAGCCATTCACAATGCTGTGTGAAATATGAATTCATAGCTTTTTGTCTACTCTGTGGTTGACAACATTACAGGAGTGGGAAGAGGGAGAGCGGTAACCCTGACAATCCTATTGAGGTGTGCAGAGGGAAATCAAAATACAGATGTTATGTTTAATATTGACAGTATTGCTATATAGTTGTGCTAATAGGGCTTTTATTATGTTAGATGTGAATTCACATTTAAATGGTACTTGTGGTTGGGGTTCCATCTCTTGTAAATGTGGAGAACTGTGGCTCTATAAATTCCCAGTCACTGTGCAGCCTTTCTTTGTTGGATTTTTCACACTGGGATAGACACATCGTTTCTGCCCATGTCTACATGGAGTGCCACAGCCTTCTGAATAGGTTAAGGGTATAGCCACAGCCAAAAAAAATATTTACTACCATATGCATCTTGTATTAGTGTATATGGCATTATTGATAACTGGCTGTGAGAATTCGTAAAATTTTGATTTCAACCCCCAGACAGTATAACAGTACCAAATATTACACCTGATATTGTGCCCGCTGGATTTGATTAGCTTGGTCTCAACACCAAAACACCTGGGGAGGTGACCACTAGCAGGGAAGCCATCATATGCTTTTCTAAAAAGGCTAAAATTGTCTCGAATCATTGGGATTGCAACTACCAGTCCCACCGATCTGCCGTACCCAGTGGGACCTGTTACAAACCTGCTGAAATATATCCCATTTACTGTTGAACATGACTAACAGTCCTCCAGTGGTGACATGTGGACTGACCAAGATAATCACTCCAGTTCAGTCTGACATGAAAGTGGCTGAAGAGATTCATCCTATTCAACCACAACGGGCTCTAGAACGGTGCAATCTTCTGCAAGGGGTATTCTCAGGTATATCCCCAACAGACACCGTGTCCACTTGCATCATTGCATGGTTGCAGCTATGATTATGAAATATAATACCTTAGATCATCCAAGAAGACAACTATTACTGAAAGTGGCTTGCAGACAATCCTTCCCAAGTCGGCTTCAAGCAAACCTTTCTTAGCTATGATTTCGCTCTTGCTATCCTCTGCCAGTCGTACTTTATGAATACTTTACTTATAATCTTAAGGGTGTTGGCTTAGAACTAGTGCACATATGTTCAAATGGAACTTGACTTTTTTTAATAACATAGGGCCCTGTTCTATTGGCCAAATTGTAAATTTATTCACACTTAAGACCACTCTTAAAATTGCCACATATTCTATTAGCTACTTGCATCCTGATTGAGAGTTACCCACCCACAGTCATTATGGGCCAGCCAAAGACACAAATTCGGGCTTACAACTCCATTGGTTTTAGCACAGCTCAAACATTGTTGTTGTGTCTTTCAGTCATGTCCAACTCATGGACTGCAACACACCAGGATCATCTATATATCCATGGTCATGCTGAGACACTTGGCTTTCATGGCAGAGATACTGGAGTGGGTTGCCAGTTCCTTCTCTGGCAGGCCACAGCATATAGTTCCTAGTAATTCAAAGTGGTCTCCCATCCAAGTACTGCTTGGTTTCAGGTTGGTGTGACCACTTGGTTCCCTGGCTGGAATCAAACCCAGGTTGCAGTGGTGAAAACACTGAATCGTAACCACTGAACCACCAGGGAACCCAGTTCAAACATTACAAGCGTTAAATAATAAAGTTGCACAAAATCGATATTCTATTAGACCGGTAGGTCTAGCTAGCAATTGAAGTACTAAATGCTTTTCCAAACACTTATTATAGCTTTAGCATCAATTAAACACACATTACTGTACTTTAAAATCATGGTAAGGCATGGAAAGCCATTAGAATTAATTGCACAACAGTCTCAAATCCACAAATAAGCAATTCAAAATTATTTTTAACTGTTATTTATGTGTAGTATTGATTCCGGGATTCAAGGGGTATAATGAAATCCACATGGACTAGAACAGATGCTCTAAGGAATTTTATAGAGTGCTTGATTGCGAGCCCGCACTTGTTGACTCTCATTATTTTGTAGCCTCCGATTGCAGGTGACGCCTAACTTACATGTTTTATTGATATCATGATGACGGTCTCATTTACTATTGGCTGTGTCTAAGAAGTAAATGATGGGCTTGCTTAAATATTGCCGGGTCAAATTATCACGTCCCCTGAAATCCTTCTTAAAATGGCATGTGGAGGCTGTAAGACGTAAATTGCAGGCTTGAGTCAATAGAATACATGTAAACATTTAGAGAGAAAAAAAAACTCCTGCAACCAAAATTAAGGGGTAGAGTCACTTATGAGCTTCTAATAGAATAGGGCCCTTGCTCAGTACTCATCATGAGCTATCCCTTTGCCTGATGCCAGATCAAATGTATTGTGTGATCTATTAAATGGTTCATGCTCTCTTTATCTTACCGCTGTTAGTGGGTCACATTTTCTTTTCCTAACTTTCTTGGACCACCTACTCTAAAAGTGTATCAAGCATTATGTGAACCATTTACATTTTGATAAATGAGGATTTACCTAACTTTATGGTTCAGAAGTGCTTGTGTAGGAAAATACAATATATGATATCATGTAATATATGATATCTTGTTCCAAACACTCCTGCAGTTATCATTGTATTTGTAAATGTATTTTTTTCCATTCATAACATATGTTCATACTTGGACTTTATATACGCTGCCTACCTGAATACCTTGGGCATTTATTTTCACATGAGGCAGTTTTGGAACCTCCCACACCATATATTCCTCTTTCCCCTAGTTTTCACGTATCCCCTGCCCACCTTAGCAAAAAAAATGAAGCAATTGACATGTGTAATACTCTGCACACTTATTACAGGAATGTATTTACAAATGTGATACTTTTATTAGCATTATGTCAAATTATCTATGTATTTTAAGTGATCTCTATAAAAAATATTTTAAAACACTGTATTGAAAAATCAAAAAGAAGGGAAAAGAGAGAAAACAACATTAAATTCCCAGAACGTGTAAAAACGTAGCTCGTAACGTAGCTCACAAGACTTACATCTATTAAATTGGCCTCTTAAACCAGCCTGCCGACGACTTGCTGGGTAGGAGTGAGAAAACCCTACGGGATATGAGAATTTGATTTGCAAGCTTGCAAATCCCTTGATCTGTCAAGCCTGTAAACGATAAATTCCAATTGCGCTATTAAATTGCATCCAAATCACTGGTGTTCAACCCTGTAACTCACAAATGGAGCCAAGAAGCCAACGAGTGCTAGAGAGGACCCGGAAAAGGGTGTAAAGTCCAACCCTTAGCACTGTAAATGCACATATACACACACTACTGTACTGTTATCTAAAGGGAAAGTGATGTTAGGTTTTAGAATTAATAACACAACATTCTCAAGCTCGCAAATACTCTATTTCATGTTTAATTTCCATGTTATATCGATCACGGCAATCAATGTGTTAATACATATAATGTAGTAGAATATCATATTTACGCCTTTGCCAATATTGCATTACATCTGGAATGTGGGTCCGATTGTAACTAATAATTGAACCCAGTAAGACTATGAAGTCCCACCTCCATTTTTCAGTGACGTAATTCTGACGATCTCTGTTTCCATTGGCTCCATCTAAACCCGTAATTACGGTTTTGACTAATTGATCACGTTCACGGCCGCACAACCAACAAACATGGTTTACGGGTTTGCCTCTCAAGCCCGTAACTCGCAGCATGTTCTAATTTAATAGCACCGTAAATCCGCAACTTTTCAAGCTTGCAGCCGTTGCAGGTCTCACATTGCACATACAAGCCATGAATTTAATGTGGCTTTAAATCTCTGCTATGTAGTCATGTGAAAGGGTTACCATCCCTCTTTGCTGCCTCATAATTAAATGCAGTAAAGATGTACTGAAAACTGTGATTGGCATAAATGAGCTTCTTCACAACAGAGCATTATAGATTATACGCTGGTAACTTTAGAACATATAAAAAATGCCTCGTAATGAGCTAGTAAGATTGATCTACTAGTTCATGTAATACAGTCCAAAAATAAATGTCTGTCAGTTCCATAGAAGATGATTTGAAGTGACAAGGGGGGGTTATGTATCCTTGCTTGAAGCAACATATCTTTCCATTTTTCCATGTTTACTCTATCATTTTCAGACTCACTGACATGATGACTTAAAGTAATTTTATGTAAACTTACATCCGACGTGGTTTTATGAACATTGCACCATTGAGAACTATGTAATTAACAAAGAATTACCATAAAACTGAATTCATCTGTATGAATCATTTTCAATTTGTATTTTGAAACAAGGAAAAGAAAAAATATTTGGTTTGGCCTTTCAAAATTTGCTCTCAGACGGATTTTGTGAATTAACATTAAATATTTTTACTTAAAAAAATAACGTACCTATGTCATAGGTATGCTATTTTTAAGTGCATGTTGAATGGCATAATACGTTTATGGAAGAAGCTATGCAACATTGGAAATACACCTTTTGAATAAGGCTTCTAGCTAAGTTATACAGTCAAAATAACTTAATGGATTGTTTCAGACGAATAGGAACTAGTCTATATGCTAAAACAGAGTCCAAGCATTTTAACATAAGGGGTCACATTAGACTGACACTATGAAAGTGGCAGTCATACATTTTCAGAATATATATAATATGTTATGTGTGTGTGTAAAAAAATATTTTTCTCATTACTATGCTTAACACTGTTTTTTATAAGAAATATTTCCTTTCTTTTGCCTACACAAATTACATTATGTGTTGAGATAACTAATACAGTAGTTTTACAACTAAACCAGGTGGGTAGCTGTTTTCACTATAACCTCCAGTGGATCCCCTACCCCCTATGATCCATTACTGCATTTACAGGGGATGTGATCAAATCTGAGGCTTTCCTAAAATGTTTTGGTTCCATGGATTCACTTTAAAAAAAAGAAGAAAAAAAAATAAAATATATTTATATATATATATATATATATATATATATATATATATATACATCCGTTTCCAGGTTAATACCTGGCTTTGTGGGAGGGGCCCTCTCTTGCTCCACCTCTTCCCATGGGAGGGGGCTTTTTCAGCACTTCATGTCCACATCCCCTTGCTCAGTTAATCCCTGAGCCCGTTCCGGCAGGTTATTTCTCTACACTCTCTTGTTTTTCAGCTTTCCAAGCCTCATATCACAAGCCTCAGCTGCTTCTTGGCCTTTTTGCTACCATTATCCAAGGTAAGCTGTCAACTCCTTCTTAGTTATCCTTGGTGGATCTTGGCCCAGGACTACCAAGCTGCTTCCTTGTCGACATCCAAGGTTCAGCTTTTGCTTTTTTAAGCTTAATTCTGTTCAAGTCCACCAAGTTTCTAAACTTTCCTATACCTTCTTGGGTGGGTTTGGATCTGCATTTGCCAAATTGCGTCCCTTGTCCATATCCAAGGCTATGCCTTTTAGCCTTCATTAAGTCTGCTTTTCAAATTTTGGCCCAAATATACTAAGTTTCCCAACTGTCCTCTAACTTTTCGGGTAGGACTGGACCTGAATCTGCTAAGTTACGTCCCTTGTCCGTGTCCAAGGCTACACTTTTAGGCTTTCATAAGCCTCCTTTTGTGGATTTTTGGCCCCAAACCTGCTAACTTTCAACCTTCCTCCAGCTTTCCATAAATACTAAACCAGCCTTCGCAAGCCTATCTCGTTCACGCTTTCCATATAAACCAAACCAGCCTTTGCAGGCTTACCTCGTTTATGCTTTCCATACGACTCATATCAGCCTTCACAGGCATTACCTTGTTCACGCCTTCCATAAGTCCCAAAACCAGCCTTCGCACACTTTCATAAGTCCTCATAAGTCCTAATGCTACATCAGCCGTTCACAGGCCTCAACTCGATCATGCTTTCATGGGCTCCCTTCCCTCTCTCTTCATCATCACTCAGCCCTTGGCCCTCTTAGCAGGCCAGTTAGGGCGTAGCAATAGGCATACCTCAGCTACATTCATTCATATCACATTTCATTGTAATTTCATTGTAATGTTAATCTTACATTAAAACTTCTCTGGCTCTATTTACTGCCAGCTTTGTTCTTTTAAATATGTATCCGTTTAATTTTTTTATTTAACTGATTCTCCAGAGGAATCGGAAATATATAATAGTAAATTATTAGAACCTTCAAACAACAGTGTATAGATAGATGCAGTATGGTGGACATAAGCATTCTCTTTGATATCTCCTTCTGAAATCCATTTTTATAATTGTATTAGATTGGGATATTTTCTCTTGAACCAATCTTACATCATTACATTGATTGGGGATACTTTAAATACTTTGTAAAGATGACCTTCCGTTTCCTAAGACTGTATTATGACTGGATGTAGATAAGATGGATTTATTTTTTTTACAATTTGATACTTCACAGATGTGTAGTCTAGCTGTAACCTTTAAGATTATTTTCAGATCGTTTTTGATGTCATGATAAAGCCAGGCTCATCAATTTAGGCGGAAATTAATAATTCACTTTGTGTATGTTTCCTATTGACATGAAGATGGATATCATTTGTAGACTTTTATTCAATTCTGCCAAACAAATTTTTTTTTGTGAAAACAATTTAGTGAAATTTACAAATAGAAATTCATAAAATGATATTACAAAATGCAAAGTTTAAGATTTTCAGTTTGAACTTTTCTGCAGTCCCATATTTACATTGCTGTTTTTTGTAAGACTTAAACTTGATAATAGTTAAATTTATAGGCAAAGATGTACAGTCACAGCAATTGTTAGCTTAATGCTTGTAAGTTCAAGACATGTGTTTGTAAAGCCAGCAATAAAGCCAACTGTAAAAATAGGTTTCAAAAATAAATTAATCTTATCGGATTAAGGTTCTAGAACTTTCTCCATTTCCTTCCTCCACATGTTTTGCTGTTAAAGGAGTCATTATCCTTGGCATACCATTCACCTGTAGATGTGTTAATTATCCATGGGTTGGGACTTGTCCCCCTTACTACAGTGATCTGACCATGTGTGGCCACTTCCCCTCTCTCACTACTGCATCATGTCCTAAACAATGAATGATTAATGCAAGAACCAGATAAAAGGATTATATTATCAGAATGGTTCCCACAAGAACAACACAAGTCATATGCTGATTGTCTAGTCTAGAACTCAGAGCATCTAGTTCAACACTTGCCAGTTAAAACTAAGTAACATTAATATACTGTTCATGACCAAAGGGGGAGTTTATGATAACATGTAGGTGGCAGCCTAACAATTACCAATGAGAAACAATATTACTAGGACTTTCAAAGCCATTTTCATTGTATTGAAGCACAATGCTATATTTAACACTGAGAAATTAAATCTAGCATGTCGACTACATATTACTTGAATAGTGTGATGACCCAGAGACGAGGGGACAAAGTACACCCCTAACTCTCCTGCTTTCACTTACAGGAACTAACTCAGAGTAATGAGGTTTCGTGTTTAATCTCAGCACCCAGCATTCCATAGGAACTCACAGGTTACAGGCTCTTTTTTAGCTTAATTAAAAAATAATAAAGTACTTCCCCTAATCCCTTTATGTAGCATAGCCCATTATTTAAGAAGCACACTGTAAATTAGTGTAGAGACAGGCTGCCTTTATTTTCACAGACCACACATGCTGTATTTAAAACAGTCCAATAACCAATCATATTAGCTCTGTTGTCTGACCAGATGGTTTTATTGACAGGCTTGTGCAGCCCCCCATCACTCCCCTTCCTTCAGCAACAAACTTTGTCCAAAACAAAAGTGTATTAACTATCCCATTACTAGTATGATGTGAGGGTTATTAATTACCTCTCTGGGCTTAAGAGTCTGAAAGTCTAAGAGATATACTTATTAAATTGCAATTCGGCAGCTAGATAAATGAAAATAACACAGTAACACCAATGAAAACCCATAACATGGCTTACCCTAAACAAGATAGAAGACAGTTAAACATGGCCCATTATAACAATATAGCTGTCACACGCAAACATCTGTAGTAACCTTATTATTATTATTATTTTTTTCTGTTTGCCTTTCTCTGGATCAAATAGCAATTATTATCAAATAGCCCACATATTAAAAGGATCAGAAGTGATCTAAAAAGGTTGAACTTAAACTTGAGTCTTTATTCAACCTCAAATACTGTAACTATGCAACTATGTTTAACATATTCCGTAGCTCTGTACATAAGATAAGTTCCAGGCAAAGGTAAATACAAATTCAAACATAACGAAGCAAGGAGGGTTCCCCTCAGGGTCCACACCAGTCCATAGTCCCCAAAAAGTCCAGTGGCCCTCCTGGGCATCACAAACGGCTGTACCTTGTGGTTGGTTATGGGAATTATTTTTTGTGGCATAATCTCACTGCCTTCACTCCATTGATTCTATCTCTTCATTGCAGACACCATCTCTGGGCTATGTATCAAATACTGGGTGTGAGATGCTATTTCATAGTTCTCAACATTGATACAGTGATAGACAATGCTGATGTAGTCATGACTGGTTAGAAATAACAATAATTCTCTGGCTGGCCAAGTTTGGAGAAGAGTATGATGCAAAGCTAGACTTTCCTTCTGAAACATCACCTTGGACATTTATGTATTTATGTATAAGGTCATTCAAAAGTTTCAGTGTAATTGATGATGCAAGTGAATAAAAAGAGCCTTTTTGCCAGGGGTGGTATTCGGTATATAATTGGCTCCATACATTTTAAAACAAACAGATGAACATTTTCCCTCCAGTCTCAGTTTGGCAGCAGTATTCAAATGTTTTGGTGAGACCCTTCAGCAGCACCAATTGAAAGACCCACAGAAGAACACTCAACAATTAGAAAAATCCTGTTCTATTGTGGACAGAAAGCTGCTGGATCTTAATATTTATTTCTTGTCCGTGTTAGTCACCAGTGAAACATAGATAATGATGCAACGGGAGCTTGGTCATATCTACCTATTTATACTGTTGACATGTATTCTGTTATGAAATATAAAAAAAGCATAACTTAGATTTTAATTTTTAAACAAAATGTTTTGGAATGTTAAAATAGAGAGTCTGGGATCTCAAGTTTTATATATTAATATATGATTTTTTTTGTGGTATTCCAAATATTATTTATTAAAAAATATATACTGTGTTTTTCTTGGACAGAATGTTCTCCGGTAGTTTGTCACTATTTTATGATTTATTCTGGCATTGAGCCTTTGCCAGCAAACATTTATCAGATCATGTAATTCGTGTTTTTGAATGCTTTTAAGAAAGTACATTTCCCAATTATTCTGAATGAACGACCCATCAAACTTATAGTATATAAAAACTGTGTCATTCCCATGAATATCTTTTAAGCTATTTCCCATGAGAACAGTTATTCTGGTTTTAAAGTAATTGTCTGTTATAAAGCAACACCAAGCCTTATTATTGGCAATATATGAATATATTTTTTATATATTATTAAGTTTAGCACATACCAGAAGAAATCTCTAATTATTTAATATACATTTTCTAACCAGCTGCAATTAATTAATCAATTCCCTTTTAAACCACAATGTCATTTACCGTATTGGTCCGAATATAAGCCGTACCCGCATATAAGCCGCACCCGTAAAGTTCAAGGGGAAAAAATTGAAAAAAGATAGTACTCACATATAAGCCGCACCCGTAAAATTGGAGAGAAAAAGACTCATAAAGTGATAAGCCATTGCAAGAAACAGGCTTTCTAATTAGCACTGTAGCTTTTTTTGCAGGTTACAGGCTTTACAGGACGTTAGAATCACTAAAACCGTAAATCTCTATTCAATACCGCAGTCTAAAGCATGAAAATCGCCACCCTTAACTCGCAATTGCGTACCCTTAACTCGCAATCGCGCACGCTTAACTCGCAATCGTGCAAATCGGCAGTAATTTCGCGAATAGAAGCCGCACACGTTACAAGCAAAGTTCGCAAATCAGCAATGATTTTTTGACCGGTCGCGAATATAAGCCGCACACTTAACACGCAAGCTCAAAAATCGTAAAAAAGGTGCGGCTTATATTCGGACCAATACGGTACGTTTAACAAGGCAACAAACTACTGGCCTGACAACTTTTGGAGCTACCCACTTTCTCATTGTGTGCTCGCTTGTGTGCCTTCAATTATACCCCAGTGGCGGATGAACCGCTAGTGTAAGCGGTGCAATGCACCGGGGCCCCCGCCTCTGAGGGGGCTCCAGTGCAGTCTTATTACTTACACTCCATGCCATGCCATGCCCCGTCACCTCTCTCCACGACAGCCAAGGCCCCCCAGCTTCACTTGATTCCCCCTCACCCGTAGTTACTTATCCCGATCCGCGGCACTTGAATGCTGTGCCTCTTCGGCTCTTCCCCTGGTTTTGCTGCAGATCTGGTAATCTTGAATGTTGTCATCAAGATGTGCCGGCAGGGGAGGAGCAGAAGAGGCACAGCAATCAAGTGCTGTGCATCAAGGTAAGTAAACACAAGGGGGAGACCCAGGTGAGGCTGACAGCACATGGCATGGCCTGGGGTGGTGAAGGGGCATGAGTTGGGAAGGTGAGGGAGCATCGGGTGAGGAGGTATGGCATGGGGTGGGGAGGTGAGGGAACATGGGGTGAGGAGATATAGCATGGGATGGGGAGGTGAGGGAGCATGGGGTGAGGGGGCATGGCAGAGGTGGGAAGGTGAGGGGGCATGGCATATTATATATATATTTATATTATATTTCACATATATATTGAAGAGCAAGGCATTTGTGGGCACATTTGCATGTCCCAGTTCAACTTCCTAGAATGCAGTGTAATAACTGTTTCTTGGAATTCTGAGCTGAAAGCAGGTTTTTAAACTTGTTTTAGACATTCAAATGGGAACACAGATGTACTATTTATTTACTATATAAATATATATATATATATATATATATAATTTATATATATATATATATGTATGTGTATATGTATATATATAAAATGTATTATATATATATATATATATATATGTAATATATATATATATATATATATATATATATATAAATATATATATATATGTATTCATAATATGGCACCGGAAGGCGGCCCAGAGCGGGGGCTGGGGGGGGCCCAAATATTTTTTGCACCGAGGCCCTCCTTTTACTAGCTACCCCACTGACACACACACATATATATGTGTGTGTGTATGTGTGTGTGAAAATAAAATGCTTATGATAACATAAAAGAACTATAGAATTTATTCAAGTTTTCTTGTTGCTTCTATAATCCCTATTAAAATAAATTATATCTTCCTTAAACTTCAGATATCGGTCAATAATTGCCCTTAGTACTGTGTACAAAAGGTCTAGTAATTTAATGTTGAAATGTACATAATAGTAAGACACTTTATGTAATATTCTTTTCAAAATATTGCTTTTATTAGCTATGTATTCAAATATTTTTTACAAAGAAGTTATAAAATTGGGGTCCCAATCAATGTTCCCTCAAATGTTTTGCAGTCTGCGTGCGCTAAACATCTGATGTGCAACATTTTGCAAGGAGAGTTTACTTTTGTGTCAACCTATATTTGGGTCAATGGGAGCGATCATGCATTTTTTCCGATCAGGTGTCTGAATATTCAGATAAAATACTCTTATGGCAACAATAACTCTTTTGGCCTGAAATTCACGTACGTTATTGATGAACAGCAAATATACTTTTTGGATCTGAGCATAGTCAAATACTTTATGGGACACTTACATTCATCAACCCATAGGGAACCAACTGCCTCAAATGCACTGCTACAATGGTCCAGTAAACACCCTGTTCTATTAAAAGCAGGTATACCAATGGGACAATATTTGCGACTGAAGAGAAACTATGATAGCCCAGCTAATTTCAAAATACAAGCAGATGACCTGAGGAAAAGGTTCAAGGCCAGAGGGTATCCAAATCAAATTCTTAAAAGAGCATAAAAAAGATCATTGGAAACAGATCAATCATATCTTCTTTATGGTAAGAATGTAAAATCTGATAGCGCTGAAATCTGATGTATTATGAATTTCGGTAATGACTGGAAAGAGGTAAAATTTGTGCTAAATAAATATTGTTATATCCTTAAAGAGGACCCTACAATAAAGGACTACTTACCAGAGGAGGCATCGATTGTCTATTGTAGAAATAAAAACATTAAGGATCTACTAGTAAAGAGCTTTTATCAACCCACAGAGAAAACGGATATTTGATTAAAACCAACTTTGAGTTTATTTAAATGCCATCACTACAACGCTTGCAAATACATAAAACCCAACAAAGTGTTTATAAATCCCATCACTAGAAGATCTTATCCAATCAAAAGTTTCCTGGACTGTAGTTTCAAATATGTAGTTTATGTTATGGTATGTCCATGTCCCAAGCTTTATGTAGGAAAAACCATATGACAATTACGTAGACGTATTTTGAAACATGTGTATTCGATCAATAAAAATCTGGATACCCCTGTCTCAAGACACATTAAATTGTTTCATGCAAATAATCCTCAAACTATGCAGTTCGATGTAGTGAATAGGGTACTTGGAGGTCCTAGAGGCGATAATTTGGATAACATCCTATTGCAAAAAGAAAGCCAGTGGTTTGCCTGGTTGGACTCACAGAATCGTAATGGATTAAATGAAGGATTCTCCTATAATGCATTTTTGTAAAAGGGCTTTCTTTCATTAAATTTTCATTTATTTTCGCTACTAAAATCAACAGTGAATTTGAGTTTTCATGAAATTATAATTGTCACATACATTATTAAGATTTATTTTTATGGGGCTATGCACTCATTTAATCCACACTACTCTGTATGTAATATATACACCCCTTTTTTCATTTTTTTCATTGTTTTCATTTTTAATTATCTATTTATATTTAAATGTATGTCTGTATTACAAAGTGTTACCACTTTAGCTTCCTTTGTAATATATGCACTGTAGCACTTTATTAAATATTTATTGAACTATAGGATAGTTGAAAATACTTACATGACTTTACTCACTTATGATTCTAATTAATTGAACTTAGCACTTTAGTTTGTTTTTATTTTTCATAAGTTACATATTAATACTAATACATTATATTCTCTTATCATAGGCACACCACAGACTTTCATATAAATTCTATAGATATATTGAATGTATACTAGCAACGTATGTATGTTGGCAACAATGTTATAAATTCATATTCTTGGAGAATACAATATTCATAAAAATACTCTAATTAGTCTCTCTTTATATTATTCCAATGTATGCCTTCTTTTTATGCCTATTTTTTATTGGATTTATAATTTTTCATTATGCTATTTATTGTCATGCTATAATACATTTTCTAACTGGGAGTGAAGCTAGCCCCTCCATTCCCCTTATTAGTTTTGTTGCCCTTCTCTATACTTTTTCCAGCTCTAAATGTCATTTTTATGTAGTGGTGCCCCAAATTGTACTCCATATTCCAAATGAGGTTGTACTAGGGATTTGTATAGTGGCAGAATAATATTTGCTTCCCTTGCTTCCATACCCTTCTTAATACATGCTAATATTTTACTTGCCTTTGCAGATGCTGCTTGGCATTGAACACTGTTACCTAGGTGGTTGTCCACAATAGCTCCCAAATCCCTTTCAATATCCGATACCCCTAGATTTGCTCCATTAAGATTATAAATTGCATGGCTATTTTTCCTTCCTAGATGCATAACTTTTATTCTTATTAAATCTCATCTGCCATTTAGTTGCCCATTTCTCTAATTTATGCAAATCCCTTTGGAGGCAAAGTACATCATTATCTGATTTAATTACCTTTCACAACTTCGTGTCATTAGCAAAAAGGGAGACACTACTTTCCAATCCTACTTTTAAGTCATTAATAGATATGTTAAAAAGGAGAGGACCTAATACTGAACCCTGAGGAACCCCACTTACCACTATAGTCCAATCCGAGTATGTTCCATTTACAACAACCCTTTGCTTCCTGTCTTTTTGCCAGCTCTCAATCCATGCACAGATAGTTACTGCAATTCCTGTATCCCTTAGTTTGCTCAATAGTCTCCCATGTGGCACTGTATCAAAAGCCTTTGCAAAATCCAAAAAGACTACATCCACTGAGTTGCCTTGATCCAAGTTCCTACTAAACTTATTATAGAAACTAATTAGGTTTGTTTGACATTACCTATCCTTCTCCTAATTACATGTTGACTCCTACTTATAATCTTGTTTAAATAGACATGTCCTTCTATACTATCCCTTATTAACCCTTCTGAAAACTTTCCCACCACAGAAGTGAGGCTTACAGATCTATAATTACCTGGATTTGCTCTTGCTCCCTTCTTAAATATAGGTATCACCTCTGCCTTTCTCCAGTCATCTGGTAGAGACCATGTGTTGAGTGAATCTTGAAAAATTAGATATAATGGTTTTGCTATTACAGAGCCCAGTTCCCTCAGTACCCTTGGATGTATTCCATCAGGACCTGTTTTTTTTATTTTTTTTTATTTTTTCCAACCTCTTTTTGATTTCTTCCTGCGTTAATCAGTTATTAGTATCAATGGACATCTATTTCTCCCTGGGTGGAAAAAGTTCATTGTAAAACTAAGTTTAAATATACCCCTATAGGAATTAAGACATTTCTGCGTGTGCTCCATGTTTTGTTGTGTGCGCTCGTCTCATGACCTGTGCGTGCTCGCACACGCGCACAGCTTAGAGGCAACAGTGGTCCCAATACCATTATAAAATCATATATCCACCAGTAAACATTTATATTTTATTATTTAATTCACAATTTCCGTAATTTCTTATATAACTGTAATATCTTCTGAATGAAATTCTTATTAATTCTAATTATTAATCTTAAGGCTGAGGTAGTCATTAATTACTAATTACAGTGATAATCATACTATACTTTACTTAGTAATTCAAGATTTATTCTGCTGCCTAAAAATACATATTGATAGATTTTGCAAGGTGAACAGATTTATCATCGAACAAAAAACAGCGAATACTGACTACCTTCCAGCTGTGATGTCATATTTCAATTTCCATAGTGTTTAAAGTCACAGTTGTGATTGCTACTCTGTAAAATGAAAGATTGACTGAGAGATATTTGATCATAAACGAGAGCCATTAACTACAACCAACAAGATACAAATATATTTTTTTTAACTCTTAATCAAAAGTACTTCAATAAAAAAGAGAAAACAAATAACAATATATTTCTCCATCTGTCAAGGTTCAAGTTTTCATCTTTGCATCCTTAGGCAAACATTATTTAGCAGAGTAAGATCCACTTTACCTCACTGCTGAGGCTTCCTTTATATAACTAACCTAGAACATTATTCAATCTCAAGGCCGAAATTTGCAACAGTTACAGAGCGATTCAATTGATCAAGCCCGCAGCTACCAGGCCAAAAGCCTACACTGTAAACCATGCACCCGTAAGTAGCATTTCACCTTTAAATTAGGCAAGGCTGTAACTACCGATTTAGAAACATCCAGTAAAACATGGAGGTTAAACGTTTTACGTCAGTAAAACATGGAGGTTAAACTTGAATCAATTAGCATTTAGAAGTCTTAAATGCGATCGGACTTGCAATCTGGCAATGTACAAAATAATAAAAATGAATGGAGATACTGTTCTAGTCCATGTGGGTCGCCTGATATGCATTAACTCCTTGATTCCTGAGATTGATATAACACGGAAATGAAACATAAAAAAAATATTTTTTATTGCAGGTTTCCGAGCTTGAGATTGCTGTTCAACTAATTCTAATGTCTTTCATCGCTTTCCCCGTCTTTTAAAGCGGAGTATTGATTTTTTATTTGCCTTCACTCTGCAACTGAATAAGGTCCCTAGTATGGCCTAAAAAGAAGCTTTATTTACCGTTATTTACCAATCAGCTATTTTTTTAATTAAGACAAGGGAAACAATGTTGGTTACTGGAGCCCGTAATGTAGCTCAACTGAATAAGGTCCCTAGTATGGCCTAAACAGAAGCTTTATTTACCGTTATTTACCAATAAGCTATTTTTTTAATTAAGACAAGGGGAACAATGTTGAAATGTGCATCACGTGATAAATCACACAGGCACCTCCTCGGGTGAAGCACCCCTAGATGACACTCCCTTGGGTATGTTGAAGGTCAATTCCGCAGACTCAAGAGTAGTTGTTTACAACCTGAAGATTTTGCTGCTTATACAGAATTGTTAAACTAGTTCAAGTACAGGTGGGATGATATTCTTCTGTGAAGCTGGGTAATCTGAGAGAACATACTGATGAAACTAACTAATGAAAAGAAAGGCTTAGTATGTTAAAATTAACGGATCTGGACTTAAGTGTTTTGCAAATACAAACTACAGACTGAAAGAGTGAAGACATTAATTGAATAACTCATTATTTGTGACATATACCCCTTAAACTAAAGGGATCTTCTCAGTCTTAGGAATGAATTAGGAAATGTTACTATTACATATATTAGGGTCTAAGCAAAATTGTGAGCAAAAAAAGAAAAAGCTTAAGTCTGTAGTTTCAAATGCAGACATTTAAAAAACAAACAGTATATTGTGACCCATAGGCACTATAATACATGTAAATGATGTTCCAGAACAAAGCTTAGTATTCCATAGTGCCATAATGACAGTTGCAAATAATACCATGTCTTTTTGAACTGCAGGTCCATTTTTGCAGCTGGGCTATGTACTGTAAGCAGTTCAAAGCTTTTAATTCACTTAACTAATTCACTTACAGGGTTTTTGATCTGGGACCCCTTTACTTTTAAGATTGTTGGTCTCTGAAAAGCCTTGCATTTTTTCTCCCAGACTGAATCCATATCCTTATGTTCTTTGTTTATCTCTCCTTTACTCAACCTCTCATACTATCCCTATTTACCTTCTCTTTTTCTTCCTCATTTTCCATGATCAGTCTAGATGAATGGCTTCAGGATTATTTCTGGGCACCTCACTGATTCAGGCTTTTAGTTTGTGCACACCTGATTAAGAACATAGTTTCCTTAAAGGACCACAAAAGTCACCATATGTGCCGTGCACCATCAGTTAAAGGGTGTAAAATCATGTGGAAAATGTGTTTACATTTGACTTAGATATTTATGTTTAGCCCTTGTAGCCGTCCGACAGGAGCCTGCATAAGTAATGAAGTATATAACTTCAACACATTGTATTAGGGATTTACACATCATTTATAAGCAATGTATGTTTGCACAGTGGTAAAAAACGTTTTTTTGCAATATTTTTTTTCAAAAATCCACTGTCTTTTTTTTTTATTTAAAAAATGTATTCTTTATTTATTATGACAACTATATATATATATATATATATATATATATATATATATATATATATATATGTGTGTGTGTGTGTACAGACATTTTCACATAATTATTATTCACTTAAAAAACACAAGACAACAGTACCCCATGCTGGCATATTTTTTATATAGTTGTCAGCATGCGGGTTGTTGCTAATGCTTGCGGGCTCGCACAGCGCGCCCACCCCAACTGAGTGCCGCAGTTGCTGGCAAGGAGCACCAAAGGCGCTCCTAGCGCTGGTGGAGATGAGCACCATAGGCGCTCATCCCTATGACCCTCTACGACTTTCAGACCAGAGGTGGAGGCTCCCACGTCGGCTGCAATGAGCCGACGTGGGAGTACAGACATGGCCGGATCCACCTTTTTGGAGCCCCTAGGCAATAAAGTGGAGGAGCCCCTGTGAGTGAGTACACAAGGTAGGCACGGACCCATTTTTGCATTTTCTGTGCATTTAAGTTCCTTTTCCTGTAAGTTCCTTCTTGTTCTAGGTTTTTACCCCTAGTAGCAAGTCTATGAACTGCAGCATTTAATTTTTTTAAGCCAGGAATCCTTTATCTTGTTTTAAAGTGGCGCCCCTCACAGGGAAGTGCACTTAGGCGGCTGCCTACTTGGCCTAATGGATAATCCTGCCATGGGTACAGAGCTCATTACTAATTCATACACAGTCAGCTCACTGAAACAGGCAGATTTCAACTGATCATAACTACCAATTCTTCATCAATTTTCAAAATTATAACACTTTTTCACTATGATTTTTCACCCTCTATCTAATGGTGCAGAGCACATATTGGTGATTTTTGTGGTCGTTTAAAGTATTTACTATTACGTTTGAAAACAAATTTCTATGGCCATTGGCCATTTAATTTCCTGCAAGTGCCTAAATTTTTGGGTAATTTTCACTTCACAGGCAAGTGGTAGATATTAGGGAAGTTACAATTTAACAGCCCTATTAAATTGCTATGATTTTATGAATCGTAGCTCGTAATGTAGCTCGCAAGACTTCGAGCTATTAAATTGGCCTCTTAAATCGACTCGCAGCCGACTTGTGGGTTAAGACGCAGCAAGGCCGAAAAAAGCCTACAGGACGTGGAGCAAGGAACTTCACGGCCGCAAATCCTTTGTTCTTTCAAGCCAGTAACTGCTACGTTCCAATTTTGCTATTACATTGCATCAAGATGGTTTTCAAACTCGTAAATCGCAAATGGAGCCAAGAAGCCAATGAGTGCTAGAGAGGGCCTGCAAGGGGGGTAGAGTTGGAGCACACTAAATGCACATATACACACACTACTGTACTTTTATTAAAAGGGAAAGTGATGTTAGCTCTTAGAATCAATAGTACAACATTCTCAAGCTGGAAAATTGGGCCCAAAAAAATACTTTATTTCATGTTCAATTGTTGTGTTATATCGATCCCAGCAATCAAAGTATTAATACATATACTGTAACTCGCATGTGATAGAATATCATATTTACGGCTTTATCAATATTGCATTACATCTGTAATGTGGGTCCAACGGTAACTCGTAATTGAACCCCTGTAGGACTTTTTTTAAGTGACGTAATTCGGACGATCTCTTTTGCCATTGGCCTTATCCCAACTCGTAACTACGAGTTAGTCTAATTGATCACGTTCATGGCTGCACATCCAAAGAGCAACAAATGGTTTACAGGTTCACCTCTCAAGCCCGTAACTCACAGACTGTTCTAATTTAATAGCACCGTTAATCCGCAACACTTCAAGCTTGCGGCTGTTGCGGGTCTAACGTTGCAGATACAAGCTTTGAATTTAATATGGCTGTAAGTCAAACAAATTAAGGTCCGATCAATGCACTTTGCTTCATAGAACTACTATTTGTTTGTGTGGCCAAATTTTTTTTTACTTATCTTGTTGATAAATAAGTACCTTTTGACTATGAAAATTACTCTCCAATCTATGAGATATGTAGTATAAGGTAATTGAAAACCAACTCATTATTAAATAATATTTGAATTTAAATGTAAAAGTAAAGCATAATGAAAAATACTAAACTTTTTATTTTCACTTTGAATAATGGACAAATGCTCATGGTTTTATTTAATTTTCATTAAGTTTATATTCTAGTCAAAGTAAACCAAATCAACGGATGATCCACATAGCACAACTCATTCTGCAATACAACTAATTTCTTAATGCTACATAGATTTTCATCACCTTTTAAAAGCTGTTATTTAATCATTTCTTCTATATTGCAGGAACTAGTTACCCACTCAGCCCCATTTATATGTTTTAAGTTGCAAAATAATGATGAAATATACTAATTCTATGCATAATATAGCATGATCTATGTATGTAATTGAAGCAATTATAGGTGTAAATTTCCAACAGGGTTGTAATTTCAAATTAGGTTAGATTTTCCCAAACTGTAATATATTTATCTTTACTTTCCACGAAAAGCATTTTTTATGACAAAAGCTCCATTTTTATATTACGTCTGAGTGGAATGAGCCAACAGTGATTCATCCAAGGAATTGCACTCCCATAAGTTAAATGTTGCCGTATGCTTCAAATTTCAACCTGCTTCTGGTTTTGTTTTGAGAAATACTCATAAACTAGTTTTGATTGGACATGTCTTGGGTATAATTAAGGCTTTTACTGATTGGGGGTTTGCTATGAAATGTAAAGTATGGTACTCATTACTTAGTAAGTCTCCAGGCTGCAAAACTAAAACATAACCAGTGCAAAATATTAATCAGTACATTATATGAAGCGTATATAAGATAGAATATCTAACTGGCTGTTGTATTTACCATAGGAAGACCAACAAGTACAAGTTCCCACTACTACAAGCAACATTAAAAGGCTATAAGACTGCAAAACACTACCAAAATATAATAACTATTCAAGTTAGACAATTGTGTTTCCAAAAAGCATATACAAATTCACTGATCCATTCTAATAAAAGTATGTATAGAAAATAGAGTTTTTATATGAATCACAATAAAATATTACAAGTTATAATAGTTTGATCAAAGTTCATTAGTTCATCACTGTAGCCACAAATGTCTTGTTTTATATAGTCACTCAGTAGATGCAGCTACTTTCAGTTCCTGTCTCTGTAGGAAATCAATTAGAGTATATACATCTGAGGAAAGGAGTAGATGGAAACTGAAAATAAATATATTGGAGAATTGTTTTGCATTGCAAATTGGATACACACACCCATATACGCTTAGCTTATCTTATTTGACTCTCCCACACACCCCTAGTCTTTTACTCCTGTATCCTCTTCTCTACTATGTCCACCATTTTTCCTCCTTCCTCCATTTCAGTCTCTTATCAAACATGCCTTTTGGTCTCTTTTCCACCTTCTGACATAAAAACTGAAATATTCAATGCTGTAAGCAGAATCTGGTCATACAACTTTATGCTGTATGTTGGCTCTAAATATGCTGGTGCATGGTGTCTATAAATGGACTAGTGTTCAATGCTTCTGTGCACATTGCAATGCTCAAAATTACAGTGAACAGTGCAAGGGTCATCAATATTTCTCTGACATGGCATCCAAAAACTTCTTACCTTGGAAAAAGTGTTGCCTTGGGGCTGGGTCTAACATTCCTATGTTGTTATTAAAATTGTTTACTATCTTAAATGGACCAGAAATTATTCACAGATATTGCATATCAACCACATGAAAATCTTATTTAGAGACATTGCAATCAACTGTAGGCAATCAAATGGAACAAAATAAAAGTAGATAGGTAAATGACTCAAAATCTGCTTTTATTTGCATACATTTTGTATCTCTATTATTAAATATTTTTCAAAATTTGTAGTTAGGTTAAAAAAACAATGGTAATGATACCTGTGTAAACTACTCTAAATATCTGACTAAAGTCTGCCTGCATAATAATGTAACTATGACAATTCTTTGAACTACCTGTGTCTACTCTGTGCTCCACCTTCTTCATCTCTGATTTAGTTGTGTTATGCATGGGAGTCTTCAACATGTTCTGCTTCATTCATTCCATGATGTCTCTGCACATTAGTTGCACATAATGTGCAAGAACAACAAGACGATGGATCCCCTTAATTGATTCAGATGGCATCAATATTGTTGAAAGTCTTTCATCTTGTGACCATGAGTACAATTCTTTCTGCCTGCCAGGTACCTGACACTAGTTTAAAGACTGACTTTCCTCATCCAAAACTGTCTTGTGGTTCTGTCTTTTTTTGGACAGATCTTATGGCTCATTGGGCCGAAAAGAGACCCTGTCAATCCAAAATCAAGTTGTTTTTTTTAGGTTATTCTTAAAGAGCATGAAAAATTGGCTATATATTGTGATTCATTTATTCTAAAGGGAATCAATCCTGGAAAATGACATGTTGTTGCTGTTGCATTATTTGCAAATGAGTGGTTCATACATATTAATTAGCTGCTTTAATGCACTAATTATGTTTGTCAGTCTCTGTTGTAGCTAAAATAAAGAACTGCAGTGTTGTCTGGCAGTTAGACCCTTCTCCCACCCTTATCAATTCCTCTGAGGCATACATTAGCATACAGAGGCAGTAAAATCAATTCTAAATATTTCAGAAATAATTTACTGTAGAGAAAAACTGTACAATATATATGTGTTTTTTTTAATGATCTTCAAAATTAAACCAACTTCCTGTTGGGCTAACAGAGTTCCTTTAATGATTGATAAAATTAGTAACAACAGTATCATAATGGTTATCAATTTGTTATGTTTTGAAGTTAATGTTATTAGTAATTTAACTGTCACTTCCCAATAGTGTAAAACTTCATAGTGAACTACAGTTGGTTGGTTTACTGTCCCATGTCTTTCTATAGGGAGATGGGATCAGTACAGAATTTATTTTGCCTGCAGATTTATTTTTTGTTTTTAAAGCATCAACATATCCTGCACCATAGATACATGTGGATACTAAGGACAGATAAGATGAAAGAACACAAACTGGTAAAGAAAGAGCTGAGGGCCTGTCATGACTACATTGTTTAGTGACTTTAATATTACCAGTAATTATGGATATGGCCAAGGGCGCATGAGATTGTTGCATTGTGATTATGTATCATTGCTGTGTGGTTATATGTTTCTTGTACATTGTTATCATGTATACTAGTTATAATATGTTATAGAGGGAAAATAGAACAGGAGAATACATGAGGAAAATTTAAAAATGCTCTGCACATAAGCTTAACTGCAGAACATTGCATCCTCACAAATACAGATGAGGAAAATTTAAAAATGCTCTGCACATAGGCTTAACTGCAGAACATTGCATCCTCACACATACAGGCCTTGATAAACAGCAGCCAAGATGCCTGCACTTCAGGAGTCCTAAGCAAACACTGGAGATTAACATCAAGGTTGCTGCACTAGACAGCTATAGACACCGGTCATGTAGTTTAGACATCTGGTGAGTTTTATCTCAAGAGCTTCCATAGCAACCAAGGTTGCAAGGCCGATGGAACTTAGTTCTGACATCACACACATACACACATGTATAAATATGTTGGTTCTATGATTTAATAAGTATTCAGTCCTAGTTTCACATATGCACTTTGTGAGGCTGTTATTATGTTTGTATTCTGAATTGGGGAGTCTTGTTGGAGGCCACTAGTAGCCTTTATCCAGTATTCTCTGCCTGTACCTTTGGGCATTGCCCTCTTCAAAAGCCATATTTTGGGACACAGAGAACAAGAACCACACAATTCTGCTGGGGTAGGTTTGATCTAGGTTCATATCAAACTCCCTTGAAGAAGCAGATTGTGACAGGGCCCTGCTACTGAGACTGCTTATAATCTAAGAGGGAGTAGAGAGTGTAAGTGACAAAGGGAAGGAAGCTGCTTCATGGTGGTTTGATCACTCTGCACTCTGTTTCTTTAGTGTGTGTTTGGGAGCATAGTTATAAGCTTATCTGAATTTGGAGAGTTTTTGAAGTTGTGAAAGACAGGTGGAAGTCTAACAGAGAGAGGTAAAGAGTTCCAAAGGTTGTTGAGAAGTTATGTAGATGTGAGTGAGGTGAGATAAAGAAGGATGAAGGCAATGTAAACCATGAGCTTAGAAAAATCAACTTGCAAGTGTCCCTACTTAAATTTTGCTGTAAAAACACATTGGTCACAGGTTGAATGATGTCAATGTTCTACAAATATATTTAGTTGCGATTGCCCAAATGTATCTATGGTAGATAATAATACTTACTTTATTAAATGTAATTAAAAATAAATTTTCTTATGACAAACTTACATTGAGATGTGTGATATTTTATCTATAAATCATTAAGCAACATTCAGGGATGGAAAAGTGCCTCTGATGGGATTGTGATTGAAAGGTGATTTATTGGTAAATTAATGGATGATTTCTATGGAAAATGATTGCTCTTATAAGTCCAGGATTTGGTGAGATTTAGCTTGAAAACTCTCTCTCTCTTAATCAGACAATGGAAGGTGACACTGTTAGAAAGTACAAAATGTGATTAAAATAATGCTACTTTTGTGACTTTTTTCCCTGGCTTGCACTGCCAGTTTCTGGAAGCCACTTTTATCCCCGGAGTTGTTTTTTTCATTCGTCTTTTCTATCCTAAGGATTAATTATTCCAGATATTTTACATAGATCCAATGGAGAGATTACATGGGCCTGTTGGTTCTTTCTTGCATTCAAAAGCCAAATAGTTATGATTTTACATACAATCAGGATGTGAGGTAAGTGCACACAAAAATAGAAAAAAAATCCTAGCACTTGGATGGATCCCAAACACATGTTTCTTTGGTACAATATTAATTTAATTGAAAATACCAACCTGTAGTTGAGTTTAATACTGTACTGGAAAATTATATTGTATCCAGAACACTCCTAATACTGTTCTCAAAACAATGTTAGTTTGTAAGAAGGATATGCTATATCTATTAGAGGAACATTATCCAGATGCGCCAGATAGCCTTAGAGAGATGCATTTGGAATTAATTTCTCATTTACCAATTTCAAATTCTCCGAGATTGTATGAAATGTAGTACTAGTAATATTACTTTATTATAATTGTGTTATATCCTTTCTGAGACATTCACATGTCTGGAAAGCATATATTTTACATCACTTTGTTGTCTTGATTATTATAACAAAAATAAAGCATTGTGAAGATGTCCAGTGTAAGACTTTCTATAAGTTACTGTAATATGGTACATGAATAAAAGTTACAAACAGAACCCTTTTTGTTTATATCACATAAATATACCATAATGATGCATTGTAAATGAGTCATGAAAAACATATGCCACAAAAAAATCTGATGCATGTCATCATCTGGTCCCATTGTTCTGTACTCTTTTATTTGTCATGTTAATCCTAGGTAATTGCTAAAGATCGCACTATTTTGTCTAAATATTGCATTTTTAACTTATACTCAGATTTCTATGAATGAACATGCATTATGGTAATATTTAATATCTAAAATAGTTGTTGCATTGACAATGAACTATACAACAAATAGCAATTTATGAAAATCGACATGGCTTTGTGTGTGTTTTGGATAAACCAAGTATAAAGCATCGCAAGTGGTGACGGACAGATGTCTTGTTACTTAACTTTTGAAAAATGTGTTCAGAATTACTGGCTTGGATTAATCTGACTGGCCACTGGATGTCACCAGTGGCCACAGTAATACAATAGATAATGTGTGATATTTATTAAATATGTATGGACAAAATGCCTGATAAAACAACATAATTTGTGCTATTGGTTTAGAGATATTAAATATGTTAAATGTAAAAAAATACTTGCACTGCTATAAGTTTATACCATGTAATATCACTAGATGTACAAGGAACAGCATTTTCAGAAATTTTTGAAGACAAGGGGTAGGGTTTATCCTAAGTATATAAAAAATTGTTTGACTTCTATGATGTAATTTTTGGCAGAAATTATTTTACTTTTGCTTGATGTACCAATGAACCTCACTATTTTCTGGAAGAAAACACAGGACAAAGTCTTTAGAGGATTCAATAATGAGCTCAAGAGAAGTAATCATTTGATTAATAAAGTGCAATATATGCTCTGGTTGTACATGTGAGCCTTAAATGAATATAACGTTAAATAAAGTAACATTATTAACCACAAACTGGCAAAATGTTTTTTTATATGTGTATATTATTTAAATATTTTTGAACCTAGGTTAACTAATTCTAATCTTTAATCTCTTTAATTACTATTAATGATCTATCAAGTTTAATGAATGCATCATGTATTAAACAGCAGATATAAGCTCTGTACTAGAGCAAAATAGGACTTCTGCAGAGTTAAAAATAATCAGTCACTTCCGGAACTTTTTGAACCTTTCTTGTATGTAACTAGTATCTGTGACCAGTATGTGGATTTAACCCTAGTTCTGCCCTAGGTTTGTTCTATAATTATCCTATGGGAAGATTGCCAGAATAGTTATGTAAAAGGGGTTATAAGAGGGAATATGATGGGAAGGCAGAATGGGAAGACAACACATGCAATATAGAAAAGGCAATGTAGGATTAGAAGAGGGAATATTGGATGGAGACAGCAAAGGGGTATTGGGTTGGGATGAGAGGGTCAAGGGTAAGGAGAAGAGGAAGAGCGGGTAAAGGGCAGGCATAAGGGTGAGGATGGAAAGATGGACGAGTAGTATGACAGGAGCGAATAGAAAAAGACAAAGTTAGGAGGGAAGAATGAAATAGGGATATGGAAGAGAATGAGAGGCTGACAATGTGGATTACATATGAATGTAGGGAATCCGCTTGTCTGCCATTTCCTGATCTAATCTCACAGTAAACCAAGACCTTACTGGCCTTACTGGACTTTAGGGAAATCTGCTACTGCCTCTGGTAGGTATTCACTATGCTTTCAGTGTTTATGCTTAGTCTTGCTTGGTTAAGTAATATACTTCTTATCTCCTGTCAATTGAGTCGCATATCTCATAGACATATAGCAATGCAAAATATTGAAGAAACACACCGATTAAGCGTTAAGCCATCCATATGCACGAAGTGCAAATGTCTGTCTTTCTTATTTAAGGTTAAAATATTTAGACAAAAAATAAATAAATAACAACAGATGCTAATAAAAATAAAATGATCAGCCTTAAGTTAAATGTTAACTTTTAACTTTATTTCCCTCTTCCATAGTTAATAATAGTAAGCTCTATATGTTTCCTTTACTTTGGTAAATTAACTTATTCTGGCCTGCATCTGTAGTACCAACGAATGTTAGCAGCAAGCCAGGTACAGAATTCACTGTATGACAGATGATGAGAGGAAAATATCAATGAGCAACATGAAAGTAGAAAAAAGCAACAAATAGAAAAAAAATATATGGAGGAAGAAGGGGAAAGTTGTAGCGCAAAATGCATTAGGTAAACAGGCTGATAACCTCTGATCTACATATTAAAGGTATTTCATTTTATTTATACAGTAATAGTGAGCTTTGATGAGGTGATATACAGGTATAGGAAGGCTAAAGTGAAACATTTTGAATGCTTTCCATATCTGATATCATACAGGCTACTAGACTGGTTTAACTATCTGATAGAATTAAACAGTTAAACTACACCAGGGCGTAATCTGTTTGTACTTTTGTCTTTAAGATATTTTCATTAGAATTTTCAGGGATCCATATTTTATTTATGAATTACATTCACACCATTATTACCTTGGCTCATATTGGCCCTCATTCAATTGCGATTTGGCCAATTGAATAGGGTGCTAAATAAGCACATAACATATACTTTTTAAATAAGTTTTTAGTTAGTAAACATCTATCCAAAAGCAAGGTTTGCCCTAACTAAAAACTTCTTTAAAAAATATATGTTATATGCTTATTTAGAGCCTTATTCAATTGGCCAAATCGCAATTGAATGAGGCCCTAGGTATGCAGTTCCAATAAACTCATCAATAGGCAAATTATTATCTCTGTACCAAACCTTCCACTACCTCTTAGTTATCATAGGATTAATTATGCCATTAGACTGTTATCTAATAAATGGCTTGCATGACTTCTACTTTCAGCTGTATAACATTAGCAGATGCATTTGAAGGTTTAGAGGAATGATACAGTGACATATTCGTGAATTTATTTAGTGTTCTTGAAGAGCTAAAATCAGTTTGCATACAGTTGCCTACAGAATCCGTGCACTTGATGAATTATGTGCTAATATTTGATGTACATACATTGCAAATAAACCTAAAATGTATACTACCAATAATGTCAAACACATAAGTATACTGGGATAAGCTGCATTGGCTACAAACTTCTCAAGAAAAGATTAACAGCCTTATTAAATTGCAATTTGGCCAATTCTATAGGGCTCTATATAAGCACAGAGCATATTTTTTTACAGAAGTTTTTAGTTAGTGAAGACCTTGCTTTTGGATAGTAAAAAAATGTGCTGTGTGCTTATATAGAGCCCTATAGAAATGGCCAAATTGCAATTTAATAAGGCTGTATCAGCCTTATTAAATTGCGATTTGGCCAATTGAATAGGGCTCTATTTAAGCAAATTGCATTCTTTTAAAGAAGTTTTAAGTTAGTGAACTTCTATCCAAAAGCAAGGTCTTCACTAACTAAAAACTTCTGTAAAAAAAATATGCTATGTGCTTAAATAGAGCCCTATTCAATTGTCCGAATTGCAATTTAATAAGGCTAATATTCCCTGAGGTGAGAGCTTTCTTAGAAGTGAAGTAAAATATGGTTAATTTCTATGTTATTCTACCATGATTTTTCTTTTTACTTAATAGGTTCCATAGAATGATGTGGAACTGATATCCGCTTACTTACCTTAGTGAGCAAACACTATATGATATGCAACATATGCCTGCAACACTACTTTTGTGACGCTTTACCAATGACCCTAAATATATTTACTTAACCAACATACTATTAGCTTTTTTCTTGAATGGAGATTTGTCTTGGTTTATAATACAGTTAATGAAACAGCACATTTCTGATGGATTTTTCCAGGTAAGCACGTGTCAACGTGGCGAAAATGTTAAAATCAAAACTTGGGAGTAGACTACAACTTTGTTTGAGTTTAAATTAACAAATGTGTAATTCAAAACGTTTAGTTCCCAATAAAGCAAATGCTTTCTGAGTACATGTGTGTTCTGCTCACAGCATATATCACACCTTTCGCCAGTTCATGAAAAGTTCAGGAGGCGTATTTGGAAGGCTTGCCACTAAAAAGACTGAAAAAAAGTCATCTTAAATAATTCTACATATCTGTAATTCTACAAATTGCTAGGTATCATTTAAAGCAAAATTACCATTCTGAAAGCAAATGTATTACCTTTGCCAGAAAAATACAATATTTCATTCAGTGGTCATAAAAAATAAAACCATGAACCGTAAAAGTAATGCAGTATTTGACATTTTTGGGTTATTGTAGGTAACTGTACTGTAAAAAAAGATTATCCCTAAATACTGTTGTAGTGTATAGGGTTTTTATTATCGTGAGGGTTTCTTCTTTAGATAGCTTCTGTTATGTCCTAAAAATAAGCACTGCATGTAAAAAATCAACCATTGATCATAAATAAAATTCTCATTCAATGATTTTCTTAAAGTAATACTGAATTTTAATTTCCTTCTAAACATAACTTTTTTAGCCTCCAGCCAAGCTGCTTGTATATACCCCGCAAGACAGGAATGTGCTGTTCATTTAAGTGTTTTCCTGTGGCACTGACCAGTTTATAAGCTCTGGATGGGAGGCAGCCATTGGAGAGTTCTGTCTAGACACAAGCTGGTGTCTATCTATTGTGACTATTATGAAATGTGCCTCCAAGCCAAAGTCACTCAAAACTCTGGTAGCATTATAGAGCTCATGGACAAGCAGCTTGGTTTAAGGCTGAAAAACTAACACGTGAAAGTAAGTTTAATACTGAATATCATTTTTTTTTTTTTAATAATTGGATGTTATTAATGGTCAATGAATATTTAAAACATGTAATTTTCATTGGTAGGTCATTACAGCTGTCCCAAATGTATACTATCAAGTTTGAAAGAAATATGTTTTAAGCAGTGGTGGAGCTAGAGAATGGAGGTCCCTGGTGCAAAAAAAAAAGTTTTGTGCCCCCCCCCCCCCTCCGCTTAACCCGGGGGTTGTAAAAAATGTTTTGCACTGGGCTTAACCAGAACCGAATCATTTAACACTCCTCCCCCAGACCCGTTCCTATTACTGCTCCGCTCCAGAAGCAAATCTTCCCAAGACCATTACCCACTGCTGCTCTACCTAAGACCCCTTTCCAATATATATAGAAAAAAATATGTATATATATATATATATATATATATATATATATATATACATATCACCCCCACACAGCACCCACCCCTCCTATCATCCAACCCCTACACAGTCCTTGTCAGCACCCAACCCCTCTTAGGACCCATCCCTGACTCCTTTCTTCCTCCCTCACAGATGCCATCCCCCCTAGACTTTGCTGCAACTTTGTAGTCCTTGCTCTCTTACTTTCTACCATGATACACATCCCAAGCAAGCCAAAATTCTCCACACTGCCACCTCTTCAGTATACTGTAAATGCTCTTATTTGAATAGGCACACACTGAGGCAGGGTGTGTGAAGCTAAGGAGGCACAGCGGGCCCTGGGGGGCTGTGGCGGGTTGGGCCACTACACTACAGGAAAATACAATACAGCACTGCCCCCCCCCCCCCAGAGGAGGAGCCTGGTGCACTACTTGCACCCCTGATAGATCACTGGTTTCTAAAATGTGTTCAACAGAAATATAGAAAGATTATGCTAATCATTGGCAATGATGTCATTGGAATGCATTGAGTGCTTAATGTGTTTAAGTGTATGACTGACTGCATCATTAAACCTTGGTTCTTTAAAATGAGTGTACTCATTATTTTTTCATTTAAAATAATTAATATGTTAGGAGAGATGCTTTTGCAAATTCTAAAATGATTATTATTGATTTGGATTTTCCAGGAAAAGATGCATTCCAGAGTTATTTGACTACAGAAACCCGTAATGCTTGATAGCTATTGTTTCTGATTCCAGAAGTAACAAATGAAATACTTAAATGTATTAACTTGTGTTTGTGACCTATTTCTCATGCACATTGTAAATCAGCAAGGCATGTTTCTCAGACTGTTGACCTTTAGTGAAAGTAAACACTGCAGGGCAAAAAAAAATAGCAGTAAATGAATTTCCTCATTGACTAAAATCATTAAAAAAAACAGTACAGTGCTTCTAAGTTTTGCATGCAATCTATCCTTTCATCGAAAAAGACGGAAATCAAAGATGTTTTACATATGTATGCATGGGGCTATATTATGCTTTACATTAAGTGTCCCCAGATCCATTGTATTTATATTCAGATTGATTTGTAAAAACTTGTGCAGTTATTATAATCACTTCATTGCAATATAATTTAGAATAGGAATGTGGTGTTAGGGAATGAAAATATGAGGAAATACCAGCCATAAATTAAATTCAGACATAATCAAATTTATGTTGTTTCTAGAATAAATGCACTGTCAACGTCCAGCATTTAAAAATGTTCAGTATTGGTCGCCAAGTGCACTACCACTTCCCTGCACTGTAGTAAATTACAATTTGCCATCAAAGCTAAGCAGATATGAGTTATGTTGGGTATCAACATTTTAATCTGATATCACAAATAATAGTTTCCGTAGTGTGTAACACTCCAGAAGAGACTCATATGCATTACGGAACTATTGAAGAGACGCATATGCACTACGGAACTATTGCAGAGCGTGGCATTTGGAGGGGGGTTGGGCGCTGGGGAGGAGGCGGAAAAAAAGACAGAGAGAAGGGAGGAAAGAGGGGAGCAAAACACAGGGGAGGGAGAGAGGAGGGGAAAGAGACAAAGGGGAGGGAGGATGGGAAAAAGACACAGGGGAGGCAGGAGGGGAGCAAGACACAGGGGAGGGAGGGAGGGAGAGGGGGAAAGAGAAACTGGGGAGGGAGAAGGGGGAAAGAGACACAGGGAGAGGAAAGACACAGGTTAGAGGGGAAAGACACAGGGGAGGGGGGAGAGACACAGGGGAGGTGGAAAAGAGACACAGGGGAGGGGGAGAGAGACACAGGGAAGGGGGGTAGACACGGGGGGAGGAAAGAGACACAGGGGATGGGGAAGAGATGCTGGGGAGCGAGTGGGGGGAAAGAGACACAGGGGAGGGAGAGGGGGAGGGAAGAGATACATGGGTAGGGAGAGAAGGGGAATGAGATACAGGCGAGGGAGAGGTAGGGAGAGACACAGGAGGGGGGAGGGAAGAGACACAGGGGAGGGAGAGGGGAGGGAAGAGACGCAGGGGAGGGAGAGGGGTGGAAAGAGACACAGGGAAGGGGGGGAGACACATATCAAATATTATCTTGTCAATTTTGACGGGCAAGTTACTAGTGTATTAATATGACTTGAACATTAGGACATTTAGACCACTCAAGTTACCCTTAAAAACATATTCTTATCGCATTCAGTGTTATGGAAATAAATATCACTATTATAGAGTGTTGTTTGCAAACTTGAACTATTTGGAATTTTTGGATATTTTTAAACAACATTAAAAATGTTTCCTGCAATATAGTAGCCATTATTTTATACACAAAGTAAGTCTGGAGATTATACACTATTCTCTAATTTGTGACTCACATTCTTATCTGTATCATAATTTGCTAACTAGTTTCTGGAATGGTCAATACATTTATAAGGAATAAATTGCAAGCCCGCAAAGTCTGCAGGTTTGAAATTTGCACCAGTTACAGAGCGATCCAATTGAACAAGCCTGCAACTACCAGGCCTAAATACTAAACCGTAAACCATGCACCCGTAAGAAGCATTTCAGAGTGTGATCATGATCAATTAAGCAAGGCCGTATCTACATCATGACATCATTAAAGCATGAAGGTTAAACGTCAATAAATTAGCGTTTAAAAGTTTGATATGCGATAAGACTTGCAATCCTGCAATGTACAAAATAAATAAATGAATGACGTTTCTGTTCTAGTCCATGTGGATGGCCTGATATGTATTATCTCCTTGATTCCCGAGATTGAACTTAGAAACGTGTAAAAAAATATTTTATATTGCAGATTTGCGAGCCTGAGACTGTTGTGCAATTAATTCTAATGTCTTTCATCGCTTTTCCCCGTCTTTTAAAGTGCAGTATTGATTTTTTATTTGCATTTACAGTGCTGCTGCGGGCTTGAGTAATTGTAGCAATTGAATAGCGATTTGCGATTGAAAGATCAAAGGCTTAGCTGGGTCAGAGTTAAGATTTTGACTACCGCAGGGATTTTCAGCCTGTATCCCGCAGATCGTTTGCGGGTAGCTAAAAGGCGACAATTGAATAGCGAATTAGTTTACGGGCTACATTATGTGCTCCAGTAACCAACAATTGCTCAATTGAATAAGGCCCTTTGTTTACATCTTAAACCATAACTGATAATTGGACTTTTTTTAAATGCATGTCTACGAAGTGTGACGAGAAGTGTGATTTGAAAAACATATCACCAGTCAACATCAACAAAATTGCCTTAATTTAACTTCCTAAATACTAATTCAAATAACATACAACAATTTAGCATTAAATTTCCATCACAAAATCAGTTGGGTACTCATTTATAGTCTTGCATATAGTTGCTAAAATAATCGGTAAATAGAGCATTATGGCGCTATGAGCAGTAAACCTACAGAATTAATTATGCACTTATGGTAATGATAATAAACTACATTTTTAAATATTATTGCATTTGAATCAAAAATTATTCCTTATCATGTTTGTCAACAATGCTAATAAACCAAAATATTTACCAAACAGACTGTATAATAATCATTAAAACCCAAAAGGGATTCCGTAAAACCCCAGGGTGCCATTTTATAGGACAATGAGTTCAACAAGAATATTTCTTGAAAGGTTTGTGATGCTGTTTATAAATGTTATATGTTCTTCATTTAGATTTTGAGAATTGTTCATCAAGTTTAGGTCATGAGGAATGTGTTTGGTCCATCAACGTGTTTTTTATCTAAAAAGGATTCCCTGGATAAATTTGCTTGGACAATATAACTGATTTCTCTTGATTATCAACAGACATTAAGATCTAATTAATATAACCATCACATTTTATTACATTCAATGAAGCAAGAGAACATTTTGGTCATATGTCATTTTAGTCATAATGTAACTATAGTCAACAATGTATAGTTAGCAGATAATAAAATAAATCAATTTTATTAACAAGATACCTATGCCAAGCCACTGAATCAAGAGAAAATGTACCTTGCCATCTGAATATGTTTGCTTTATAATTAAAGGTTGAACAATTCCACAAGATAATCTAGATCTAATTATTTCAGTCCAATTAAATATATGACCTGGAGACATTATTGCTGTTAGATTGGTTTCCAAGCAAATTGGAAGCTGGGATTCTCATTAGCAGTAGCAGGTATTGCGCAGATTCTCACCATATTTAAGTATTTAAAACACATTTTCACCTCAAAAGGGAAACCTTTTGGCAACGACAAAGAGCACTAAAATAGGCTGATGTTAAATAGTCTGTTAAAGGATTATGGCTTTAACATGCAAATGTGTTCATTTGAGGAAACTGACAGTAATTCACCAGCAGTTAGGGAAACGTAAGATGAAAGGTGGATTTATGACATACTCAAACAAACAAAAAGATGTTTCTCAGAGCTACGTAAAACCCAGACAGGCATCCATGGGAAAATGTTAAAGTAAAAAAATGTTATTATGCATTTATCGTTAGCACATGCAACAATATAGGAATCATTTTATACATGATCAAAAAAATGTTTTCTAATATTTCAAACTTATGAAACCATGTTATAGGGAAACACTAAATAGATTCTTCACCTTCCCTTTACTATCTCTCCTTTACAGTAAGAATAACATGTTGATTTCTCAGCCATCAAATCATATCTAAGGAGGCAATATATGTTCAATGCTAGCACTGACATGTATCCACATAAATACATTCCTAGAATCGTGAAGAGGAAGCATTTTTGTACTTGTAGGACACTATTAAAAGCACTTTTATATTTTATTAAATAATACCATTTTCCTTAGAAAGCTAACAGTGTGGGAAGCAGTCAGTTTTAAGTTTCACTGACCAACATCCTGTTTCTATGCTTAACTTGAGCTAGCCCAGAGTCACAAATGTGGAATATACTGTCTGGCTAGCTCAGCTTATGCATAGAATTAGAAAGTCGGAGGATGAAACTTGAAGCCAACAATTTTCCTTTTTTTTTTTTACTTTTTGTTTCATAAAATAATCTTAAATTGGAAAAAGAGAAGTAAAAAATATTAATATTACATTTTTGCAAAAATGTATTGCTGGAATTTGTTTATACACTAGGTGGATCTACCTCCGGTGCAATCGGTGCACTGCACTGGGGACCTTATCTCTTGAAGGGCCCATTGCTGTCCCCACTAAATGACCTTCTTATTCCTGCTGCATACCCTCTGCTAAATCCATCTACCCATCCATTTGTGCAAACGTGAAGAAAAAAAGTGTCACTGCAGTGTATATATTTTGTTATATACAGAGATTGTTCGTTGGATTGTGGTGTGGTGTGCGATTGTACACTGTCTGTGTGTGTGTGAAAGAGAAAGGGAGCGAGGAGGAGAAGGATAAGAGAGGGCGATAGAAAGGCAGAGAGAGAGGAGAGAACTCAACATCTCTACACAATTGCAGAAAATGCACAACATTTTCATACATGAAACAAAAGGTATATAACCCACTTTTGTGTAATGGATTTAAAACACTGTGGATTTTAAGCTCTTCATATTTAAACAATGTGATCACATTCTTTCCTAGTGTAGCAAAAGTCAGCATCCACTGTTGGCTTCTGTAGATAAATCTCCTAACCAAGTTCCCTCACCTTATATTCCAATTTGCACGTTATACTATCTGTAACATATTACATACTAGAGCCACTCACCTTAAATGACTTTCAATCAAACCCTTTCCTTTTCCTTCTAAATAAAAATCATTCTAACTTTGCATGTGTTCCTACTAAGTAACCTTTACTTCTTTCCTGACCCTTGCTATTCCTCTTTCTATTCTTGCCCAGGTTTCTGCCTCTTCCATTCCCTTTAGATTGTAAGTAGAGAGCTTCCAATCTTGTAGGGTGCTTTGGTGCTTTGCTTTTCTGCAAAGATTCTAAGCTCAAAACAGGGCTCTCCATTTTCTACAGTTTGTTAACATTGTACTTTTCTTGTTTTCATACCCTGTATAGCTCTACGGAATATGTTGGCGCAATATAAATACAAATGAATAATAAAGAATAATAATAATCCATACCATGTGGATTTTTTTTAAATCAAATATGTTTATAAATATGAAATCTATCTATCTATCTATCTATCTATCTATCTATCTATATATCTATCTATATATATATATATATATATATATATATATATATATATATATATAGTTGAATAATCAGAGTATTGCAGTGAATAGTGATACCTTTTTTTATTGGACAAACGTATACATAATAAATACGTTTGTCCAATAAAAAAGGTATCACTATTCACTGCAATACGCTGATTATTCAACTGGATTACTGGACATTCACGGCTACCTCACTCTTCATATATATATATATATATATATATATATATATATATATATATATATATATATATATACATATATATATTTATATATATACATATTATATATATATATATATATACACATGTATATAATATATATATATATATATATATATATATATATATACATATATATATATAAAATAATAAGAGGGGGGGGGGGTGCCAGTACCAAAAACAATTTGGGCCTCACCCCCTTGGGAGGGGTAAGATTTTTGTTTTGCACTGGGGCCCTCCATTCACTAGCTCCGCCACTGCTCTAGACATAAACTACAATCTCTTAAAAACATCAGCTTTCTGAAGACGTTTCTGAATCAACCATTCCTAGTTGAGATGTATATATTTTATTCAGATTATACTTTTTGGTTAGACATGTGTTCAAAAAGAAAAATGCGATTACCTATTTTATTTTTCTCAATGTTATGAGGTTTCTCTCCTGGAATAGTTTCAAAGAGAAACCTATATTTAATTGGTACCAGTTTCTCATAGTTATTGCAATGGATTCAAACCCGTAAAGTATTGGAATAAACTTTTATATACATTTTTCCACTTTTTGGCATTGTGCATTTTTTAATTGTAACAATTTCGTCATATTTTTTTGAATCACTGTGAAAAAGCTTTTCATTAAATATTTTGAACAACACATTTTTTGATACATGAAAAAACTCAAGTCTTAACAGGATTATTGAAATCATTATTGCCCCTTTTTAAAACCCAGAGGGTCTGGACTTGGCTGCAGCTCTAATCAGTATATCTATAAATTGAGCTTATAGGTAGTCTTTCAGTATTACTTTGTAACCTAACTCAATGCAACTCCTTCTCCTACAGCAATTAGGTTCCTAAGTCATATGCTAATAGTGGTCCTGCATAGTTAAAGCATGTCTCACTGGGATTTGGAAAAATCCCTTAAATAGATTTTTATGAGTTTTTAAGAACAAGGTTATTTTGTGTTAATAATGGGCATACATTAGGCTTTAGATAATTGCTTTATGTAAGTGAACATTTCGTTTTTCAGCTAAATAAACACAGTCTATATTCACAGGTGTATTGTACTCCGGGGCATTCGGCTCTTAGGGGTGGCAGCTGTTGCTAAGGTGTTTCTAATACTGATTTTGTGTGTAATTTATTAGAAACAGGTGTGGGGGTATGATGAAGATAGACAGGAAACTAAAGCAGACACCATGTTTAACTACTATTAAAAAAAGTTTACATTCATAGAGACAATGTGTCTGAAATGTTTTCTAGATATTGCCAGCATCTCAGAAAGTATTTGAAAGCTCCAGAAACTTACCATAATGCATATATAGTATTTAATTTTAATGAATCCCAGCCATATGCTAGTCCTAACACATTTAATTGTTTATGTGAAATGTTAAGCTTCTGTAAGTGTGGATTAATACATTTCTGCACTCTAAAGGCAAAAAGCAGCCCATGTGAATGAAGCACATCTCATAAAACATTTATTTGTATTAATATCTAATAATCCCTATAATGAATATGTTGACACCCCCATGGCGGTGTCTAAACAGGCATATGATCCCCCCAATCGGCATGCAGTATCAGGGGAGCAATATTTAACCCACTATTTACCTGCTCTTGCTTGCTCAGTCAATCTTCCTCCTTGCAGCTTCCTGCCACATATCAGTGATACACTACATTTCCCAGGCTGCTTTGCACCCCAGACAGGAACACAGAGTTAATTCAAGAGTTTCAGCTAACCTAATTGGCAAAAATAAATCATTTTAAATTTGAGGCTAATTTTGCCTGGGTTTGGAGGGTGTTAACCTTAGATTTTCAACTGTCAGAAATGACTAAAATCAGAAATTAATATTATTGCTAAACACTTACTCTGTATGCACAGGAAGAAAATGATGAAAAGGAAGTGTATAAACATGTTACGTCCCACAGTAGGGCAGAACTCATGTCTGCATCATCCCAAATCAAAATAGATACAATGCCTGTGATTGGTCAAATTGAATATGACTGTTATGCTAATTTTAGAAGAGATTTGCTGGGGGTGTAAACTTTAAAAGCCAACTGTTTGCAAATGCAAGAAATTCAGCTGACTTCAAGGTGAGTGTTTAAATGTATATTTTGGTATTTATTCATGCAAACATTTTTTTTTTTTTCATACACTACTGATTCTCCTCCATCAGATGCATTCATAATCCAGCAGAATTAGAAATCTCTTTAAGGTAATCACTGAAACCCACTTTGTAATGAGAGAGTATTTACATGAGATGTGTATAGCATAATACTATTAGGAATTGCCCTACTTTATTGCGACCTTGTAGTGGTGAAGGGGCTTGTGTACTTCAATGAAGCTGTGAGCTATACCATGTAGGGTCACCCAATATGGGCAGGTCATAATAGAGAGGTCAGACAAATTGTGGTGCACTGGAGAAGAAACTGGCAACCCACTCCCGTATCTTTGCCATGAAAATCTTATGGATTGGCACAACCAGACACAAGATGTGCCTGGGTTACTGAAAAATAGACACGACTTAATGACTAAACAACAACTAAAACTTATTACATGCATGAAATTACTTGGGCTAAAAGCTGCACACAGATATATTGATGGATCTATCCTTAGTTACATAGCTGGTATATTCTGAACTGCATTTGCATTTCATTACCCAGTATCCTTAGTGGCTATATAAACACTGTTTACTGAGTAATTCTGTGGAAAAATAGGTCTAATCTTTTCCTTCTTGAGACATGCACACATATGTTTTCTTCCCATGCTTTATATTCAGGGCTTCGGTGGAGGTATTTTTGTCTGTGTTCTACCTACCATAACATACTTTGTGAGCAAATTGCTTTTATGTCTTTACCAGTATCAGAAACAAATGAAGTAAGGTATTTTAATCCGGTAGATCCATATTACATGATTGTTAGGTGATTTTGTTGACACCTACATGTACATTGCTTCTTTATAAACTTCATGGAAAATAGTATAAAAATTCTAACACAATCATTTCATTGGTTCTGCCTTAACTACATTAACTCACCCTCACTGCCTACCAATCAACTGCCTAGCCTCCCTCCAATACATTATAAATCATTCTGCAAGACTTAACAACTATGCTCAAAACTCCTTCACTACACTTTGTTGTCAATACCCACTTTACTTCCCCATACCCTACTGAATACAATTCAATATTGTGAGCCTAAATTACAAAACCAATATTACCTCTGCACTACTATATCTTTGCATTTGTCTCTGAGCATTCCCTGTAACTCCTGCCACTTGCTTTGCCCTGCTCAGAACTCTTGTGCTCACTATGGGCCCTATTTAATTGCAAACCGTAATTACCTCCAAACTGAACTTTTTGCTGCGGGTCAATTTTTTTTCTAAACTATTAGACGTATTCCATTGTCACTGAACCGTAATTAGATGCTTACAGCCCCGACACGCAAACCATGAACCTTTAAGTAGCATTTCAGGGCATGATCATGATCAATCAATCAAGCCTGTATGTTACTTTTTAGACAGAGCCAATAGTAAATGAGGCCGTCATCATGACATCAGTAAAACATGGAGTTTGAACTGCCATTAATTAGTGTTTAGAAGTACAATTTGTGATCGGTTTAGCAATCCAACAATATAGAAATCAATAAAAATCATTAAAGCAACTGTTCTAGTCCATGCAGGTTCCATGATATGTAACTCCATGATTCCTGGGATCAATATAATATGGAAATAAAATTGTAAAATATAATTTTTTATTGCAGATTTGCGAGCTTGAGACTGTTGTGCAATTAATTATAATGCCTTTCATTGCTATCTCAACATTTCTAAGTACAGTATTGTGTGTTTATTTGCTTTTGCAGTGATACGATCAGGTGTTTACCCACTTGCGGGTCCCATCTAGTACTAATATAATTTTTTTATACATTTGCCATTAATACAGTAGAAGGCAATTACAGGCTACATGAAAGTTTGTATTTGAATATTGATTTTCCATCCTCAGCACTTTTAACATTTGCGGCTTTGTCTTATCAAAGGAGGAGATAAGACAAAGTTACGTCTTTGAGCCTCTAACTCGCAATTGGAATGCAAGTAGCTATATGTAGCCAATTGAATATCAGTAACATTTACGGGCTCCATTATGGCTCATGTAATTGCGACCTGGACATTTAAATAGGGCCTTTACTGATTTGTAATATAAGCGTTCTGGGTTGATTGGTTTAGTCTTTGGCACATCTCAAAGCTAGAATGCCTGCTTTAACCAGGAATCAGGATGAAAAGTGAATGTTTTACATTTAGCAAAGCTCAGTCCTAGTAGACTTATGCTGCCTCTGTTACAAACATCATTACAGCCTGTATAGTACACTGTGGCCCTCATTCAATTGCAATTTGGCCAATTGAATAGAGCTCTAAATAAGCACATAGCATATTTTTTTAAAGAAGTTTTTAGTTAGTAAACATCTATCCAAAAACAAGGTTTTCACTAACCTAAAAACTTATTTAAAAAAAATATGTTATGTGCTTATTTAGAGCACTATTCAATTGGCCAAATCGCAATTGAATGAGGGCCTATGTGAGTTATAGAGCGTTACATTTTTCATACAAAATTCTGTTAATCTATTTTTTTCACATAGTCTTCACTTGCTAAAAACTTCTGTAAAAAAATATATGCTCTGTGCTAAGTACTGTCAATGTAAGCAATAATGTCATAAGATTATTTTGAAGTAATGAGTACATTGTATATCATATTCAAAAGCAAATAAGAATAAACATATTGAGCCACATTCAATTGAGGCTTTCGGGAGCTGCGGGCTCGGAAATGGAGCCTGCAAGTTATTTTGCTATTCAGTTGCCGTCATTTTGTGGGCTCCGATCGAGTTACGGGCTCCAGGCTGCGATTCCTTGCTATTCCTTGTGATCCATTGCGATTTTTAAAATCGCAGGTTAATGCCCCTCCAAGCCTTTAATCTTTCATGGATGCAATAGTCCCAAACGCTAAAATCGGTATTCAATTGCTCCGATTTCCCCTCGCTAGCCACTCTGTCAAGCCCGCAAAAGGCAAAAGTCGAACTACAAGTTACTGGTACCAAGGAGGTCTCGCAAAAAGCTTAATGACATGTCCGGAGCACTTAAAAACTCAATACTGTTCTTATATTAAAAGATAAAGTAATGTTAGGTCTTAGAATTAATAGCTCAACATTCTCAAGCTCACAAATTAGCCTAAAAATATACTTTATTTCATGTTAAATTTCCGTGTTATATCGATCCCGGCAATCAATGTGTTAATACATATAATGGAACTCGCATGTAATAGAATATCATATTTAAGACAATATATCAATATTGCATTATATCTGGAATGTGGGTTCGATCGTAACTCGTCATTCAAGCCTGTAGGACTTTAATGAAAATGTAGGTTGGATTTCAAAGTCCTACAGGCTTGAACCATGAGCCACGGTCGGACCCACATCCCATTGGCTGTTTCAAACCGGGAATTATGGCCTTGCGTCATCAATCATGTTCAAACTCGCAAATGTTTCTTTCGATAGCATGGTTTGCGATGTGCACTATTGGGCCAGGACTTGGCCTGGCCAATTGAATAGCGCCATAAGTTGTGGCCACTGCGGGCTTGCAGCAGACCCGCAGACATACGGCCTGCTCCGATCGAGTTGCGGCCTTGCAATTGAATTGGGCTCATTGTTAATCATTCTAATAGAGATTATCACATTTATTTACTTAATAAGTATAAAGATAATATACTTCTAATAGGAAGATATGGGGATTTTAATTGTTAGTGCTACACTAAACTTGGAAATGTTCTAATAAATGGTAAACTGTTTCCAGAAGTCTGCATTTCAAGCAAATTTTTTCTTTTGTAAGTTTACTTTTAAAAATAATAATCAATCCTAGGCAGTGATTAATTTGCTATGCTGAATTTCTGAACGTTAAAATATGTTTGTGTACCTATTAGAATATTTCCTTTTTTAATTAGCCCTACAAAATGATGTAATAGCAGCTGTAACAGCTGTGAGTTTATCTGCAAAATCCCTTTATAATGGAAGAAGACCCAAATCCACAAGAAACAATACTTTATTTATCTTGGCCTTGGAATATGATAGTGGTTTTGAATGTACTAATTGGGATTTATTTGTGTGGTACCAGGACACTGTCAGAAAATACAATATTTTTAACCTCAACCTAAAGTTATTTCAAAACAATTCAACTTTAAAAATAATCCCACTCACTTGAGAGAAGGAATTTTACTTTTATTCAATCAAATATTACTAATATTCTTTATTATTAACACAACAACATTTTCTTTATCACTATTTACAAGATTGTATTTAACTAAATATTTGTATACGTAAAGGGTTTTTTGTGCTATATCTGATCAACTTATACATACTGGGCATCCAGGAGATTGTGTGGCCTAACAGTTCCAAGCACATATCTAATGTATTCTGACAGGAGGCCCTTTTTAATCACATATAATAGTTTCCATAGTGTGTAAAGCTCCAGGGGGAATGCATGTGCACTACGGAAACTATTGTATGGAAACCATACAAGCTGAGCATGCTCACTGCGCATTCGCTGTGCGCAGCATTAGGAGGGGGTCGTGGTGAGGAGGGGGAGGAGAAGGGAGGAAGACAGAGGGTAGAGAGGGAAGAGGGGTCAAGACACAGGGGAGGGAGCGAGGAGAGGAAACAGATACAGGGGAGAGAGAGGAGGAAAGAGACACAGGGGAGGGAGAGGGGGGAAGAGACACAGGGGAGGGAGGAGGGGAAAGAGACACAGGGGAGGGAGTAGGGGGGAAAGAGAAAAAGGGGAGAGAGAAGAGGATGGGAAGAGATACAGGTGAGGGGGAGAGACACAGGGGAGGGGGCAAAGACACAGTGGAGAGGCGGAAGACACAGGGGAGGGGGGAAAGGCACAGGGGAGGAGGAGGGGGAAATGGCCCTGGGGAAGGGGGGGAAGACACGGGGGGTTAGACACAGGGGAGGGGGGAGAAAGACACAGGATAGGGGGAAAGAGACACAGTGGAGGGGGGAAGAAACATAGGGAAAGAGACATGGGGGAGGGGGAGAGAAACAGGGGAGGGAGGAGGAGGGAAGAGACACAGGGGAGAGACACAGGGGAGGGGGAGGGGGAAGACACACAGGGGAGGGAGAGGGGGAAGAGACACAGGGGAGGGAGAGGGGGAAGAGACACAGGGGAGGGAGAGGGGAGAAGAGACACAGGGGAGGGAAGAGACACAGAGGAGGGAGAGGGGAGGAAGAGACACAGGGGAAGGGGGGGGGGAGAGACACACATCAAATATTATCAGGCAAGTAAACAATAAAAAAATACCAATAAAAACACTTTGGTTATCCTGGGCCATCAGATCCCTTTGTTATTTACATATTCTAATTGCATATGATACAGGTACTACACTAACGTAACAAAAACAGTATTAGATTTTTTTTAAATGTCAGAGTATGATATGTTACACCATGTTTTCATTATTATAAAAAAGGGCATCACTATTACAACAAGGGTCAGTTTGTTTCAAGCTTTTTTGAAATTTTGATAAGATTAAAATCCTCTAAATTTTCTGTCAATTATCAATATCCTATGTGCTATATACACTTGGGCAAGAGTCTAGTCATCAGTGAAGAGAAATGTTTTCTTCCCCATGGAGCCTATTCAATTATGGAATGACTGAGGAGTGAGCTACTAAAAGATGGGTCTCATTCAAATGCAATTTGGTCAATTGAATATGGCTCTATATAAGCACATAACATATTTTTTGGATAGAAGTTCACTAACTAAAAGCTTCTGTAAAAAAATATGCTCTGTGCTTATATAGAGCCCTATTCAATCGGCTGAATCACATTTGAATGAGGCCCTATGTGTATAACAGATTGTATGCTCTTATAACCAAACGCCTTAAACAATTTGCACTATATTCAATCAGTCTACATTAAATGGATAAACAAAAAAATGTTAATGATATTTTTAACAAATACATCAGCATAAGCATTTTTTCTATTGCTTTTTGTTTAAAAAAAAATATTTAAAGGGTAAAACCTGCATGTAATTTAGGATTGGATGTATCTCTCTTTTTTTCACACTTAAATGTTTTGAGCGCCTTCTGGTAGAAAAGCTCTATATAAATTAATTATTATTATTATTATTATTATTTATTCTATTATTTAGTCTACTGCTCCCTTTAAATCCCTTTAAATCAGACCATGCTTTGATCCTCACGTCTTTATTTAGATCAATTACAAAGAAAGATAGCAAGATACCTTTAGAAAAGGCTCCTCTTAAACCATAGTGCAAACTCTTGGGGCCATATTCTATTAGCTACTTGCAAATGCCTTGAACTCAAAAATTTGACTTCGGGTGTTTTTTTTAAAATAAATGTTTATATACATTCTATTAACTTAAGAATTCATTGCTGCCAATAAGTAATATTTGCCGACTATGTAGCAATATTAAGAGTGATTTTAAGTGTGTAGTAATGTACAAATTGTGCAATAGAATAGGGCCCTTGGTTTGGTACAGCATAGTTCTATATGGTGGGTGATGCATATTCTGTTACCACTGGGATAAACACTACTCTAGTTGGAAGCTTGAAAGAAAGAAAGAAAATAATCCACCTCTGTGAATATAATTCCACTTTGAAGTTTCTTACTGTTTATCAGTAAGTGTAAGCAAATCCCTTCAGGTTTTGTATAATAAATAATGTAAAAACAGTTACTAAATAGTGAAGAAAAATATAACTTTAAACAATAAAAAATGCTGTTATTTTGGGGGGGTATGCATTACATTTGATCATCATTCTTAAAATCTAACAATTTTTTACTCAATAATAAAAAAATATATATATGCGCACAGCTTGTTTTCATTACTTTAGCCTTGGCTGTAAAAAATAATAAATAAGGTCAAAAATAAATGTAAGTAATAAATAAGAAATAAAGGAATCATGATTATAGTTGAACAGACCTTCATTTCTAAAAGAAAAATGCAATATTGTTGATAATTAAACTTCAAGATTGACATTTTTTAATTTGAAATTCTTGGCGCCTTCCTGTCTTCTGTAAGTTCCCTTTTAAGAGGATTATAACAAAAACCGGCAACCAAATCTTTTCCTGCAGAGCAAATTGCCTGTTAGCTGTTTGTGTCTGAAGTATATGTATGCAACAATGTATCCACACAATGCCTTGGAATTTTACAAGATTGTCACAAAGATATTGCCATTACAAGCTCATGAGAAGAGTGATGGCTATAAACAATGTTTTTATGAAGTGAGGTGTTCCCAGTGGTTATGCCAATTTACCACGTTAATTAAAAGCAGATTTTCCATTTTTTAAAATTTACATTCCCCCTGGAAATTCTTATTCTGATTAAACATTGTTGCAACATAAGTAACACATTTCTCTTTGCACTTACTATGGAAAAAAAGGAAAACTTGTTCTAAATAACAGTGCCGGAGCTGGGCTATATGTTACTGCAATAAGGATATGTTCAGCATCTGTTTTTTGAATGTTTGTGTAAATAGTATGCCTTGCCCTTGTTTTCTCATAAAATTTGATTAGTCCATACTCTTTTTTTCCCATGCTTTTTCTGGAATCAATTGCTTATTTAGGAGTTGTATCCCTTTGATATAAGACTCTATTGTTACATCTAACTTTAAACAGACACACTACAGCTTCACGGAAGAGGCAGTTACAATAATAATGTATTCATTTCTACTTACAATTTACCCTTTGGTTATAAATCTGAATTTTATAAACAAAAGAGCATGGAAGTTTCTTTTTTGTTTTATTATTCATGGGATGGATTTTACAGAACCTTAAACAAACTGTTTTTTTATTTTATTATTATTTTGCATTTTTGTTTAATTAACCAGATTGGTATAATTTATTATCTAAAAGTGATATGAATTAATTTAGTTTTTTTAATACGCTGCCCAACAGAAAAACAGAGAAAAAATATATTAAATTATAAAAAAAAGTGTGTAAGTGTGTATGCGTTATTAATAAACTTTCTTACTGGCGAATTGTAGGGCAGACAGTTGTATACTTTACCTTACTTCCTCATATGGAGGTTTTATCTGATTAATCATAAAATAACAAAACATCATTCACTAATGTCAACGGTTATATATATTGAGAATTTCTTAAAGACTCCGTAAATTAGTCTCTCTTCTCCATACCTTTCTACATAGTTTACTCTTGCCTGGGATTAATGTTCACATTACTTGAAAGAGAATGTTACACTCTAGAACACTGGCAAATATAAGGAAAGTTCCCTTCTACATTAAGGTGTATTATGGGGGCAGGGGGGGGGGGGGGTAACCACTCATTTACTAACATTCAACATTTTAATTAATTCGCTAGAGAGTTTTTTTAAATGTATTGTGACAGCATGAGACCAGGGATTTGTACGGGCCACAGCTTTTGCAAAGCTCCCCTGTTAAAGAGTTAACTTCTGGAGCAGTTTAATCAGCTCAACCTGATCACAACCTTAAAACACTGTAACTGAGAAATGGGTGTGGTTGTTTGTGCCCTGCAGCCTAGCAGTATGTGATGCTAGATTTGTGGCTTTCTGGCTTTGTTTGAGGCCTGCAAGAATGATGTTCAAAGATTGCATGGAGCCGAAAACAGATTGTTTGATGTTTATTAAGAGTCACAAATAGAGAAATACAGATTGGTATTTACTGGAGCTGAAGGAAAAGGGAACAGTGGAAAATTGGACTTTATACCGGCTAGGGGTTGAATACAATGTATTGGACTGTTTGTTTTGTATCTGCCCCACCAAGGTTTAGCTGAATGGAAGCTCTGTTAGTGAGGCATCTGTCTAACGGTAAAGGTAGGTGGGAGCTAGGTCTGTAATTGTCTTTTATTTGTTTTTGGTGTGTTAATATGTAAAAGTGGTGAAATATATGAAAGTAACGTTTGGAAAAGCATTTAAAGTCTCCTGTAATTGTGTTCTTCCATCAAAAGTTCCACAAACAAGTGTACAGACTTGTCACAATATGTACCCCTCCGACATCAACCCCTGTCAAGCAAGAAACTTTGTACAGATTATATATCATAAACAAGAAAAAATTCTACAATTCTACAATAAAAAAAAAGAAAGGAAATTATATCCAAATATTTACTTGTCCACTTGCAAGTTATCATTTTACAGTGAAAAACTAAAGCTGCATTCTCATCCACGAATCATAATTTATGATGATTACAGTAGAATAGATAAAATATTGATATAGGGAATAATCTTATTTCTATATTTTAGCATCAGCAAGGAATATATTTTATTTCTCTATGAGAAAATTGTCATAGCTTCAACGTTTTCCCCCCTTCCGTTGAATAAATCCACATAAAACATGGATCAGAGAAGATCTAAAACGTTGAAGGACAAGCATTTTTTGGAATCTCAAATAATAGGTAACAATGCAAAATCTGTTGTATCAAAGGTAACATCAACTTGCTCAAAATTGACTGGGTGTCAACAAATATAAAACAATTGACAATTGAGTACCAGTAGTTTACACTGAGATATAGAGACATACACAGTTAAAATTAATGACTATTTGGTTCTTCTGGATTGTTGTAGAATTATACAGTTGCATTTTACTGATTTGGTAAGGTCAATATCCGACCGCTATAGTACATACTGTAAGCTAGCTCAGGAATTTCTACAGTTGTGGGTTGCAACTCCCATGTGAGTCAAACCCTCAATTCGGGGAAGGTGCAGGGAAGTGTCAGTGTTCGCCCTGTACTACCATAGTCTAAAAGACAAAGCTGAGGAGAAATCTTCAATACACTTACAACCACAATACTCTACATCTTATGCTTGTCAGCTTTCCAAGTTTGCACTCCTGTGCCCTGTTTTGGGTAGGTGTTTCCTTAGTCCAACAGTTTAGACTTATGGCATGAGGAGTAACTGGAAAGTACCTATTGTTTGCCTGACCAGGTGCCCTAAGGAAACCAAACACCATAGAATACAAAGGATGAGAAGATCATGACATGGATTGATGGGAGAGACAGGAAAGTGATTAGGCGGAAAGAATTGCTAAATGAGATGAGAGGGAGAATGAGAGATAACAAGAGTGGTGAAAAGATGACAAGAGGATATGGTGGCTAACCTTTAAGATAAAATTTGTCCATCCTTTTGAGTAACATTGTATGCTTCAATAGCACAAACGCAAGTCCAATTATTTTTAATCTTGTTTTGTTTCTAACCATATCTCTCCAATTTCATCCTTGCTACATTCTGCTGAATATTCAATTTCTTTGCGTTAGTTTATGACTCCATCAGTTCTTGATCTTATCTAATTTAATTTCCTTTTCACTTCATTAACCACCTCAACACATTCACTTTTGATCTATTAAACACTACAGAATATTTCTCAATGTCCTTCACAGTTACTTTATAATTTAAGACAACCCCTTACAATCCATCCGCTTCAACTGATGTCCCTCTTAGTTAATTCCATTCAATTCTGCTTTTATCATTCTTCCCTATCTCGCCTATCCCTGTGGAAGCCACATGACTGTTGCAGGAAGGTAACAAAGGGTTACTTAGGATAGTCTAGATTTTTTGTTTGCAAAAAAACAGGTGAGATTTAACACAGGTAACTAAAATTCTGCATTTCGGTAGTTAAAATAGGCATGCAATGTGTAATCTTACTTAAGGAAAACTTGGGGTATCTGAGATGGAAAGGATTTAGAAGTGATTAAGGACAATAAAATAAATAGCACTACTTCATGTCAGGCAGTAGTTTTAAACCCTCACATAATATTTATATGTCATCTCTTAAAGTTAAATGAAAGTAGATTGCACCTTTGTAAGTATGCAGCAACATTTTGGGGATCCCAATTTCATCTGTATACAACAATCCTTTGTTGGTCTGTTATTGGCACAATGGAAAGGAACAGAGAGTGGCTGTCTCTTCACTGGTTTGGCTCTTGTGCTTCAAGAGTCGATATCATGTAAAAGTAAACTCCATCACAATAATAGGCCATGATTAGTCCACCGTTGCTCAGATTTTACCACCATAACATGAAGGATAAGAGCCCTACACTTATGTGTGTCTCTACTGAATAATTCAAAACTAATAAAAGAGAAACTGAACCCTATTAATAGAATACATAGAATTAAAGAATCTATATGCCACATGTTATGTACCAAGAATACATTAAAGATACATTATAAAATGTTTCCCTATCTAACCCTATTTATCTTTTCTTTTTATGAATCAAACATTTTATATATTAAAAAACCCTTTACATTACTTTCTTCACTGATCTAAGGCCAGTTTCATGATTACAGCAATTGTAGAATATGAAATACATTTGTGTCAGGTAATATTCATAATGTCAGTATTTTAGGCTTGCTGTATTATATTAAGTAACTAGGAATCAAGCCAATGGATACCATAATTGTAACAGACAATTTTTGATAAAATCTGAATGTGAAACTATTCATATTATACAGACAAAAATTACATCTAGAATTCCCGATAAATATGTTCAGCAATTTAATCTTGTTATTAGTTGTAAAAGCTTAGATGTCTTGCCTTGACCCTAAAAATATGATGAACATGTCATATAAGAAAAGGTGTTACTTAAATGTACCAAACCTACCTAGAGAGGAAGAAGTCGATTACATACATAATTTAAGGAGGAACTTGTGATATTTATTGGAATTATCTTTTAGTTATTTAGGAAATTTATATTCTTCTATATTATATGAATACTGAAAATTTACCATAATCTGGATTTACAATATAATAGTTTATTAGAATGTTGCATATCTATGAAGTTGGCTTTTTATAAGAGTACATTTTGAATTCAAATAACCATGTTCCAATAATGTTGTAGATTCACGAAGCCTTTACAAGGGTCATGAAGGACTGTAATGGCAATTTTCCCATAGAAAAGAACTGCTCTTGCCTTCAGCAAAGTACTTTGAAGTGACATTTTATTAATTTTAGAGTAATGTCATAAAATCATAATTATATGTCTTGACATAGAATTCCATGTGGTTTTATAAAATTAAGTGATTAAAAAATAATTTCAAATATTATCAAAATAGCATATGGGTGGTGTCAAATGCTCCTCCTCATACTATTCAGATTTTCTGTGAACCTGAGGGTGAAGATAATAGTACTGTGTTATTCACAACCACATTTAGATGGAAGATGACTAGATAATCACTTTCTTGTTCTGGTCTACTGTTTGTAAATTGTCAACCTGCATTAGTACTATGCATTTGTTTATGTCTTTAGTATCCTATATGTCAAAAAATACAATTGTAATATTAGTTATAATTATGGGTAGGCACTTCTCCATCTTTCGCATGGCAAGGCTGGATTCATACTTGTGAATTTAAAGAAATAAAATAATTAGGGAATTTTATGAACACACTGAAAACATTATGCCATCCATGATGAAGGCTTGTGATAGATTGTGAATCACAGAGTACTGATCTCACCATTTACACCTCTCAAAAAGCATTTCAAGTTGCTTGAAAGCTAGGAAAAACAAAACATTGTAGTTTGATGACAAGCTCACATTGGGAGCAGCTAGACACCAAGGCCCCTATTAAATTTGCAGCAGTTACAGAGCGGTTCAATTGAACAAGCCTGCAACTACATGGCCGAAAGCCAAAACTGCAAACCATGTAACCGTAAGTAGCATTTCAGGACATGATCATGGACAATTAAGCAAGCCAGTAACTACCGATTTAGAAACAGCCAATATTAATTGAAACCGTCATCATGACGTCAGTAAAACATGGTGGTTAAACCACAATCAGTTAATGTTTAGAAGTCCATTTTGCGATCGGACCGCAATCCAGAAATGTTGCAATCTAAAAATAATCAATAAATATACTATTCTGGTCCATGCGAGTTCAATGATATTTAATAACCCATTGATTATCGCGATCAATATAACACAGTAATTCCATAAAAAAAAATAAAAAATATTGCATATTTGTGAGATTGAGACTGTTGTGCAATTAATTCTAATGACTTTCATGGCTTTCCCCATCTTTTAAAGTGCAGCATTGATTTTTTATTTACTTTTAGCATATTTTTTTACAGAAGTTTTTAGTTAGTGAACTTCTATCAAAAAGCAAGGTCTTCACTAACTAAAAACTTCTGTAAAAAAATATGCTATGTGCTTAAATAGAGCCCTATTCAATTGGTCGAATCACAATTTAATAAGGCTACAGGTGTTTAACCCCCTTGCGAGTCTTCTATAGTACTCGTAGGATTTTTGGCTACATTTGCCATTTACGGGTGTGTGAAAACAATTGCGGTCTTGAGGAATTGTAGCAATTTAATAGCAATTTGCGATTTTAGTGATTGCAAACTTGAAAAATCAAAGGCTTAGCTGGGTCGGAGTTACAATTTTGACAACTGTAGATCAATAGCAGATCAATAGCAGGTAGCCAAAAGAGGCCAATTGAATAGCAGTAACTTTTGTGGGCAACATTACGGGCTCCAGTAACTAAAATTTGGACAATTTCACAGGGACCATGTTACTTTTTTTAAAACACAATCCCCACAATATAATCCATGGTAGCTCACAATTTGTGATCCTTTCATACTTCCTGCGCACTTGTGGTTTTAAGAACATTTAAACATGCAAATAATAAATACAAAAATGAAAAAATAAAAGATTACAAACTACATAAATAAAAGATCAGAGTTGACTTTGCAAATGCCCTGCAGTCATATTTGTGATGTAACCACTAAAGTATGCCACTGCTTGAAAATTTAAGAGACACTTAAAAAAAGATCTCATTAGAAGCCTTATTTTAAGAACTTTGAGTGATTTACCATGATTAAACCATCACACAGAACAATGGGACTATATTTCAGTAACACCTTTAAATTTCTAAGCATTTGAAAATACTGCACATCATTTTAATGATGACATTTTTCTGAAGAATATATGAATCACACCAAATCACCCTATATCTGTTTCCTATATAATTTAACTCTACATGTAAAAAAATTAAATCATTTAGTGGATTATCAAACTATAAATATTATATTTATTTATTTATATGTATGTGTTGTAATATATGTTTACACATTTTTATTTTACCCTAGATTGGTTCTGTTTCTTTTTTTAAATATATATGAAGCAGTATTTAGTAAACCATCAGCCTCATTGAATTCGAAGCCCGTAGGGGCATCGGCAAGCCCGCAAAGGCTGCGGGCTTGAAATTTGGCTGCTTTACAGAGCTATTAAATTCCACCATGCCGTGAGTTACGGGCCAGAGACGCAAGGGCGTAAACCATTTTTCGTACATTGGATGTGCGGCCGTGAACATGATCAATTAGTCAAACCTGTAGTTACGGGTCTAGACAGAGCCAATGGCAAACGAGATCGTCATCATTACGTCACTGAAAAATGGAGGTTAGATTTCAAAGCCTTACGGGTTTCAATTACAAGTTTCGATCGGACCCGAATCAGATTCCAGAATTAATGCAATATTAATAAATCAGTAAATATCATATTCTAGTCCATGCACGTTACATTATGTGTATTAACACATTGATTGCTGGGATCAATATGACACAGAAATAAAACATTAAAAAAAGTATTTTATATTGCAGATTTGCGAGCTTGAGAATGTTGTGCTATTTTTATTAACTTCAGTTGGTGCATCATCTGAAGAAGGAGGAACGTTAAGTTTCCCTGTTTTTAGCTGTTTCTAATCTAACACACGCTGCTTATATCAGACACACACATTGTATTGATTCATTCTATACACATACAGACTTATTTTATTTAAAAATAAAACTTGTTTTCCACACCCCAGAGCTGCTTACCTAGGCACAGTGAACCACCCAATAGAAACACTGCATTTAAGTATGGATTTTAACCCTTTACTAACCTTCAAGCTCAATGAAGAGATCTTACAGATCAGTGCCTGAGTCATCCTGCTTCATTCTGCAGCGGACTGCACATCCCATGATTCCTTCCTGCACAAGCTATAATTTATTAAAATGTATTAGCTGCCTGTGATTGGCCAAAACGAATAAAGAATGTTATGTTAATTTTTCCAGGGATATCAAGGGGTGTTAACTCACAAAAGCAGCTGCTTGCAAACTCAAGAGATTTAGCAAACATCAGAATGAGTTTGTTAATGTTTATTTTGGTATTATGTCATGCAAAAAAATGTTTGCATACACTACTGATTCTCCTCTATTACATGCATTCATAATGCAGGAAACTTATGCCTTTAAGAATGAACACTGCTTTTTTTTTATTAGAGTTCTAGGTTCAGTATATTATTCAGAGGTATTTTATTTACTATGTGAGTTATAGAGCGTTACATTTTTCATACAAAATTCTGTTAATCTATTTTTTTTCACAGAGGACAAGCAGACATTAACAATATTCAAATATATTACTCTTTTTTTCTTGAGTGGTAAATTTGCACATCTGAAACCAAAATGTCATCATTTTCGGGAGATAAGGAATCTTTGATCCAGTAATCTGTGTGTTTAGGAAAGGGTTTGTCTGCAATCTATGGCCCTCATTCAATTGCAATTTGACCAATTGAATAGGCCTCTAAATAAGCACATAACATATTTTTTTTTAAGAAGTTTTTAGTTAGTAAGCATCTATTCAAAAGCAAGGTTTTCACTAACTAAAAACTTCTTTAAAAAAAATATGCTATGTGCTTATTTAGACCCCTATTCAATTGGCCAAATCGCAATTGAATGAGGCCCTATGTGTTTTGTGAACAAATTGTTTAACCTTTTGGCCACATATTTTTGTCCTTATTAATTAGTGAGATTACAGTGATTCTTGACTAGATTGTTATCTTTCCCATTATGTGAACTTCCAACATTGATTCAGGAAACCTACGTCCTTTCTAAATTAGATTAAACAATTTTCTTAGAGAGGGGCCAAAAGGTCAGAGAAAGTCTTGTAATAACAGGAAAATAATCTGTCAGGAACTCTGACCATAGGGACCGTTAATTCCTTTATCACTAGAGAAATCTTCTGTATGGCCATTTTTGAGACAGCCATTCATTGTCATTGGCATTTATATTAGGGAAATGAATACCTTAAGACTTCCTCCATACCTTTATCAACATATAACACAAAACTGTCAATTATTTTGAAGGCTGCATACATTTTTAAATTCACATTTTCATCATACACTCTTTTGAACTGCTTAACTTGATGATGGACATATTTTTTTAGAAATAAAAATAAGAACATAGTCTATTTTTTTTAAAACATGAATGTTCATTTATGCATTACTGTGGGAAAACACCTGGTCCCTCATTCAATTGCAATTTGCCCAATTGAATAGGGGTCTAAATAAGCACATAACATATTTTTTGAAAGAAGTTTTTAGTTAGTAAATATCTATCCAAAAGCAAGGTTTTCAGTAACTAAAAACTTATTTAAAAAAAATATGTTATGTGCTTATTTAGAGCACTATTCAATTGGCCAAATTGCAATTGAATGAGGGCCCTGATCTTTAGTTGAGATTTAATCCAGTTCTAATGAGAGTCAATGATGTGGAATTTATAATACAGTCGTATATCAGTATATTTTCAGATTTGAATCTCACCTCTTATGACCTCATGAATGTTAGGTACATGGAACCACTTCCCAACGTTGAACCGCTTCCCAACCTTGAATGGTCTTTTGGTACTCTACAAATCTCCACGTCAGTGATGTGGTCCATCGTTGTGTGTATGGTGTGTATTGTATAATACACCTATGATTGTTGTTGTTATAATCACAATCTTTATTATAATATAATAATGAGGTACAAGTAATAGTTTGCATATAAAAACAAATGTATCTATCTATCTATATATCTATTGATCTATCTATCTATCTATCTATCTATCTATCTATCTATCTATCTATTAGGGATGGGCATTAATCCCAATGAACTCAAGCTTACTCTAAATTTAAAAAAATCCTAATGCACTTCACTTAGATTTTACACAGACAAATGCAGAATGCTGGTGAATAAAATGACTCCATTACATTAATTGTTATTCTAGCATTAAATATTAATTAAATATTAATTTATGACTAATTTTTCTTGATAGCAAAAAAAGATAAATAATTTGTGATAAGAACCACATTATTGTTAATCATAATGGCTGGCTGTGTCATCACTTAGTTTATCTACTCATATACTGCAGTGTAGCGGCACTTAACTGCAATATTCTGCTGTCACTACTTAGTTCTTTATTGGAACTGTTGTGCGTTTCATTATGTCATCAGTCATGCACAGTCCTAGACTAGGCCATCCACATTTGTAGTCAGTATTACTACAGGGAGGTAAAAAAGCTGAGCACTTCTATAGATCAGGGTGAAATACATTAATGGGAGATTACAATCTTTCAATACAAAGATAAGCTTTATCTGTGTTTAAATTATTACTGAGAATGTTTCAAGGTAAAATAAATATACATTTATATTCAAAATAAAAAAAATTGACTTAGGATGAGGGTCAGTTTTCCTTTAAGTTCTATGGCGTGTCAATCACATTTACTTTTGTACATGGTATTCTTAGTAATCTAATCAATGTAGCACCACATTCTAAATATGTTCATTCCTTTCCTGTCCCTGATTCCAGTCTATGGGTCTGAACTAATTGCCCAATTCGTAAATTTATACACACTTAAAATCACTCTTAATATTAGCACATATTCGGCAAATATTACTCATTGGCACTAATGAATTCTTAAGTCAATAGAATGCATATAAACATTTATAAAAAAAAACACCCAAAGCCAAATTTATGAGTTCAAGGCATTTGCAAGTAGCTAATTGAATAAGGCTATATATGCTGCAATAGAGAGGACTGATATTTTGAGCAGCTTCATACTGGACAATGGACATAAATAATATGCCTAAGTACAGGACCTATAACAGACTACAATTAAAATTGTAAATTAATAAATGAAATAAACATTTTTAATTGTGAATAAAAAATAATCAATGCCCACACCCTCTACTATCTATCTATCTATCTATCTATCTATCTATCTATATTAATTGCACACATATGAAATATGGAATTCATATTAATTATTTGTATTATGATTATTTTCAGTTATTTTATTTTTTTGTGGTGTCATTTTCTTAAATATGATTAAATTATGAAATATGCAACACTCTGTAATTCATATTTTTTCACAAATACATTTATTAATTTGTATTATTATTTATAGTATTTTCGCAAATTTGCCCATTTCATATAAATTAAGCCATTTAAAAAAATAATTGGGGAAAATAGAAAAAATATCAGATAACCAGTTTTATGATTTTACACCATTTATCAGGGATGTTTTCATTTTCAGCTTTAATACATTGTCAATGATAAGATACTTTTTTTTCTAATTAAAATGATTATTTAATTCTAAGCTATTATGAGTATGTTCCTGTGGCTCCTTTCCAGCTCTCTGAATTGCCCTTTCTTTGTATACTAATGTTAATACATCTTTCTATTATTTCTAAAAAATATATCTAATTTGGCATTTCCCTATAAATTATTTTAAGAAAATAATATTTTTCTGTGGTTGGGAGTACTTCTTGTCGCACCTCCATTCCTTTTCCCTATTGGATTGATCTTTTACTAGCCCCTGATCTTTGGCTTATCTGATCATTCTTTTGCCTATCCCCTGTGACTTATTACTTAGGGGTTGCCATCCTCTAATACCTGAAGGATTTCACCTGAACAGCTTGACAATTTTTTTAACTGCGTTCTACAAACTTTAAAAATTGTTTCTCACAATTTTCAGGTAATTTACAAATTATACAAGTAAAATACTATTTCTTAAAAAACTTTAAACAATAAATGGAAAATGATATTAGACACATATTTTGTGATAATCTGTTAACCATTCAGATGGATGGGAAACATATAAGATTTATTTGTAATTCAAACTATATGAGATTATTAGACAAAATTAAATCTTGTGATGGAAAACTGGAAAGAGAAAAAATAATGTTACCTAGCACTTAAATTATCATAATGAGTAGTTTCATATGGAGACTAAAATATATAATTTTTTATAAACTCTGTAAATCATTGTAAAGTAAACTATCACATTAAGCTTAATAAGGTGGATAGTGCTGTAATAGCAAAAGAAAACAAATACACGGTAAACGGACATCATATAATGAGTAGCCATCATAGCGCATCATTAGTTATTTACTATAATTGAAGAGTATGGAAAGTGACATTATGTACTTGAGGCCAATTAACTTCCCTTGGTGTGTCATAGTTAAAGAAAATAAACTACTGTCTAGTGCAGTGCTGTTTAACTTTTTTCAAGTATGACGGGCTGCATTTATGGCAAAAAATATAATAAAACATATATATATATATATATATATATTTATATATATATATAAAAGTTTGAGAATTCCCCAAGTGTTTAAACTGTCCAAGTGTTTGTAATAGTCTTACATTTGTGAAAAGACTTTCCCTGTGAGACAGTGTGTCACAGAAAGCAGGGGTGGGCCATATCTAGGCATTTGGATGTTAATTGCACGGCCCTGGCCTAGTGGATACTCTCATTGTGAAATATGCTTAAAATGTAATGCTCTAATTGCACTATTATTGTTTAAAATGTGTCCCTTCTGCCTATTCTTCACCCCCTTTTTCAATAAGCTCATTATGTTTTCTGTTTCTACCCTGATCAGTTTGTGATACTTTGCTTCATGCTTTACAGTGTAAAATGTAAATACATGATATAGGTTTAAAAGGTTTCACTAAACAATGTTTGTCCTAGCTTTTTATGATCCATTGTGAGTTTTTTTTTTTTTTGTCATTGGACATATATGAGGTGTGTACAATGGAAGAGAATTACAATGGAGGAGAAATACAAATAATGTTTTCTCTTAAACCTGATTTAGTAGCATTATCTCCATGAATAAGTATTACTGTTGTTCACAATTAATGTGGAAATCTGTTCTATAAATGTATAGAATATTTTAGAAATCTGCACTAAAAACACTACATGAGCACACTTTATTAAAGGTACACAGGTGTTATCATATGATAACTGGTGTGTTATGATATTATGACAGCTAAACACTTAGGGCCTCATTCAAATGTGATTTGGCCAATTGAATAGGGCTCTATATTAGCACATAGCTTATTTTTGTACGGAAGTTTTTAGTTAGTGAACTTCCAAGGTCTTCACTAACTCTATAAAAAAATATGCTATGTGCTTATATAGAGCTAAACATTGGCCAAATCACATTTGAATGAGGCCCTTAGACATGATTATTGCTGACAAAAAAGGTAATCAGCCTTAATGTTGTTAAAAGTATATGTAAATTTGCTGGATTATAAATGCATCTGATAGAGGAGAATTAATAGTGCATGCAAAACATTTTTGCATGAAAAAATCCCCAAATAAAAATGCAAACACTTACATTGACGTCCTCAAAATCTCTTGTAATTTTTGACAGTTGAACATTAGGGTTAATACCCTCCAAACCAAGGCTAAATTAGCATCACATTTTAAATGATTTGTTTTGGTCAATCAGGTTAGCTAAAACCTTTGAATTAACTCTGGGTTCCTGTTCGTGCGGAAAAGCAGCCTGGGATATTTAGTGTATAACTGATATGTTCTATGTATTGCTGCTGACATACAGACAGGTAGCTGCAAGGAGATTGGCTGAGCAAGCAACAGCAGGTAAATAGTGGGTTAATATTGCTCCCCCTGATGCTACATGCTGATTGGGGGTGGGGAGTGCGGAACAGATGCCTGTTTAGATTTTTCGATAATAATAAAAATACAATATTTTATGGGATATGCTGCATATAAATAGGCTGCCTTTTGCCTATAGAGTGCAGAAATCTATTATTCCACGAAACTTTCTTATCCCTTTAAATGAGATCAGAAGGCCTATCTGGTCTCATATTGTTTTAAAAAGAATGACCTGCTTAGCTCACACCAGTATAACTGCTGGGTTTGATTAACATAGAATTGTAGGGCCATGCAATTCCACCTCCAAATCTGCATTTGTACATATTAAAAGTAAAATAAATCATGTTGCTTAAAAGATCATTTTGCAGGTGTGATGTCATTTGTTAGCCACTGCATATAGTTTACTTGGTAGTCTATTTGGTAGCACTGCTTGCAAATGAACAAACTACCTTAAAAGATTTTAAATTTGCCTAAAATAATAAAAAAAATAGGCTAATCATTAAAAAAGAACATACTAAATATGTTTATCTCTTCTCAACTGCATTATTAAGTGTCCATTAATTGGTGAAATGCTAACAATAACCATATGTGTCCACAGATCATGTACTATGTGATGGTGGCTACCCACATGGTTACTGTGATGACCTACTGCTTCTGTTGATAAGAACCTATTTCAAACCTACCCAGTGTGACTGTCATGTTCTTTGTAAATTTCTAGTAGGGACAGAACCAAGCTTATTGCCACTAGAGGACCCAGCAAACCACAGGAACCAGTAGCCACCAAGCCAATGTTACCAGCTGTAAAAGGTCTCAATGCAGATCCAGCAGCAACAATCCAAGAAATAAGTATTATTATATCCCTCAGAAAGAAACACACACCTCAAATTATTTATATTTAAACGGAACCACTCTTTATTGAAGCATAGCAGATTTTATACACAACCCAGTCCTTTCATTTCTCTATCACCAACACATCCCCTTATTGAGGACCATATTAGGAGGTGGTCAGCCCCCAGGCCCATGGTAGGTATTTCCTTCCTGTCTACTATTTGGCATGGAGTCTTTTGATGCCCGTTTGTCCAGGAAACCTTAAACATTAAGGTTACCACAGGGAGGGTATTATTGGAAAAACTCTGCTGAGACAAGGTGTCTAGGTACCCCCAACATTCTACTATCCTCCCAAATAGGTATCCTCCATTATGGGACCCCAGTCGCCCCATCTTTTCAATAACAGATATGCCTGGGTACCACCTTTACATCAATAAATCTACACAATAATTCTAATCACCCTATATTGTGCCCCTCTCCACGAACAACATGGTCCCTCATCCTACAGGGACACAGTAAGAATGTAGCTGTCACAGTTCAGGTATTCAGGATGGGAGGACAGTGTTGGGAAAGAGAAAGAAGAAAGAGTAACAAAAGTCCATGTTAATCCAGTTCCCCCCATTGTCCAATAGTCTCACAAAGTCTTGCCCCCCTCCGGACGTCACAGTTACTATATGTCTCCACCACAAAGGCCATGATCATCTACTCTGTGGACAGGCATGAAACAGTTAACATTTGACCAAGAGGATTTCACTCCGGACTGAATTTGAGATGGATTAAATGCAGTCCCTACCTCCTCCCCTGTCTAGTTACAGGGCCACATCCTATGCCACCACACTCTCAGGGGAGATGCAGGTGGAGACATAGATAGAGGTGGAGATTTACCCTGCTTGAGTCTGCTCTATAGCTCAGGAAAGACACAGACTGTTGTGCTGTGTTTCATACTAACAGATCAGTAACCATTGCTCAGAAATATGGTATATATATATATATATGGCATATATCCCTTTAATTGATGGGTGTACACATTTAAGTATGTGACAGGATGATAGTGTTTATGATATTCACCTGGTATTGTTCCTGGCTGCACTGTGTCCACCTTGCCCAGGAGTCTGACAACTGTTGCTGGGTTGGTCCAATCCCTAAGCATCCTCTCCCACACGTTAAAATGGACAGTAGCTGGAGGGCTACCACATGTTGCCCTGGCACTTCACTGGCCTCTTCAAATATATTCCTCCATACCTTGCACTGGCAGTCATCGTATTAGTGCTTCACTGACCTCACATCCCTCACATACACCCCCAGGACACTGACCTCTCTGACTACCTCCTTCCACATTTTGGCCCTCTGGCCAGGCCTCACATCTATGCCGCTGTTTAAGATATTAGAACAGGCATGGATGGTATGAAGGATGATTATGAATTCGTCATGGGTGCATTTGTGTTTGGGAACAGCTTCCTGTCGTCATGCCTCCCTGGTCTGTCCCTGAGACCTTCCCCTCTCCAGCCTTAGACCCACCACTGGGATCAGGCACCTCCCCATCTGTCCCTGCTCTCTGTGTGCCTACATCTGTAGCATCCCTCCCTCCATCCACCGCTTCTCCACTACTTCCACTCCTCACAATCCCCAACTCTCCACTCCTGGCCCTCGTTGAACCCCCACTGCTGGCACTCCACCTCATCTTCCGTCTCACTCCTCCACTCACCACTACTCTCTCTCTCTCCTCACTCTTCATTCTCTCCCCTCCTCTCCATCTTTCCCTCGTCTCCACACCATTCTAATGTGAAGGTATAGGTTGGGGTAGGGGTATGGAGTGTATATGTAAATATGTAGTTATGTGGGGTTTCATTACTTTATGTGTAAGTGAATTATGTGATGTCAGTTAACTATGTGTGATGTGTAATTTATGTGTACAGTAATATAAGTACAACAATAATGAACAAAAACTCCTATCTATTCTCTCTTAAAAACACTTACCAGCTCTCCAAAGCAATTTAAGATGCACAAACTCCTAGACTTGCGTGTTCACAAGCAAAAGCTACAACACAGTCAGCGTCTGGGTGGGAAACACACTTTTTTAATGACCTGTTCATGTGAATAAACTTGCCTTTCGTGTTTCCTGTTGGTTGCTAGGGTTATCAAGCAAGGCTATTGCACAGCAAACAATGCAGATTGGCTAATTTGGGGATATGTCACACAACCCGGCACTTATGCAGACTACACAATGCTATTTTTTCTAACGGCCAATAAATGGGTTTATGTATAACAAGGATGTTGTGCAGAACATATCTAGTTGAGCTTGGAGGGACACATAGCTTGCATACCTCCCAATTCTGATTAGAAGAAGGCCCCTGGTCACACCAAATATAAATACAAAGAAGAAAGTCTCTTACACTACAATTATAAATATTATTATTCATTATTATTATTTCTCTTTTTTTGTAAAGAGACTAAACTTTCTGCAGCACTGTTTAGAAGAGTACAGTAAACTAGAGAGAGAGTATAACAATCAGATTACAAAGGTAAAACATATAATAAGGTATGAAGAAATACAAACACAGTATAATACAATAAAGCAACAAATAATTTGATGCAACAGAGTTGAGTTTCCTTCTCTGAAGAACATACAATCTAGAAGATGTATCTTATCATGCACCGTCATATGCTATTAACTCTTAAGTAATATTGATTGTAATACCAACTCCTGATGCACACAATTTAAATCTGTTGTACACCCAAAGGACTGATTTATCATCTTCTGATTTGTTCCATCATCTTTATTCTATCAAGACAGATTATTGTTATAAATTGCAGGATGTGTTTTTTTCCTTGGTCTTATTTGGCTCATGAATTTCAGAGTTATAATTCATAATCTATTTTTTAGGCATGCAAGCTATTGCTTTTCATGACAACATAACTAATGCCAAAACCATTCTTATTTTCCCTAAAAATACAGTGTTAGATAATGTGCTATGTATTAGGATTGGCAATATGATTTACCCACTTATTTACTTACATTACTGAAATAAATCCTATTTATTCAGAGTACCACCAAGTCAATGACATTACTATTTTTATAATTTTAAAACCTATTACTCTTTCTTTTTTTTTTTTTTACTTTAACTGGCTACAAATTCTATCATACATCCACACACATGCTACAACAAAACATTACTGGCAGGGAGAATTTTTCTAATAAATCACTGGTATTGGTTTTGCTTTTTTTATTACTCCGACTCCTTGTAAAGAAAGGAATGTACAGTTTCAAAATGTCATACTCAGCTGCTAAACTTGTAAAAATACCTGATAATAATAAAATATTATATACCAAAATATCATTTTCTGAGTCTTGAGTTCTAATTAAGGAAACAGGCCAATAAATGTATGGCTTCCTTGCATTAACAACAATATAAAGGAATGTACATTTTCTTAAATTCCCTAACAAGGTAAATATTTATATCAGACATATGCAGACCTATAAGCACCATATTAGATTTTGCTGTAAATCAATGGCTTTTGGCAATCATTCCCATGTACAGATGTAGCAGGATACTGCTCCTGTTTCTGAGTGCCAACGTTAGCAAAAGATTGGAGGAATATAATTTTTTATCAACTGGGTGGGCTTAACAGATTTAAAATAATTTTGTTAATGTATATATATATATATATATATATATATTTTTTTTTTTTTTCTACAATTCATTTTATTAAACGGCACATGGTATTCTGTTCACATTATTGTTTTCTATACTTTTAGCATGCATGAATTTTAGACCATTCAGACTCAGTTTATCTTGCTTTATAATACCCTTAAATGGACATAGCAAATTGTTCAACTAGAGTATATTTTAGAATTTTAGAATTGTAGGTAGCACGTTATCATTTCACTGTAATTCACCGAATTTTATATTTTTGTGGTAATATTGTGTTGCCAATTGAATTTTTGTATTCCAGTCACACATTCTGCTTTCTAGGTTCCATTCTTATCTCTGTGTTACAAAGGGCCCCATTCCAATCTTTCATGCAGACAGTTTCAGTGCAAGTTGCAAAGTAACTTGCAAATCTATCTATTACAATCATTACAAATCGCATCTCTGAACAAATGCAGGGCTTAATAGCCTAAAATGAGCTGTGTTATGATGACGTGACACATTAAAATTTACCTCCAAGCCATTGCTGGAGGTGAACCTCAACAAGAATATTGCTATATAGCAGGATTGTATTAGGAAACATGCAATGTACAGGGGATTATAGGCACAGAGACATGGAGACATGGGGCCAAATGATGACAAGGGGGTAGCATTAATGCAGTGTAGCTGTTGAGGAGGGTCAGGAAGAGCGCCAGCAATTGCAGTTGTACATTTAATTATGCAATTACATGTGATTTGTTTGCAACCCCTTCAGCAGAATGGTATTCCAAAACATTGTTAAAATTTAAACATTTAGCAGTATTACCTGCACAAATAAGTATCACTGCTGTTCATGCATGTCACAACCCAGAGGGGAGAAGACCATGTGCACCCCAAAACCTCCTTCCTTTCCGATACAGGAATCCACCCAAGAATTGTGTTTCTCTGCATCCAGCTTTCAAATCAAGACCACCAGGAAATCAGGAACCCAGGATCAGAGGGTCAGCCTAGCAGTACTATCTGATCCTCAGTGGGCTTGAAAAGACTTAAAGGCATGCCTAAATTTGCTGGATTATGAGTGCATCTGATAGAGAATCAGTAGTGTTTGCAAAAAAACATTTGCATGAAAAAATACCAAGACAAACATTTAAACACCTTGAAGTTAGCAAAGTGTCTTGTAATTTCTGACATTTGAAAATCAGGGTTAACACACTTTCTAAAACCCATGCTAAATTTGCATTAATTTCAAAAATAGTTTTGGCCAATCAGGAGGAAGCAGAGGCTGAAACATTTGCATCACAATCTGGGGTTGCTTTCTGTGCTGCAATGCAGCCTGGGATATGTAGTCATATATAAAAATACATAGTACTTTCTAACATGTGTCAATCTGTGCAGCACATTCACACTAGATTACACCTCCAGTTTGTATGTTCCCTACATCAATACTGCTGGTGTTTATTTCTCTCTGCCTGTCTCCTTGTGGAAAATTTCATCTGTGACCCCACCAACCATGTGACTGGCAGCACTTCCTCTGGAGATCACAAACTGTAACCAGATGCTATGCAGCCGGGTATATTGTTATGTAAGCGTCCTAGGGGTGTGCAATTGCAGATAGTAGTACATACAACTTTTCAATATAATACACATTTTTCTACTAATCAGTGGCTGTTTTTTTGGAAACATTTGAAACCAGGAAACCGCTGTAAACCTTCAAGGAATTAAATCTTATTCCAGATGTATCTGGCCCAAGTCTATTTATTTAGGACCTAGCAGAGTTTCAGGTTACAAAATAATAAAAAGCCTTTCCTCTAGAATGAAAGACACCTTGGTTATGTAAATTCCAAACGGAGCATTCTTTATTGGGAAAATCACAACATATTTATAGGGTGGAAAACAATAAGCACAGTGAAACATCAACATAACTGAGGGAGTGAACCCACAAAATTTCCCACTTGCCTAAATATTAACCAATGACATAAGCACTAAGTTGTCTGATTGTTGGTGGGCTTGTGAGCAGCCAATCAGGAAGAAGCTGGCCACATGGACTGTGTCCTGCCCACAAGTCTCCTCAGCCCACCAGAGATAAAGTCCCAACACCATATAAGGAATTGCTTCTGAGTAGCCAGTTTCTTTGGAGCTGGTATACCCTTTAACAATAGGGAGAGGGGCAAATCCCAGGACCATATAAGAAAGTTCCTTCCGGGTAGCCAGACTGTTTTGAGCCAGTAAGCTTTTTAACAGTAGGGAGAGGGGCATGGGAGAACTGGCTAATTAATTCTGGTTGTGGCTGGTTTGGGCCAGGCACAGGGGCACCTTTCATGAAGCTAAATGGCTGTCCCTGGAATCCCAATGCATTATACTAAAAATATTGTATAAACCACCAACTGATGAATTTCACATCACATAGTAAACCCCAACGGGCCAGAGACGCAAACCCATAAACCATTCTTGCACATGTTGCATGTGCGGCCGTGAACATGATCAATTAGTCAAACCTGTAGTTACAGGTTTAGATGGAGTCAATGGTAAAAGAGATCATCAGCATTACATCACTGAAAAATGGAGGTTAGATTTCAAACCCTTATGGGTTTCAATAAAGAGTTACAATCTGACCTGCATTCCAGAAATAATTCTATAGTAATAAATCAGTAAATAAGATATTCAAGTCCATGCAAGCTTCATTATATGTGTTAACACATTGATTGCTGGCATCAATATGACACGGAAATTAAACATGAAAAAAAGTATTTTATATTGCAGATTTGCAAGGTTGAGAATGTTGTGCTATTAATTTTAATACCTAACATCACTTTTCCTTTATTTTAAAATACACTATTGTGCCATATACTGTTCAATTGAAATTCCGACCTGTCTGGGGAGCCCTGAAGAGAGGTTTGGGAACCACTGGGTTAAACAATAACTCCTGCAGACAGGATGTGGGCCCTCCATGCAGTACGTGGCCAGAGGCAGTGACAAAACTTTACTGATGCTACTAGCTTGCTCATTTGAGCCTTTTAAGCACAAATACTTACATACATTTCTTCTGGATGTCCAGGATAAATAATCAGGGCCTGATGCCAAACACTACATTACACATACCTGGACAACATGTCATAGTAATTGTGGGTAAGTCCTTGTAGAAGCCCCTTGAAGTCGTTGGTCCTATAACGGAGTGGCAACAATGGTCCAAGGGCATCCAAAAAGAGTCCATAAGGGTTTTAGCCATGAAAGGCCATTCTTGGTGGGTTGGGATTTCCATCCTGGCCAAAAAGTGGATCATGACAACGCATAATGTAGAAATCTGTGCTAACAAACTATAAAATACTGCATGAACACCTGTGTCATCATTATGGCCTTTACTGTTTACATGAACACGTTTTTGTGAGCGTGTCCGTAGTCATTCAGTTGTGTTAGACTTTCCATGGTCCTATAGACCACAGTACGCCAGATACATCTGTCTGTCACTGCCTCTCTGAGCTCCATCAAGTTCATGTTCATTGCTACAGTGATCTCATCTATCCATCTCCACCTCTGTTGTCCTCTTCAATCATTCCCAGCATCAGAGTCCTCTCTAGTGAATCTTGTCTTTTCATGCTAAAACAGGGTCAGCTCTTGGGGGAAACACGCTCTTTTATGACCTGTCCCTGTCAATTATCATGACGTTCGTATTTTGCAGCTCAAAATTCATCAAACAACACAGATTATCTCATTTGCAGGTACGGACCTTATAGAGATGAAGCACCGCAAAACAAGGCTAGTGGAGATTTGGATGGGTACGTAGATACGTTTTTGTACAGATACATTAGTAATATCAATTGGAATGGCTTGGAGGGAAATTTGAATTTGACAGATAATGCAGCTCATTTTAGCCTATACAGCTGTACAGTCACACAGCTCTGAAATTTTGAAATTTTAAATAAAAATTTGCCAGCGAATGACCTGACATTGATTTCTACGTGTCTTTGTATTCTATGTCCCTTTAGAACTCTTTGCTGTTCTTACATTCCTCCCTTAAATGCTCATTGTAGTTTGGGGAACTTGTTAAACATTTGTGAGAAATACAACAACCAACAACTTATGAACACAAAAATGTAGTTTAGATAAATTGTCCATAAACTACAATGTGCCCTTACTAGAGTGGATCTCTATTGGCTAGTAATAGTGTAAGAGGGAAGTTATTCTCTGTACATCCGAGCTCACTGAACCTCCTATTTATTTTTATAATTGATATTAATGTTTGGAGGTCACATTTTAAATGGAGTACTTTTCTTATAAAATCATGGATTTGCATTTTTTCTTTCTAAATCTTTCTTTTAATCCTTCTACATAATATGTGCTAAAAAAATAATCAAAAAAGCTTGCACAAATCAACAGTCTGACTGTATCAGTTTAGTGTATCTCACATTACCATGTTACAAAGAAATACGTTCTCATATAAATTGAACTTTTCACATATTAACAGTGTGACTTTAAGAAGGAATTTTAATTATGGATGCACAAACTTGCTCTGTCTTGATTTGACTGTTTACTGATCATATTTTGGCTCCAGTCTTCTGACCGGAAGGAGACCGGCATGAAATTAACTTGCATTTTGGAGACATAAGCATTTTGGCTCACTTAAAACTCAAATTTTTACGAAACCTGATTTTATTAGATTAAACTGGTATTTTTGGCAGAGATCGAGCCAACAAGAGAAAGCAAAGGGTTTGTAAAAAGGGGAATATTTGAGAGCGACCTAACAGTTGACATTTTGGTTTAGCTTTTTTTAAAGAGTACATAAAAATTGGAACTGTTACTATTTTCAAAACAAGAACGTTATGTCCGAGAAGTCCTTTGTAACAAAATGGTTTCATTTTTCATCTCTCTCTCTCTCTCTCTCCCTCTCCCTCTCTCTCTCCTTCTCTCTCTCTCTCTCTCCCTCTCTCTCTCTGCCTCTCTCTCTGTTCTATCGGTCCCTCACACCGTATTTTTATTGTTTTTCTTTTAGCCCCAATTGTTACCTGCATCCTGGTCTCAGTAGGCCTCACTGCTTACTCTGAATTCTGGGAGTTCTACCCTCCCACCCCATTTTAGATTCATTTTATAGGGGAATGGGAATCACCTGACTTTCCTACTTACATATATTATCTCACCACTAGGGGCAGACAACATATTAAATGCTAGAGCCCTCACCTCTGTTCCTTCTCTCTCCCACTAAATGAAAAACCTTTTTAACTTTCACTTTCCTTCTGACCCTTGTTATTCCTTATCTGTTTAATCTTTCCCCGATTTCTGTCCCTTCCATTCCCTTTAGATTGTAAGTGGCGAGTTTCCAGTCTTCTAGGATGCTTTGGGAAAAAGCATTTTCTGCAAAGATTCTAAGCTCAAAACAGGTTCCTCCATTTTTGGAAGGTTGTTAATGCTGTATTTTTCCTTGTTTTTTTATCCCCTGAATTGCGCTACGGAATATGTTGGCGCATTACAAACAAAAGTTAATAATATATATATATATATATATATATATATATATATATATATATATATATATATAAATGCCAGAAAAACGTAGAATTCTGTCAAGATAATTTTCTGGTCATAGTAAACATCCTTTTGCTTGACTATATAACTTGGAGGTGGAGAAGCTCTATACTGTCATCAATAACAATACCAGGAGCAGACTGCAGCTTAGATCAAAAGCTTCTTATTGTAAAGTTTAGAAATAAACTGAGGAAAAGAGACCATCCAATATGAAGCAAATTATATTCCAAGTGAATATTCAGTGGAAGTAAAGAATACATTTTAGGGACTAGACATGGTAGACAAAATGCTTGAAGAGCTTTGGACAAATGTTTGTGACGTGTTTTTTGACAAATGCAATATCCTTTGAGTGATAATTTGAATTATTGATGTTCTCATAGCTGCATTAAAGCTAGATATTTTGTCCATGTCAGTGGGTTCTAATTCCAGGGTCATTGGAAGTGGTGGCGGAGATGCTGACTTTTGAGTTGGATGCACCGCTAATGGTTCTGGTGCTGGTGCTGTAGTATTGGCTGCACAGCTACCTATTGTTGATGGTGGCTAAGATGCTGCAGTTGAAGGTGGATATGAAAGTGTTTTCAGATCCACATAAATTGGTCCCTTCCATTACCAACATCCTATTGGAGGATACATATTGGTCATCAGTGGGGCATAGGGGTCAAACTCCACCCCTTTTACTTCAGGTATTTGTCAATCATTCTCCTCCCTAAAGTTGAATGGGAACTTCTTCAGGAGGCTGCTGTGGATATATTGGTTCTGTGAATGAAAAATATTGTGACTAAGATTAGAATGTGGTTACTTGTTTGTATATGATGTTGTTTGCAATTACATATTGCATTGACAATAATTACAAATCATTTTTAATATTTTAACACCATGATTTGTAGAGGTATATTTCTTTTTGTAGCTGGTTTGAGATACCATACCAGAGATTGAAACTGCAGTTTAACCTTTGGTGTATTAACTATCTGAAACTTTGGCGACTTTATCATGAGTCCTTGGATTGACTGGTTAGAAGGTGCTATTCATGTGGTTTGCTATAATTTATGTTTAACACGTGTTTTTATTATATGAATCATAAGCCTCCACCAATTAAACTGGTGATCAAGATGAGTAAAATATCTAGTGTAAAGTGATGCTGGACATAATAGTGCGACGTGGTGTATGTATTGATAGGGTGAAAGATATCTGATTTGTGGGAGTTGTGTTTTAATGTTAGTAATACAATCAGATACACACCTTGCATCATCTCTGGCTTGCCAGTGTCCAATGTTTCATGGATGAACAATAGCTGTCATGAAAATTAACCTCCTGAGCATCTACTCCCATTGTTAAGTCGTTCAGTCATGTCAAACCCTCTATTACCATATGAAAATCAACATGCCAGGCACATAATATGTCTTGTTGTACATATCCATAAGGTTTTCTTGGCAAGGATACTTGAGTGGGTTGACATACTTTAGTTCACAGCTTCATTGACGTACACAAGCCCCTTCTCCATGACAAGGTAGTGATCCAGAAGGGATCTACTTCCATAGCTTTTAATAAACTTCTAGTGGGAGTCAACTAGTAGTGTTCCAGTTAAGGGCTTCCTTTGCCAATTTCTTTCTGATCTTGGTTTTGCCGTCCAGGTAGCAAGTGCTCAAAAAGACAACCAATTAGAAAGGATCACCATGTTGGTATGAACATAACATTTGCTTGTAAACTTAATGTATTAGCACAGTTAAGAGGCTTACAAAATCACCTGCTAAGCAAATTTTGGCTTAGTGAGAGTTTTAGCAAGGAGAATATAACCGAGCTCACAGTAAGTAGCTCATATACTCCAGAACAGACACAATCATCTCTTTCTTTGTCAAGTAGAGAGAAAGGAATATGGTTGGGTTTTGATGATCTAAATAGATGATCTTTAAATGTTGGACTGATCCATCAATACAGGGCACTTTATGTGGCTGAGTGTGGCATTAGGGAAGTATGTTTATATTACTAAAACTGCTTTGTGGCACTATTCCATGTGACATATATAAATATCTCTAGTAAAAATAAAGTATAATACCAAATAAAGTGCCTAGTTTGTACATAAATACCAATAATCCTTTTGGCAACATTTAAAGATACATGTATCTTCCAGAAAATACAATATAATAAATAATAAAAAAGATATTGTATAGAGCAGTCCAAACACATAAACATTTTGTGAAAGTCCTCCAAAATAAATTTTGCATTCTCAAGTGATTTTCAATATAAAAGAGAGAGTGAGCCAAGTACAGTGTTTTTATTATACTGGTTTTCAAAAAATGCTCACTCATATAATTTAATTAATCTCCTGTTTCTCCATCTCTCTCTCTCTTCCTAACTCCCTCTCCTTCTCTTCTGCTTAACTCCTATCTTATTATTTTCCCATCTTTATAACAAACTAATACCCAAAGTACAAAATACTGAAATGGCCACAAAGTATTGTATAAAGTTTCTAAATATTTAAAGGTTACAATCAAATGGTAGGTTTATTGACCATCCTGGAATTATTTTTTCTTTTTTTTTAATTGCTATCCATTGATCTCCATTAAACAGTCTTGCCTACAACATACAATATATGCCTCATTTCCAGGGATCATGCCACCTTAACAGACCACCATTAGGCAATGCAATTCCTTTTTAGCAGTAACATCATCTAAACCACTTAGGTTATACATTCACAACATCAGTGGCATCAGTTTATCATATACTGTACCAGTGTGTTGTATGTTATATTGGCTGCCCTGACTATTCGCCTTTAGAGCTATAAAAAATGCCAACTAGCATAAAACATAATAAATAGGCATTGGGGATCAGTGTAGCATGCTAAAAATACTATTGTAATATGCAATAGTAATATTGTAGCAAGCTGTACAATTAACATTATTATTTTTTCAGTGCAAATTATTTTCTTTTTCGTAATCTGGATATTGAATTGAAAAGGCAGAAAAATTATTTTTGTTGGATCATTAATAACAAGTTTTCAGTCCTCAATTTGTTTTTCTACTTTTGTTCACAATGCAGGAAAAAGCAATGTTTTTTGGGGAAAAAAATTCGAATTATTCCATTGTAAAAAAAGTAATCTTATTTTAAACTCTGATCTAAAACATATAAACCATTTTTTGGCATTAGTTCGCAGAGCACATCATACATGACTCTGTTGAATGATATCTGGATAATTTAAATCTAACAAATTAGCACTGACCATACAAGTGTAACAATATTGTGTATTTCAGTGCTGCTTTAATTCATTTGCCTATGTACATCTGCGCACACTTTACTGTTGGCCTGATATGTATATATCTGGTTTGTTATTTTATACTAGTATACACAAAGGTCACTGCATGTGGCAGGGGTTGATAGATTTCCTTTTGATTTGAGCAATGCCATCACACAGATATTGAAATACTCCGCCAACTGCTCTAAGTTTCATTTAGTTTTCAAAGAGGATAATTTATGACTCTTGGCATCAAACAATGGACTGGTATATTTCAAATTCTATAAACAAAATGCAATACTAGGAAAATTGTAAAGGATGCAAAGTTCATATGAAATCATTCTTACTTTTGGTCTTATAAACAGTTTTAACAAACAAATGGTCTGAGTTACATTAATTAGAAATATAAAGCAATTAAAATAACATATTGTATAAATCTGTACAATATGGTACGCAATATAGTTATGATACGTACATGCTATATTTTTGTTTAGTTTAATTAGAATCAGAGTAAATATCACATGGAGCCTCATTCAATTTGAGACTTGTAACAAGCAAAAATATGAATTTTCAACTGTAAATGCTCTTTTCAGTAATGTTACGTATGTATTCTATTCCATTCACTCGTAATAATACTTAGCTCATCCACAACTCATAAACCCATGCCTTGTCAATGATGTTTCAAGGCTTAAGATTTCGAGAAATGGTGTGTTACATATTATTATGTTCTTCCGACCACCATGCCACCAATGAGAAACACCAAATAATTCCTCCATCCATGTAGTGAAGGGAATCTCCTGAGTTCCATGCTCACATCCAATTGCCGATAAACATAACCATTGGGGTCAATAAAGACCCCCATGGCACCTAAAATGTGCATCCTGTGTCACGTGAGTCCTTAATATACCCCTGTGACACCTAAATGTTAATACTTACCATGAGGGGCCCTACCAGCCCCCATGGCCCAAAGACTTAACCCCAAATGATGGATCTAATCATTCTGAGCAATTTGATTGGTCATATTACATTTTAAATTGAAAATGACCAGAGTGACATCTGAAAACCCATTTGATTGGCTGACATATGATCAACATCTATATGAACCTATCAGAATGTGTAAAAATGTATAGTGAAGCGACATAAAGTTCTGCAATGGCCTTTTGCAGGGGAGATCTTCCTAGGGGGAGCTCCGTTACTTCAAGTTATTTATTTTATACAGTGTGTCTTTATGTAGGAGGGCCATTTCCTGGCCCAGAAGATGAGGACATTGGCTACAATCAAGACTGAAGAGAACAAAAAGTTAATTAATCTCTGGATGATCATTTGGATATGTAATATTTTATTATTTTGTCTGTATTTTTTTAGTAGAATGTTAATCTTTTTTCTGGTAACTTACGCTTTTTTATTTTTGTCATTTGTTATTTTTTATAATTTATTGTGCTTTTTATTTTTAATAATGTTTGAGAGGGCTTATAATTTGTGTTTTCTATTTTATTATTGTTTTTTTACTTAGGGTGCCTTGGGTGTCCTTGAGAACCCCCATGGCACTTCAGGGGTTAACTGTAGGTGACCATGGGGCTTTAGACCCCCGTGGCATTAAGGGAAAACACTTTGTGCCACATAGCTCTGTTAGCATGCCGTTGTGAGAGTTAACATTTAGGTGCCAGGGGTGCAAATTTTAGGTGTCATGGGGGTCTCAATGGTCCCCCATGGTTATGTTTATTAGCAACTGGTGTGAGCAGGGAACAGGAACAGTAGCTGCCAGGGCATTTTTTTTTAGCCTTTGTGGGTGCTAATTTGAGCTTGTAATTATTTTAGGCAAAATCAGTAATATTGTGAGTTGCAAGTAATTAGTCCTTTTGCAATTGAATTGCTATTTTGTGCAAAAGAAACTTGTAATATTATTGGGTTGTGATGAGGATTAATGAGGAAGCAGGTGTAATGTTGTGACTAGGGGTTGGTTCCACATATTGCAATCATGTTGCGAGGAGTGATAGATGATTTGGTTTTCTTGTTCACAGCTATTTGGTTTGACATGATAGAGGAGTAATTCCATTCTACATATATAACCTAAACAAATTGGTTAAGGGGCCTACTCCTTATTAGATTTAATACTCACAAACAGCAATATAGTTTCAGATGTATCAGCAGATGAAAGATTTGAGCCTACTGATCACAAGTCAGTATGGTTTAGTATACAAGTAAAGTCTGTGTCTAACCATAAAAAAACAAAAGTCTTAGATTTTTGAAAGGTTGGCTTTTTGAACATGGAAAAATATTTAAGAAATTTCTTGTCAGAGCAAAAAAAATTGAGTGCCATGCTTGGACTGTGGCATTTTCTCAAACAAGCAATTTTAGATGCTACCTTACAATGCAATAGGTTTGTTAAGAAAAGAAAAACAATATCTGGTGCTCTAAAGAGGTAGTAGCCATATGTACATCAAAAAACTATCTTATAGAAGATATACACAGAGTCAGAGGAGGACAGAGAACTATAAAATACCAAACTGAGGCAGGCAAAACAGTTAATCAATGTGCCAAAGCCCATGCATAATGGAAAATTGCACACAAAAAAAAGCTTAAAAACCTTTTTAGGTATTTTAGTGAAAAGAAAAAATAATGGAGGAATAGAAAGACTTAAGAAAGTACATTATAGTTACAGTAAGGGAAAAAAAGTGTTTTATTCCCTGCTGATTTTGAATGTTTGTTTCCACTGACAAAGAAATGATCATTCTATAATGTTAATGGTAGGTGCATTTTAACAATGAGAGACAAAATAACAAAAGAAAAACAAGAAAATTCATTTAAAAAAAATTATAAATTGATTTGCAGGTCAATGAGTGAAATAAGTATTTGATCCCTTATCAATCAGCAAGATTTCTGACTCCCAGGTGTCTTTTATACAGGTAACGAGCTGCTAATCTCGGCACAAAAGACACCTGTCCACAGAAGCAATCAATCAATCAGATTCCAAACTCTCCACCATGGCCAAGACCAAAGAGCTGTCCAAGGATGTCAGGGACAAGATTGTAGACCTGCACAAGGCTGGAATGGGCTTCAAGACGATCGCCAAGCAGCTTGGTGAGAAGGTGACGGGAGGATCTTGTTAATGATCTCAAGGCAGCTGGGACCATAGTCACCAAGGAAACAATTGGTGACACACTACGCCGTGAAGGACTGAAATCCTGTAGCGCCCGCAAGGTCCCCGTGCTCAAGAAAGCACATGTACAAGCCCGAATGATTTAGAGGAGAACTGGGTGAAAGTGTTGTGGTCAGATGAGACCAAAATCAAGCTCTTTGGCATCAACTCGCTGCCTATGACCCCAAGAACACCATCCCCATCGTCAAAAATGGAGGTGGAAACATTATGCTTTGGGAGTGTTTTTCTGCTAAGGGAACAGGACAATTGCACCGCATGAAAGGGATGATGGACGGGGCCATGTACCATCAAATCTTGGGTGAGAACCTCCTTCCCTCAGCCAGGGCATTGAAAATAGGTTGTGGATGGGTATTCCAGCATGACAATGACCCAAAATACACAGCCAAGGCAACAAAGGAGTGGCACAAGAAGAAACACATTAAGGTCCCGGAGTAGCCTAGCCAGTCTCCAGACCTTAATCCCATAGAAAATGTGTGAAGGGAGTTGAAGGTTCAAGTTGCCAAACATCAGCCTTGAAACCTTAATGACTTGGAGAAGATCTACAAAGAGGAGTGGGACAAAATCCATCCTGAGATGTGTGCAAACCTTGTGGCCATCTACAAGAAACGTCTGACATCTGTGATTGCCAACAAGGCTTTTGCCACCAAGTACTAATGCGAAGGGGTCAAATACTTATTTCACTCATTGACCTGCAAATCAATTTATAACTTTTTTAACATGCATTTATTTTTTTTATTTTTTTGTTATTCTGTCCTACCATTAAAATTATAGACTGATCATTTCTTTGTCGGTGGACAAACGGTCAAAATCAGCAGGGGATCAAATACATTTTTCACTCACTATATATATATATATATATATATATATATATATATATATATATATAAATTGTAGTAGGGAAAAGCTACATATAACATACTTTCTAAAAACTTTAGCTGCTCAAAAAGTATATATTAAAATCAGACACCAATGTTACTTCTCTAACGCATCACAATTTGTACATATGACCCACCAATGACCCACATATGACCCACATATGAGTGCAGCTTCAGAAGTGTCCCATTTATTAACATAAGTAAGATACCTTATAAGACATATCATACTGATGCAAGGAATTTTTCACTCTGTTTCAAATATCACTTAGTACAATTTCAGGAAAAGATATTAAGTTGGGAAATAACACCACATTTTTTAAGTCTCCCACTGCCTGCATAAACATATAAATAAAAAATATCACTAGATAAACTGCAACATGACCTCAAATAGTTTTATAACTTCAGTTCAATATTTATGCTTCAGCAACTTAACTATATTAGTGAAATCCCCTCACAATAATATTGGAACAGCTGTTTACCAGATACTTCAAATCTCCAACTTGGTCAGAAACGTCCAAAATTTAAAACCGTCTTTGGCCTCATGGTGGGGGTCATTATTTGTCCTGGCAACTCACTAGTTATTTTTTAAGTGTGTTGCTTTCTTCCTATTGTGCTTTGCAATTTTACTCATTATCACTACAGATGTCCAACCAGGAGCAGCACAATGACAGCGGTAGCAAAAACATATGGTAAAGTCAAATAAATAATAATCATGCATCCTTCCTGGCGTTAGTTCATTATTGTATCCTGAACATGTCCCTTTGGAGTTTCCGAGTTTCTACTTATTTTTTTTATAAACAGTTAAATCATTTTGTATTATCTCTGGAGATACACGTTTAGCTGTAGAAAAAAAAATATCACAAAAGAAAGGAACATAATGTTCTCATATTTATAAACACACACAAAACACTAACTACATATATATATATATATATATATATATATATATATATATATATATATATAAATAATGTTCTGAATATGGACTTATCTATCGAATAATATGTATTTTGTTGCTGGGCTATCTCCTGGATTGGTAACATATATTTGTTGAATTGCTTTCTTAGCTGGCTGTGTCCCCATACACTAATTTTACTCTTATTTAGGCAGAGTGAAAGCTCTGGCACATTGCAATGGCATGTTTTTTTTCTAGCTGTGAAAAAAAGCTTTTTCTGCATTCAAAGTAATCTCCCATCTATAGGAACAGATTAGCAGACACTAAAATGGTGGTTTCCACTGCTGCATCGTTTCATACATTGGGTAATATCTTAACTTTTCTTAATTGTATAATATTTTTTAAACAGAGTGTATTATGTGATGATTAAAATGTTATTAGCAAATCATCACTGAAAAGTGCAAAAGACATATTTTGTTTGCTATCAAAATCTACGTTTTTTTAAATTTATTTTTTAGATTTGTAAAATGTATTTTTATATATTTTTCCCCTTTTGTATGTACAATTATGCACTGTATTTTTCTATTTTTGAAAATAATGAACAAATAAAAAAAAAAAAAAGAAAAGAATCTACGTTTGGCTAATGAAGCTCCATCAGGTCATGAATACTATCACAAGTTGCAATTTTAAAAGGTGAGACAATTCTTAGGAATCTTTCTCTTTGGGTGGCTATATCTAAAACGATACATTTCTTCTTATAATATGAATCGGGCAAATTATATATTACATTATGTATTTTTAATATTCTATAAATGTTTTCTCAGTATTTAAATCAAGACTTTTGCTGTTTGACTAATTTAAAAATATCTTACATGGTAAGTATAGTAAGACTAAAAACCAAACATATGTTGATATAACATATTTATATTAAGGATACAATTACTATCAATTTGTTTTACACTGATTTAAAGCATGTGATGGAGCTTTAAGCCTTCTCACCACTAAGCTGAAAAGGTAAAATGTTCAAGAAACAGTGGTTGTTTTGCATTTTCTTTTTTGGGTTTAAACTGTCCAATAGTGTGCCAATTAATGCCATATGTTGTGGTGTTTTTTCAGTGATGTGGATACCTATCCATTGGGAACTGGTTTGGGACTACCAACCCATTTCATTAAGACCAAAGAACAGACCTCAAGTCGTAATGTCTATTAGCTATTTGCATTGGCAAAAGAAAGGTGAAAGGATCCATGTGTCAATATAGTGAGACATTCTGTTTCCGGCATTTAGCTTTCTGTTAAATTAGGCCACAAAGTGCAGCAATATAATTGTAAATACTGCCAAAAGAAATGTTTTCTTCTTCCTTTTCTAAAGCTTCAAACTATTCCCTCTGATACCTCATTATTAAGAATGTTTATTCACAGACTACTTGACATCAAAATTATACATAATAAAATGTAGAATGAGCAACAAACACACATAATGTACAAAATACTGGCAAATCCCTCTTGTTTTTTATTATAACATTATACTGTTTCCCACAGCTCTCTAAATACTATGTATTATTCCTATGAACAATGGTACTTCAATATCCTTCCACAATGACTGATTACTTTTCTGAAAACTGACTTACATTAATTTGGTGATATAAGACACAACAAAGTATTAAAGGGACATTAAAACGGTTTCAAATAGTGTATAATATAAAACTGCAAGTAACAACAAGTATTATATCAATATTTAAGTAATTGCATATTCTTTTAGTACAATTACATTTAAGTTTGTATTTTGTCTGTCAGTCAGTGGTTCTGATTCTCCCACCAAGCTTTTACTTTTATCTTTGTGTTAGAGTGTAATCATCACTGATTAATTCCAAACAGTTGCACACGTTCAGACTGTTTCTTATAATTGCATTATCGCCAGATCAATATATATACTGTATATTGCAATTGTGATTTGACTTAGCTCCCCTCCCCTACCCCTAGTCCCTCTCTATCTCACTATCTACCCTGTGCCCCCAGTTCCTCTTTACCATTCCCACCTTCTCCTTTCAGGTTTTCTGATATATCTCACTTATTTGCCCTGGAAGACTCTCCATAAAATATTTCTGAAAAAGTGGAACAGTATTCACGTATTAGTCCTGGAAATCTCAATAGAATATTTCTGAAAATATTTAACAGGAAAGCTCAACCATGCATACATGGGGCCTCATTCTATTATCGGCTGTAAAACGTCCGCAAAGCTGCGATTCCTTGTGGGGCTCCCGTTACCTTGCAATTCAAATAGACGGCGCCGCAAGGATATCCCCTTACGGCCGGCCGCATATCTTGCAACCGGCCGTAAGCTCAGAAATCTTTAAAAGCAAAAATAAATTCAAGACGGCACTGTAAAGCTCTGTAAATGCTAGGGATCATAATGGGGGACATGAGGATTAATAGCAACCCCCTCTCAAGCTTGCACATCAGCCCAAATCCGATATTTCATTAACTGTTTATTTTCCGTCCGCAGCGTGGGCGGGTCTGAGGCGCTCCAAGTCATCAGGTCTTTGTCTCTACGGATATTTGACATAAATTAAAATAATTTTTTTTTACGGATTTGAGTGTAGGGGAATGTTGTGCTATGAATGCTAACACCTACAATCACTTTATCGTCTCCTCAGAGTGCAGGATGGCTTTATTATGGCTTTATTATGTGCTTAATTGTGTGCCTGCGGGACCTTTTTGCAAGTAAGCTGCAGCTCGGTTTTAGCCTTGCAGAGAGGGTTCCCGGAGCAATTGAATAGCAACCGGGATTTTCTTGCGGGCGAAACTCTTGCGGCCGTTTAAGATCAAAGGCTTTCCTCCGGCGTGTGCGGCTGCAAGGGATAACAAGGCGCCGGCTGCAAGCCTGCCGGAGCCCCCGGCCGGAAGGGAATAGAATAGGCAAATAGCCTGCGGCCGGTCCTTGCGGCCCCGCATCTCCTACGGCCGATAATAGAATGAGGCCCATGGTAACTAACAATCAAAGCAGTTGATAAGAATTTTTGCTAACGAGATTCACTAAATTGTAATTAATTCAATATCAAAATTCAGAACAAGCTCAAACAGTAAAACCCTTTGTTGTATTCAGTGTTTCTTGATCTGTTTCTACGTATATGTTTATGCCTCATATACTGTACATCTGTGAGTATTTGTATGTGAATAAATAACTATATATTTGTCATTTATATACACCATAATTGTGGGAATTCCCCATTTTACACATTTCTTGCAATGAGCTTGTAAGAGATTCTTCAGAAAATATTTAAAGTGTTCTGGTGAAATATATATATATTTTTTTTAATTTGGCACTTATTAGCGAACAAAAAACCTGGCAGGGTTTTATAAAATCCTCTATAGTATTTTTAGAAAGCTCAATGATTTATAGCGTACCACTGATGTTTTCTGGTAGTTTGGCCTTATAAACAAAGAGTACATGTTTTGGTTGAGCTACAAAATGATAGATATGAATATTCTCAGGCACTTTTACCATTATGCAGTCTTAGACAAAAATGGTATGGGCCAATACATATTTGGTTTCTCTTTAATAAATATTGAGTTTTATATATTTCATACAATGAGCTTGCAAATAAATATTGAGTTTTATATATTTCATACAATGAGCTTGCTATTAAATCTTTCAGTGAAAGTTTTTACATAGTAAGTTATTTTTGAATACTCTAAAGCAGGGGTGGGAAAGTTTGGTCCTGGAGGGACACACACAAGCTTGAAATGGAAGATATCCTTTCTGTGCACAGATGAGTCAATCAGGATGACTGAAGAAGTGATTGACTCACCTGTTTCCAGCAGGGATATCATCAAACCCAGGCATGTGTGTGGCCCTCCAGGGTCGAACTTACCCACCCCTGCTCTAAAGAGTCCTTACTTGTATATATTTTTATGTTTATGTTGATGTCATTAAATAGTGTTACTATTAAATATCAGTGCTCTTGTTGTTTAACCCATGTGGGTCAATTTAAAATGTAAAGCTATACATATTTAATATCAGTTCAGGAATTGAAGGGAATTATTTTAATTTTTAATCTTTGAAGATAATCTTCAATAGATAAAAAAAACAAAAAAAAAACAGTAAAAAAATGTAATGTTACTATATTTAAGTTATATCTTTTCCTTATTACATTTAACCCAAACAATACATATACCAATATAAAGTAGATCTGATACTAAGAACATATATAAAGAGTTGAGTAGTCATCAATACCCAGTAAATAAGATAATTAATAATCCAATTATGTATATATAAATAACATAAAATATGCCCATAATGATCTGGTCTGGGATAACAAAAAAAATCAAAATTTTCACCAGGGTGTGAAAAATTCCCATGGTCATAAATATTTTTAGACTCAATCAACTAGAAGAAGTTCATTTTATATATTTCAAATATTTTTTTCCTAAAGAAGAGTCCTACAAGGTTTGAACGTTCTATACTCAGAACTGAAGAATTGGTACACTGATCAAAAAACACGTTGCTAAAAAAATATTTCTAATACTTAAATCAGTACTTATTAAATTTCAAGATATATATTGCAATGACTTTATAATGTGACTTACATTTGTGAGAGAAACAAAAGCATATAATATTTTCTTAGTAATTTGGGAACTGTTGCTTATTTTTTGGCAGACAAGGTAGGTTCACTTGAAACTCAACTCCAGCTTGCGTTTTTATACTTATAATCATATCTGAAATGATTTTCCAGAAAACATATAATTTGGTACAAAGGCATGATCTTGGGATATCTATATTTTTTTAATGAAAAATAGAGTAAATCAATTTGTCATTCCAGTTGCTACATAATATTTCAGTAGGGTATAAAATTAAGACACTTTTCTATAAACTGTATTAAAAAAAAACAGACTCAGATTTGAATTACTCCTGCCTACTGAATAATGTTTATGGCATATATATGTTTCCTGAATGATGAGTGCATGTGATAGAGGAGAATGAATAGTTTCTGAAAACATTTTTTGCATGAAAAAATACCAAAATAAACATTTAAACACTTAACTTTAAGTTCGCAAAATGCCTAGTAATTTCTGACAGTTGAAAATTAGGGATAACACCACCCAAACCCAGGCTAAATTAGCATTCATTTCATAATTTGTTTTGGCCAATCAGGTTAACTGAAACATTTGATTTAAACTCTGGGGTTTCTGTTTGTACTGCAAAGCAACCTGGGATATGTAGTGTGGCACTATGTTAGGCACTATGGCAGCAGCACAGAACAGACAGGAAGCAGCTGGGAATCATATTCCAGCAGTAGCTTGGAGGCTAACATCACTGATCTCCTATTTGCTGAGGAAGAAACAGCAGGTGAATAATGGGTTAAATTGATCCCCTAATGCTGCATGGTGATTGAGTTTGGATCAGGGGGCTCTGTAGACACCCCCTGGGGGTGTCAACATAATCATTAGAGGGATTTTTAGATATTAATAATATCGTGCTGCATAAATAAATTCTGCCTTTTGCCTATGGAGTGCAGAAATGTATTAATTCATGAAATTTGAATATGCCTTTAATTAAATTGATATTATATTCTGCATTCTCTTAACTGGGATTTCTGATACTTTCTGCCAAATGGAATCCCATCCACTTCAGTGGAGGGGGGGAGATAATAATAAAAGGTCCGAAGGCTTTGATAAATATTTGGATCAGACTAAAATTTATCCAAATGTCTGGGAAGGCAGGAAAGCAGGCAGTATCAAAAAATGCTAATGTTACTCTCCTTGAATGTAAATGCCCCTCTCACACCCACAACTTCCCACAGAGTTCCAAAATGCCTCCCGGGTCCATCAGAAATGTATTTTTCTAGTTAAAATCTCTCACAATAACCTTTCCCTGCATATCTAAGTTCTTAGTCAGACACAAAACTTTCATAAATATAAGTTATCATTGTGAAGTTGTTTTATACAGGAAAGAGACTGTTAGAAGAATATTCCACCTTTAGTGGAAGAAAATGGAGACTGTGCTATGGAAGAGGGAAATGGATAAAAACAAAAGTGCATAGTAGAAGACTCATTGTGAAATCTCAAAAACATTATTCGTTAGGCTCCTAAACAAATGTATTCTTACAAAAACAATAGTATATTGCTTCTTTCAGTTGATCTCTATGTATAGCCTTGTGGTGTGGAACAAGATGTGGTCTAGTTTGTAAATGTTATAAAGTTCCAATAATAACACACTTGCTGATAATATACTTTGTAATATAGAAGTCACAAGAATAAAGTACTAATGATTAAAATTTGTTATTAGTTAATATATTGTTATTTCTTAGGCTGCTTGAGTTAAGCAGTTGGCTGTCCTATTGACCTTTACAGATCACATTGCAACCAAATGATATCTCGAGTTGGTGAGTGAAGTCATATCGGTTAGGGGTAATAGCAGATAGGGCCGGGGTCATAGGAACTTGGAGGTGTGGGGACAAATCCCCACAGATTATATATACATATATATACACATCTAAAGTATAAAGTATAAAGATCCTCCTACTAGACACCAGGGATAAGCTGACAACCCATCAAAGTGGGGATAGGTACTGTTTTAAGTATCTCTCTCTCTTTATATATATATATATATATATATATATGTTTGCATATTTAACTTTTTCACAAATAATATATATGTAATATATGTTAGAAAAAATAAATAAATATAGATATATATATATATATATTGTGATGGTTTGCCCCCAGAGGCCAGTGTGGACGCAGCGCTAGGAAGAGGACTAATCCCTGAGACATTATTATTTACACCAGGTGCTACGGAGTTAAGCTGGAGGTGTAATCAGGCCCAGCTGGAAGTTTCTTTAAAAGGCCTCCTGAAGCAACCAGCAGGGGGGTTTCAGGCTGGGTGTGGACCCAGAGAGCTCCAGAGAGCTCCAGAGAGCGAGCGAGCGAGCACCAGAGAGCTCCAGAGAGCGAGAGAGCGAGCACCAGTGAGCTCCAGAGAAAAAGAGAGCACCAGAGACTGGGAAGCAAGTGTGCCAGAGCAGCAAGTGAAGCTGCCATTGTGGGATCAGGCTGTGTGACTACACCTGATTTAAAGGAGAACATTCGCTGCAAGCAGAAGAGGATCCATTGCAGCTAAGTGACTGGACTTAAAGGTACCACCCCTCTGTGATACAAAAGGTACTGTTTTTACCTGCAGGCCGATTAGCGGTCCCAGGGCTAGTCAGTGGCGTTCCTGCAAGTAAGTAAGCCTGTTTGAGTAGATGTTTATTTCATGCTGACCACAAGCTATGTTTATTTATATTATGCCAACCACTTATTAAAGCCTGTAAAAAGCATACAAAGGCTCCAGAGTCCTCCATAAAGAGCATAAAAAGTTGCATAAACAGAGCGTTGATCCCGCCAGAAGGGGGCGCTCTGCCACAGTTGGTGTCAGAAGTGGGATGCTAAATTGTCTATATTAAGAAGACAGCCCACCTTACAAGATGTCCATGGAGGAACTAGTGAAAGCCCTGGTAGATGCCACTACACGCCAGAAAGTGGGCGGAGCTTGTCAGCAGGAATGGCAAAAAGTAATTGCAGCGGACGGAGCCCATGCTGCAAAAGAGGGTAAACTAAGAGGTGCTGCTGCATGTTTTGGAGAGGTCACAGAGAAGTGGCGGCGACAAGCAGAGGAGGAAATAATCTGCCTGAGAGAGGCCACAGAGAAGTGGCAACAACAAGCAGAGGAGAGAATAATCGGCATGAGAGAGGCCACAGCTGCTCAGCAAGAGTTCAATAGAAAGTGGGCCATCCAGTTAACCCAGAATGAGGCTATACTGGAAAAAAATAGAAAAGATGCGGCCAGAGTTAGAGCCAATGAACTTCTTTTGGAGCTGACAGAGGATGATGATGTGATCATATACCTCACCATTTTTGAGAGAACAGCCATTAGGGAGGCGTGGCACAAACGGTACTGGGTCAGCCTCATTGCCCCGTATTTGACTGGCGAAGCTCAGAAAGCTTATCTGAGCTTGAATGAAGAAAAGATAGAAAATTATGATGACCTCAAAGCTGAGATCCTTGCTAGAGTTGGAGTTACCCGGGATGTCAGAGCACAGAGAATCAGTACCCAGACATATAAGAACAAAGAGAACCTGAGTTGTAATAAGGAGAAGTTACAGTACAGAGGGGAAGTCTCACAATTTGGACAGGCCCCTACCTGTCTGTGGGAAAAATCTGATAATAGAAGATGGAATACCGAAGAAGAGCATGCCCATCTCTACCACAGGCCAGGGAACGGGTTCCCTGATGAGAGGATGAGGATAGACTCCCAGAATGAACAGAAGGCGTACTTTACAGCCAGCATAAAGGCGCTGGGGGTGCAACAAGCTAGCCGGAGAAGTGCTCCTATACTTCAAGCACACGAGAAAGGTGTGACTGGCATGACAAGGAGAGATTTCCATCCAAATATTATGGACACCCCATTGGAGCTTGGCGTTGAGAAGTCATTTTATGATATTGTCAAAGATAGACAAGCAAGGAACTGGCGGGCTGACAGAGGAGCCGGCGCAGAGACGGCAGGAGCCGGCGCAGAGACGGCAGGAGCCGACGCAGAGACGGCAGGAGCCGGCGCAGAGACGGCAGGAGCCGGCGCAGAGACTGCAGAGAAAGTGGAAAAGACTGCAGGAACAGCTGACACAGTGAAAGAGACCGATGAAACGGCGTACACGATTGCTGGGAAAATAACAGTAACCGCTGAAAAAGAGACGGCAAAAGAGACAGAGGTGTATGAAAAAGAACTTTTGTCCCTGAAGCAAGCTAATGATGATTTAAAAGCAACTAAAGTTGTGAGCCAAGAACAAGGACAAAGGGACAGACACAGTCACCTGCCCGGGGTGAATACTCCTGAGGTGTCCAGACAAAGAAAGTGCCTGATAAAGATCTCTGATTTAGAGAAAGAAGAGATCAAACGAATGAATAAAGCCAGTGTTTTTACAAAAGAAGTAACTGGAAGCCTTTCTAAAGAGAAGACAGACAAGCAAGTTACTACTAAAAGGAAGGGTATCCGGAAGATGCCTAATGATATTCCTGAATGGAGAAGGAAGACTTCATTGGAAGACTACAGAGTGTCCTACAGAAGTAAGGTACAGATGCCTAGTTGGAACCAGAGGAGGAGTCCTCCCAGGTATAAGCTGAAAGAATCCGTTGTGTGGGAGCTGCAGCACAAGGATAAACAGGAGAGGCAAGATCTCCTCCCTAATTGTGCATCTCAGAGAGAAGGAGAAATCACAGTTTCCAGCTCTCAGCCACAAGAGATAGAGGAATCCCGTAAACAGAGGAAAGCAACTGTAATACAGAGGGAGCTGCTATTTCATGCTCCACAAATACCGAGGATGGCCAATTCATCTGATATGAAGAGACAGTTGGTTCAGTGTGATGCATCTCCAGAAGAGACTAACACTGACCTCCAGAACCTGTGTACTCAAGACGCTACATTAAATGCAGAACGATGGTCGCAGGAAGCATATGAACCGGTAGGAGAATCTATACCGACTTCCGAGCCAGAAGAGTCCGCAATGCATGAGCCAATCGCAGAACCACCAAAATCAACCCAAGTGCCTGAGAGGTCTGCTCATATGAATGAGCATCCCATAAATGAAGAGTCTTCTGATAGTGGAGAACAGGTTATGGACACTCATGATTCACAGACCATATCAGCTGAAACTGTATCATCAGAACAGTTATCTGAGACTGTATGCACAGGAGAGAAAGAGTCTCATGAAGAAAAATTGGCAAATGTGCAATTAACAGAGCAGAAGACACCAGATATAGATTTAGGTAAACAAAGAGATAAACATGAATCAGGACCAGATGGTCAGGGGGTAGAGACATTCCAGAAAGAAAATGAATCTTCTTCTAACCCTGAGGTTGTGAATAGTGACTCGGCAACAAAAGTGCATGACCCATCTGCCCAAAGCATTTCTGAAGAACAAGTAATCCATAATGACCACTCTATTAAAGAAGAAAATTTAGAAAATGGTCATGAAAAGCTGGACGCCTTGGAGGCAAAGCTATTAGAGAAGTCACTAAAAGAAGAAATAAAATGGGTGAAGGCCGAGGATACAGAAAATAAAAATGTTGTACAGGAATTCAGGATACAAGAGGCTACTAAGAAGTATACTAGCCTATCTGTTGGTCGTCAGCTGGACGTTGCTAAACAGCTGGAGATATTCCAGGAAAAACAAGAGTCTGAGAGCTTCTTTCTAGCAAAGACAGAGAATATGCCTACTCTGCACAGAGAGAAAGATAAAGTACAGACCCAAGAGCAAGACGCAGCCGTGAGAGGGGGCCTAGCTTTGGAGTCTATAGCGGATCCTGGACCAGAACAGAAGCAAGGTGCTTGTATGAAGCTCATACGTTCTGGTGAGAATTGTCAGCCAGACAATAGGAGCACCTGGAATAAAGGGAGCCAGGAACAGAGGGAAGAAAGACAGCCCAGGAAGTTGCTGTTGTATAATGAAGTTGAAAGGGATGCTACTGATGAGCCTACAGGGGGAGAATTGGAGACCCTACAGAATGAACTGAGAAAAAAAGCACGACAATCTCAAGAGGTCACAAAATTTGGCCAAGAATTGTACTCGGCGAGGGCAGCTGACTCTCTGATATTTGAGCCCTACACTAAACCCCATCAGGTTGTAAGGAGGGAGCGACTAAGTGATCTGCTTGATACCCCACAGAAGTCGCTTGGACATGAAGTGAATAAGCTGGCATTCAGTCGGCTTCTGAAACTGGAGAAGGAGGACCAGACCCTGCTAAGCACTATAGAGGAGCTAAGAAATGCCCTGGGATCTACTGAGGACATCGCCACAAAGGCCCTGCAAATGGAGACAGAAAACCAAAGACAGAGCATTCAGAGCAGCCAACATCTGAGTGATGACCTAATGAAGGAGAAATCCCAGCTGGAAAAGATCATAGAGACGCTTCGTGAGAACTCCGTGAGACAAAGATCTCAAATTGATGCTGAAGCAAGGATGAAAGATATTGAAAAAGAAAATAAAATTCTGCACAAATCTATTAAAGAGACTGCAGAGTTGAGAGCAAAGAGAGAACATTTAGCAGACGAATTAAAAGAGAAAGTAGAAGCCAAGATGGAGGGTGAACTGGCAAACTGTAGGCCTCGCATTAATGATTCAAAGAGGATAAGTCAGAGCCGCGAGAGTGAGATGATGGATCTAGAAGAAAAGATATATCGGGTGGAAGATAAGGTCACTGAAACCCATAATATCTGTGATTTACCCCCAGGGAAGAGACGGTATGGAGAAGTGCGTTCTCATACAGTAGTACGACAAGTACTTTTCAAGGGTCCCTGGAGGAGGGCACTCGGAGTGACGGGCGCGCCGGTGTCCTACCCACGATGTATGGGCAATGTCCCTGGCGGTGCGAAGAGAAGAGCGCTTCAAGATGAGAAAGCTGATAAAGCAGACGCTTCAGCACTATTGGGAAGGTCTACCTGGCGCAAGAATGGCCGGACGGTAGGATGGTGGCATACACGGCCTCTCGGCGTTGTCGCTCAACCCTATGGTGTCGAGCTGAGGGGGAGGAGATGTGATGGTTTGCCCCCAGAGGCCAGTGTGGACGCAGCGCTAGGAAGAGGACTAATCCCTGAGACATTATTATTTACACCAGGTGCTACGGAGTTAAGCTGGAGGTGTAATCAGGCCCAGCTGGAAGTTTCTTTAAAAGGCCTCCTGAAGCAACCAGCAGGGGGGTTTCAGGCTGGGTGTGGACCCAGAGAGCTCCAGAGAGCTCCAGAGAGCGAGCGAGCGAGCACCAGAGAGCTCCAGAGAGCGAGAGAGCGAGCACCAGTGAGCTCCAGAGAAAAAGAGAGCACCAGAGACTGGGAAGCAAGTGTGCCAGAGCAGCAAGTGAAGCTGCCATTGTGGGATCAGGCTGTGTAACTACATCTGATTTAAAGGAGAACATTCGCTGCAAGCAGAAGAGGATCCATTGCAGCTAAGTGACTGGACTTAAAGGTACCACCCCTCTGTGATACAAAAGGTACTGTTTTTACCTGCAGGCCGATTAGCGGTCCCAGGGCTAGTCAGTGGCGTTCCTGCAAGTAAGTAAGCCTGTTTGAGTAGATGTTTATTTCATGCTGACCACAAGCTATGTTTATTTATATTATGCCAACCACTTATTAAAGCCTGTAAAAAGCATACAAAGGCTCCAGAGTCCTCCATAAAGAGCATAAAAAGTTGCATAAACAGAGCGTTGATCCCGCCAGAAGGGGGCGCTCTGCCACAATATATATATAAATATTCTATCCTTTATTTGTAATGCGTCAACATAATCTGCAGTGCTATAGAGGGGTTAAGTACAAATCAAGACAGGTTTAACACACTGCAAAGGAATGGAGGGTCTCGTTATTAAGCTTAAAATCAAATGTACACAGAGCTGTCCCTGAAGCACCTTACAAGATGGAAAACTTGCAAACTTACAGTCTGAAGGGTTTGGGTGTGATGCAGGAGGGTGAAAAATGCATTGTGCATATTAAGGCTGAAGGTTATAAGCTTCTTTAAACAGATGCATTTTTAGTGAGGTTTTTTCGGCATTTGAATAGTCTAGTGGAGCAAGGTGAGAAGTTCCAAAGAATTGGGGCAGCACGAGAAAAGTCCTGGAGGTGGGAGTGAGTGGAGGTGATGAGAGGTAGAAGATAGAAGAAAGTCGTTAGCAAAGCGGAGGGCAGTTGGAGGAGAATTTAGAGACGAGAGCAGAGATATACTTGAAGGCGTTATTGTCAATGGCTTTATACTTTAGCGTCATGATTTAAGATTTTGTTCTGGAGACTATGCAAAGCCAGTGGAATGACTAACAAAGAGGTGTTGCAGACACTGAGCATAGAGTTTTGTAGATGAGTCTAGCGGATGCGTTCAATATGGATTGGAGTGGAGAGAGATGTGTGATGGGGAGGCCAGCAAGGAGAGAGTTGCAGAAGTTGTGGCGAGATATGATGAGAGAGTAAATTAGAATTTTAGCTGTGTCTTGTATTCGTGTAATATTTTGGAGATTTTCTTTAGGTGGAAATGACGAAACTTTGTGATTGATTGCATGTGAGGAATGAAAGAAAGAACAGAACCCAGTATATACTGTATATATATATATATATATATATATATATATATATAGTCTGATCACCCAGCTCTAATAAAATCTCATAAAGTGCTATATCACTCCTTGCCTACCTTTACACAACTTTACTTCAGAACAGACACACCTGTACCCTTTGTCTGTTTGCACATTAACTGTAGAAAACTAGTGCGATTGCTCTTATTGCTCTTCATGTAATGATATCCCCCGCCTCCCACATTTTGTTTGGATTACTACTCCCTTGTGATTTGGCAGGATAATATACAGTGGAGTTAATTTTTTGATTAATCTATAGATGTGTAGACATACATATATGTGTAAGATATTGAAACTCTGATTTCCATATTAATTTTCATTTATGTTTCTTTTTTACTTTGTTTTAGCTTTTTGGGTTATCTATAATATAAAATCATTTGATATTTTCATGTCTTTTATCAAATTGACTAGCAATAGTGAAACATGCAGCTGTCTTGTTTTTTTCCCATGTTGCATTTTGAGACCTCATTCAGATTATTATTATTTATGACCACTTCACTACTTATGTTAGCTCCCATTTGTCGAATAAATAGTATGTGGAAGAGGAGTTGATTCATACTCAACAAAAGACAATAGGGGCAACATGGGGAAAAAAAAAAGAAAGCTGCATGTTTTACTATTGCTACAAACCATATACCATTCTAGTAGGTCTTCCTTGAATTGTCTACAATTTATTTACCTTGCACCAATATTAAGTTGCACTATACTCTGTCAGGCTGTACTAGTGATCTGCTGGGTTTACAACCATATAAAGAGGCGATTCATAACCTTTGCAAGTTCTAATCTGAGATAAGCAGATTTATATTGCAGACAAAACAAGTTATACTTTATTATACTGTATTTATTTATACTTCTACAAGAGTTCTTTCGTCATATGTATATATATATCAAGCGAGAATAAACTTTATCCCCAGTTTTAACCAGGCGTATAGCCCAAAGAGTTGGAAAGAATAATGGAAGGTATAAAAATGAAAACAGAAATGTGTGGTAGTCTCCAACCTGCCTTAGAATAGTGAAACAATTATTTTATCCCCAGTGCCAATTAGAAGTTGCAGTACAAACTAGATGTAAAACATGCAATAATTTAAAATGGTTTGTTACCCATCCATTAGAAAACAACACAATGGTGACAGGCCCAGTAATTTTTTTGTCTATTATAAACAGAGCTATGTTTACATCTAGACCGTTCTTAAATACAAAAAATACACATTTGTATTTATTTATGGCCCTTTTCGAAGTGACATATTGTATCTCCAAAAAAACATACTATACTATCCTTTTAATTAGGTTATTCTATGTTTTGCTAAGATATTTTTAGCGAGATGCATCATATTTTCTAAGGTTTCTATAATGTTGCATATTGCAAGGAGGATAAGCCAAAAATTGGGCAAAATATTTTATGTAACTATCCAATCTATTTATAAAAATGAAAAAGCATTAATTAGATTACCACAAAATCTCTCCTGGTCCTGCAAGAACAAACCTAATTTCCTCAGCTATTCCTCATTACTAAATTCCCTCTACCCGCACCAGTACCACATCTCATGGTTTTGTCATTTGACACGTAGAATTAGCTGCTCTACATAGTCCCTTTGTTGACTGAGGTTTGAAAGAGAACATGGCCGTAAAAAACAGCTGGCACTTTGAAACATTAAAACTAGCAATAAGCAACTTTTTTTGGCTTTGTTTGATCCAATTATGCTTCCAAAGCAGATTTGTTAAGTTCCCACAGTTTTATATTTCCTTAAAATATCAATAGAAGCAACAATTTTGCGGTATTCAAATTGTAAGATAATAACCAAATGCTTTAACTTTTAGGTTGTGCCATATTTTAAGGGTGTATTCATAAATTGTTCCTATTTTCTTACCTGAGATAAACAATACAATATATTTTTGCTAAGCTAAGGAAATTATCTGTTAAACAGTTTTAGATACAGGGCCATGTTTTTGGACATGTCCCTTTTCAGTAATACTGTCCTGATTTTTGTGAACCAAAAATTGTTCTGACAAGTTAAGCCTAAATAATTTTGGGTTTAAAGGTCTGTGGTCAGGATAATATTATTTAATTAACAGATTCCAAATAAAACATAGAAAATGAAGTTATTAACTAAATTTCCATTTTAATAAATACAAGGGTGAATTATTTATCTGGGACCTTTGAAGACTTCAGTATTATTTTTTGTTTTGGTTCCATATGAGAGTCCAAAGGTGCTTGATATTGAAGCATTCTGCAATTCTTACTCAACAGAATTCTTCACCACCCCTAAATTAATCTCAATGTCATGGTAAGATCAAATAGTAAACTTGGTATTAAACAAAGTATAAATATAAAAATATGGTTCCAAACAGTTCCTATCTGTTATGTTCTATATGTACTGTGTTTGTTCCCATCACCTTAGTATGCCTACTTTTCTCCTAAATATTCACCTTGAAAATACAGTTCCCTCAACTGAAGCACTCCTTAAACATCATAGAGCATGGGTGTAGGAACTGGGGAGATGAGGGGGATAATGTGTGTGTTTATGTGTAGAGAAGCAGTTATGTGGTATTTTTATACTATATGCAGTATCCCCCCAGATTTTCTTTGGCTCCTACACCCATGTCATAGAGCATTTCATTTATATAGTTACATAGTTACATAGTTACATAGGCCCTCATTCAATTGCGATTTGGCCAATTGAATAGGGGTCTAAATAAGTACATAGCATTTTTTTTTTTAAAGAAGTTTTTAGTTAGTAAAAACCTTGATTTTGGATAGATGCTTGCTAACTAAAAACTTCTTTAAAAAAAATATGTTATGTGCTTATTTAGACCCCTATTCAATTGGCCAAATTGCAATTGAATGAGGGCCATAGTATTTAAGGTTGAAAAAAGACTTTCAGTCCATCAAGTTCAACCTTTTAAGATCTCCTCTGATCTGCAATATGCGGATTAACTATTAATTAATTAGTTGTATAGAAAAAAAAAATCAATTCCCTCCTGATCCCAGACACCGGCGACCGGACTTCTCCCTGGATATGTATAGAGTATCTGTAGATAAATTATATAATAATGATAGAACTAACTGACTTTAGTTTTAGATTTATCTTCTCCTGGTTTGTCTTGAAATTGTTTACAAATTAAGAAATTCCCTTTAATGCAATGAGAGATCCACCTTAGAAACCAAAAGAGCCAAAGAATTGTATGTTGGCACTGCGTAGTGTCGACAAACACAAGTTGGAAACAGTTATAGCATTTGTATCATTTCTCAAATAGGGCATTTCCTACTGTCAGAAACTAAAGCTGTAACTGTTCTGGATTTGGATGTCTTAATCTCAGTGTGCTTGTAAGAGTGTAATAGATTGGGAAATTCTTGCCAGAATGTTAATACTAACCATGTATTTGCTTTTTGTATTTACAATCAAATTTTATGACACTGTTATTCAATTTCATACTAAGACCAATAAAAAGATGATTCTTTAAAGTATTATTTCATCAAAACTGTCTAAAATACTTTTATAAGATAATTCACAATAGATATATTCTTCCTCAGTTGCCAAGCTTCCTGTGTTAAAACGCTTGTTCAAAAACATTTTTAAAGAATGCTTATCTCTGTATTTTATTAATTCTACCGAGTAATGCAAAACATATTCATGTAGCAGTGGTCCTCCTTGTCCTTTTGGGCACCAGCGATAGGTTGGGAAGCAGTAAAAAGACAAGTCTAGGTAACTTGAATAATAAAGAGTCCCTCCAGGTAGCATCCCGTAGGAAAATAATGTTTTTTGCCGCCTTAGTTTGTGAGAGTATCACAACTTGGTCAGTACTTTGAAAGTGGCCCTGTGGCTTTAGACATGAGACTGGTCTTTGAATTCTTGTTAGTGTCCCCCCCATCAGAGGTTAACTGAAAATCCATAAAAGGTAGGTGAGATTGGTGAAAGTGCCTGCAGTGTAGGACATCCAGTCCCCAGAACACAGGCATACATCAATTGTAGGACAACCACTGTTAAAATGAAGAACTGTTCAACTGAAATACTAGGATAGTGTGTGTTGTGGGACTTTAGTAACTGTTGTTCATGGTATTAGTCATTTTTATATTTTTTGGTTATGCAAAAAAGTACAACATATCAAGTAGAGCCGAGTTAAACATGCTTTCACTATATTTTTGGCATTGCCATATCTCAATCTAATATACAGCTCATTGAGTTGAATAGAAAGAATTGTTGTTTAATTAACTGAATACAATTCTGCAGAAGAACAGCCAGGAAGTATTGTTCTCTCTCTCTCCAACTCTATTGGGGTTTATTCCATTCCAGGTTCCTCTTAAGCATCTTTTGATTTAAAGTACGCATAGGCTTTTTTAAATTTCGGGCACACTTAGAGAGACTTTCTAGTAAACGTCAGCGAGATTGTATATCATTATGGTATGCCTGAGAAAGCAATTTTTAAAATAGTTATGGGTCAGGCACTCAGCATGTTTAGATTTACGTGTGTTGTGATGTGATAGACCGGTAGGGTTTTGTGAGTGAATTTCACTTTGTTTTTTTCTTATAAGAGCCATAAAATAGAGTCAATTATTTTCAGTGGTAGGTTAAGAATGAAATGTTCATATTATTTTTGCCTATACCAGTCTTTTGGATAGTATAAATAATCTATAACGTACACATATATTTCAAAATTGCTTAAATAAAAATGACAGGTATATATCATCTTCATTTACTATCTATAAACAAAAATATCAAATATTTTTAAAACATCTGTATATTGAGTAATGCTGGTCGTTTTAAGGAATTGTGGACCAGTTTCTCAGCTAATGGCAGATCTTAAAGATGTTGTAGCACTGAATGTCCGATGTCACTGGATCTACCTGTAAAACTGCACAACAATATCGTAAACAGTGTGATTATGATTTAAAAAATATGGTAGCAGAAGACAAAGCAACCATAAATACCACAAGATCTGCTTCCATCCCGGGAATGGGTGTTTGTTGGGAACAAAAGACTACAAGTCACATAAAGCTTTGCCCATACACTGCTACAACGTTGTAGCTGCCTCTCATTGGCCACAACTAATTTAGAATTTTATGTTAATCTAGTTTAAATGTTCAGGGGCATTCCTTCTCAAAATCAACTGCCAGAAAACTGATGAAAGTTTGCAAACTTTAGAGTAAATTTATTAATGTTTATTTTGAATTTTGTTTTCTGCAAAAATGTCTGCATATACTTCTGATTCTTCTCTATCAGAGGCATTCATAATCCATGAAACTTCCATATACCTTTAAGTGGCCATAAGATTTCTTATCATATCTTTGATATAATTAATATATTGATATTAGATGCATGAAATGGGTGCAAGCATGAACATAGTTACTCTAAGTACACCTTTGATGTCTGGAAATACTTGTGGTACTTAACACAAATATGTAGTTGTTAATAAACATTTATATGGCTGGCAGTGAAACTTGACCATGGTTCATACCTTGGTGCTCTTTCCTAACTTAGTAATCATTGATGTCCCAACCATTTTGACCTGACTTCACCATTTTCGGTCTTGGATTTCCACAACCAGTATTGTTATTTATTTATTAATGTTAAATCCTCAAACTTAGTGCTTAGTGGGAAATCTAATTAAGAAATAGATGGAATACATCTTACATTTTAACGTATAGGGAAATTCAATCAAGAACATATCAACAAGCAGCAGCAGCTTTTAGCCCAATATAAGATAATCTGTAATAATTTTATGAATAGTGCTACCATCAATAACTTTTGGAACCATGCCTCCATTCTGTAGAACCCTGTGGGTCATTTAAACATTGAGGCAAAATCAAATATAATGACAAATGAATAGTTAGAGTTAAAAGCACATTCCGTGGCCACATTTTTACTATTTTGTTCAGTAATGTTCTGATTACTGTAATGTATGATTTATGCTTGATGGATATTCATATTATGGCAGTACAACTGTACTGTGTGCATTTGGTCTATTCACCATGTCTTGTGTTTTGTCGAAAGCCAATACAAGCGCAGTAAAAATCTATTGTTCCCTATACATTATATAATTGACTAATTATAGGCATATACGCAAGCAGCTGCTATTAGTGTTGTCTCCATTGGGTATTTAATATTAGATGTAAGTGTTTGGAAAGCGCACCATACTTAGTGAATCATGAACATGAAACCGTGGCCAAACAGCGGTTTAATATTCAAATATAATGTAAGAGCATTAATAACATGGATGGATTCCATACAGCAGAGTCACCAACTGAGCTTTCTGAAATGCATCAGAATATTATAGCAGCTAAAATAAATCTGAGAGTAGTACTTATTATTGGCACCATATATAGACCTCTTATTAAGACGAGAATGATGTAGTTTCCCTTTGGCAAAAAGTAGACAGTAAATTGGCTTGTTAAATAACCAGCCAGCTAAACCTTTTTTTTATAATCCACCATTTCCCAATTATATAGTCATACAATAGTTGCCAATGTAACGCCCAGTTTTGAGCTACTGTGGAGCATATCCATTCTTCTGGTTGGGAGAACTCTTTCAGTGGACATAAACACTACTAAAATATGAAGCACTGTATTTGAGAGATTTATGAACATATACTCTTCAAACTATTAAAACCTCTTGGACAGCCAATTTCCAGTTTAAAATTACACTGTGAAAGATATGGTGACAGGTATTTCATAGGCTCTAGGATCTTCATGTCTCTATTATTTTTAATACAAAACATCTTCTTACAATAAGATGAACAGACCACCACTTTTGAAAAAAACATGGTGGAACCCTGCAATTTTTATGTTTCATGCCACCTCCCTTAGACATTGCCTGCTAACCTTATCTTATAAACTTTACCAAGCGTGGTACAGCTGTGTAGGCTAAGATTTTCAGAAAGTCTGGATCACAATACACTGCATAGCACAATCTTCTTCTTTCAAAAGTCCGCTAGTCCATCCATGGACATATTGCCAATCTGATAATAAAAAATGCATGTCTCCAATAGTTTTATAGAGTTGACTTGAAACTGGATTTTCTGTACAAAATATTAATGTTGTAATAATTTTAGGAGCATAGAATTTTATTATTACACTTGAGCTTTGTTGATGATATTTCCCTATTTCACTCTGTTCAGTTTATCTTAATAAGCTGAACTGGGCTTTTTGCATTATTCTCACACCTTTGTTACTGCCTTGAGCCTGCCAAATTCCACTGCCAGCAAAAATGAAATTGCCTTACCATAGCTTAGAAAAATAGTACAATCATAACATAACACAAAGTAAAAAATATGATATTATTAAAATAACTAACAATATGCATCTAGGCCATTGAAAAAAAGAATGGGGGTGGTATAGGCATATTACCGTCTTTCCACTGCAGTTTCCAATGCATACCCTTGGTTCCCTTCATCTCATAATTTCTATTGAAAAACTTTTCATGACCCTCGTTCTATGAATTGCTGTAATGTATAGTTCTCAGAATAAAAGTGAAGCAGGTAGGAATCTAGTAACAGGTGTAACCAGCTGAGAGATCACTGTAAAATTGTCCAGAGATCAGGGGTGGGTAGCGGAGACTTATAGTTAAAAAAACAAAGGGGTCAGAGCAGTCAGCAGACAAAATGAGCATCCATAAATAGGCCTGGAGTCAGGTTCCAGAGATCAGGGTCTGATACTGGGAAGACAAACAGCAAAAACAGAAAAACAGAAAACTCATGTTCAGGAGACACTGCCACAAATAGGTTTAAAAAATAACAAAATCCTGGACAGGATCTGTAGAATAATTGGAATAGAGTTGGAGAAAGGGAACATCTGTTTTGAATGAGACCTTCCTGCATCTCATTCTATGTTGATCTTATCTCTAGAAATGCAATGCATCATATACTAAAAGCAACTGAACTTGCAGCCACATGAACCAGCAGCAACAAAGAATGCAAGATAAGCTCATGTGCACCAACAGACGCTGTTCTAAACCAGTAGTTCTTAAACCTTTCCTCAAGACCCACCAGACAGGCCATGGTTTTGGTTTAACACTGTGTGAACACTCTAATTGCCTCATCTTACATTTAAAATCATGTCTTGAAGAGAGTTTTAAGAACCACTGTTCTAAATTACATTCCTCTTTACCTTTGCAAACATGGGTATAATAGAGGTGTATTGCAAAGCTTGCAGAGACTACATTATTTGATATATAGATTGTTTGTGTGCAGTAAAATACATTTCTTGTCATTTCTATAACAAATTATATTAAATATTTGTATTCAATAACTGGGGATTTCTTCAGACTTGCTGACTTTCCATTTTGTAAAAAAAATGAATACAATTATCAAAGTTTCTTGAAATACTATTTGCTAGCTTTTGGTACTTTCACACAACATTAGAAAATGTTATTGATATATTCCAGAAAATTACAGCTTGAGTAAACTAATATCTTGCTTTCAAACTATTATTTAGTAATATTTTATATATCAGAGGGTTTTGTTTCCAGGACATTACAATTTTATATCTCTGCCTTAAATAGGTAGCTTTAATAACTGTTTAGTTTTGACATTTGTATTTTTTTTTGTTTTTACAACTCAGATGTGTACTTGATTTAGCAACCAATTTTTAATTTTGAAAAAAAAAAAGATCTGTTAGTAGTTTACAGTTTATTTCAAATAGCTTTAGGCTTTTAATTAAAAAACAACTTTATTTCTAAGAGGCTTTAAGCTAGATTTTCATATTTGTTTCTGTTTATTAATTAATGTTTTTTAGAGCCTTGAGGGAAATGTTTGGACTCCAGATGGTGCAACCACGGAAGGGCTAGGGAGAAGGAAAACAATCTGTAGCCCAGTATTTGCATGCAATCTGAGTATTTTGCAATCACACAGTAAAATAAAAAATATATATATGAAGTACAATACAAATATTTAGTTAACATGTTTTGGTATACTTGACCATTCTTAGCACAAAAGGTTTTGGGGTGCACAATATGCAGAGGCACCAGGCATCAAATTGCCAATGTCCTCTGCGTAAAGTCCACCCCAAACCCTCCTTCTTTCATCTTACAGGACACCCCTGAGTGGTGAGGTTTAAGCCATCTCAGCACCCAGCTGCCCACAGGAACCAGTAACCACCCAGCAAATGTCACCAGCTGTAACAGAGTCCCATGCAGGTTCAGCAGCAGTAATCTCAGTAATAAGGATTAATATTCTCTCAGAATGAAACACACACCTCAAGTATGTATGTTTAAACTTACCACTCCTTTATTGATGCATTGCACATTTTATACACAACCTAGTCATCTCATTAGATACCAGCCCCCATCCTTACCATGTTGGGAAGCCTGTCCATCAGTGATGACACCTACCTACTCACCCCCTTGGTCTTGCCTGGAATTTACTGCCCATCTTAATTGGCCCTTTGATTCTGACTTTGCAGGGGCTATGTAATCAGATCAGGAGTGGAGACACTTAGTTTTTGATGTGCGTGACCCTCTATTTGCCAAGCATGCTTCACCATTCACACCTAAGTGTCCACGGTCTGCTGGGGCAGGCCAGCTCTTCTCTCACTGTACTGGATCCCCTACAACCAAGCACGTTGTAAACTCCCTGGGGCCACAAACACATACTGCCCTGTACATAACACACACACAAACACACACACAATGACTATGATTAACCCCATATTGTGGCCCATTTTGATGAAACCATAACTGTACATCACATATTACCAAGTATAACATGGCTCTTCACAAACAGGATGACTAGCAGTAAAACATGGCCCACGCTACACAAACATCTGTAGTAACAATATCCATGTTGCACCACATGCATGAGTTTAGCATTACATGAAAACTAACATATTAAAACTATACTAGTTTGGAGTCTAAGTAAACTTTCATCAGTAGTAGAGTTACTACTAGCACAGCAGATGCAAGGCACTGGAGCACCCAGAGCAGGATTGGAGGCCTTATCTATCTGCACTTCTAATAAGGGAAGGATTTTTTTTTATAGAAAGGTGATCTTATCACCCTATGATTGATCTTACCAACTACATATATTGTGGGCTTCATATTGATCTTTGTAGAATTTATTGAGATGTGCAATTGGTACCTCCATTCACTAGCTCTACCACTGAACTGAACCATGATCATTTCCACTCAAATTGAGTTTCAATTAAGGATAAAGTACTCCCTGATCTAAGACTTGTGTCAAAAGACCACTCTCTTGATTCTTTTTTGACTGGCTAGATCCGTTTAGATGGATTTATTTTGCCAAGGAAAAGTGGGTCTTAGCAATGCCAAGTAATATTGAGATGTCATATTCACAGCACTGAGTTAATGTAGTTTTCCATGTGGTTGCAATTATTACTTGCATTGTGACATAGGGCTTATACCAACAATCTTGATCTCTAAAATAAGTATCTTAGGGTAGAAGCTACCACATGGCCAAGCTAATAAAACTACATACTTTAGCAGAAATGATGGAACTTAGAACCCTGGTAAGCGTTTTAAATATGAATGCTTGTGATCCAGTGTGCTTGCCCTTTCAATAAAAATGAATGGAAATGCTTGATGCATCCATGGAATCTTCTCAGTTTGGACCTTATGCATGATGTTTTTATTCCACGTTGAAAAAAATAAGGTGACAATGTACAGCATTGAACCATTTGGTTTTTCCATATGGTGTTTTGACCCTGGCTTCTTGGTCCATATACAGATTCCTGAGGACGAGGATGAGATGGTCTGGTACTCGCATCTCTTTAAGAACTTGCCACATTTTGTGGTGATCCACACAGTCAAAAACTTAACAATAGTCTATGAGTCTATGAGAGTTTTTCTGAAATTCTTGTCTTTTCTATTATCCAACGGACATTGGCAATTTGATGTCTGGTGCCTCTGCACAACCCGGCTTGCACATCTGGAAGTTCTCAGTCCATATATTGTTTGATCCAAGCTTTCTAGATCTTATACATTAGTCAATCTGATTTCTATATTATCCATCTGATGATGTCCATGTCTAGAGTTGTCTCTGGGGCTGTTTATGACCAGAGAATTCTTTTGAGTGAATTCTACTAATCCCTGGCCTGTTTAATTTTGTACTCCGAGGCCAAACTTGCTCATTATGTAAGGATTACAGATATCTTTGGTTCCCTACTCAAGCATTCCAAACTCCTATGATAAGAGTATAATCTTTTCTTGGTGTTATATTTATGAGATTTTGAATATCCTCAGAGAGCTGGACAACTTCAACCTGTTCAGCATCCGTGGTTGGAGCATAGACCTGAATCATTGTGATGTTAAATGGCTTGCCTTGAATTACAATTGAAAACATTCTGTCATTTATACGGTTTGAAGAAAGCGAAAAATACTATTTACCAAGAAAAATACTATTTACAGAGAGTTTTCAGTAAGCATTGTTTTTCTAGTGCTAATATGACGTGATTGAGTACTAACTTAGTTAACTGAATTTGCTCCTCTAATCACCAGTCACTGCCATAAAATTTTTTCTAATTATAAGTGTTATAATTATAATTTTCTAATTATATATTTAAATGAAAATATAGAACAGGTAATCAAAAACGAAGAAAATTAAGTTAATATAATAAAAAGTGTAAGTTACTAGTTGGAAAACACATTTGACGCTGTCCATATTTCTCTGTGGGAGAAGTTTTACTAAAGTTTGTAACCAATGTTATCAGACTCAAAGAGGCGTAGAAAAACAAAGGTAATATTCGCATATCAATTCCTTAACAATAGTGGAAACACATATCTTAAAGCTGCACATGAACTTAAATGTTATTCTCCCATGTTATGCAGCTAGTTAATATATTTTGAGTCGCATTTTCATATCACTACCCAGAATCCTTAGCAGCAGTGGAAGCACAGTTCACTGAGAAATTCTTTGGGAAAACCAGTTCTCAAGATCTGCTTGTAGGTGACTCTTTATTTCTATACACTTTGAATCAAGACAAATATTTAGCTGCTTTGCTTGAAATTTGGCAGTCCCTCATCTACAAGACCATCCTTTATTGAGAAAACAATGACACAGCTTAAATAAGACAATGGCTGATTCCTGTAAAAAACACAATTGTATATAACAGTTCATAAATTAATAGCTCTATTATTTTTGTTTTATTTTTTATCAAGTACATTTCTTCAAAAAAGCATATTGTAAACATAGGGCTACCGTGATCCTCTAAGAGGTTGTAAGCGGAAGACCAAATCTTTTTTTAGCCATGGTAGCTCCTACAGTAAATATACACAACTTGTCTTCTGGTTTGAATTTGCATGTGCTATCATCAAAGTTACATTTTTCTTTTTATTCTTCCTTTCCTTTTGATCGTAACTCTGTGCAGCGTGCAGTTTGTTTGCCAACTTAATAGTACTAATCTCAAATTGGAAAAAATCCTTGCTTTATTCCATCATCCAAGTATCTTATATCCACTATAAAACATAATGGTCCCAAGCTAATCGTTACGGTACTTCTGGGCAGCTTTTAGCTTGAAAAGATTCCATTTACCATTTCTTTCCTGTCTGTCCGCCAGTGTGGAGTGTACCAAACAAGTTTTATAAACGAAAAAGTCATGTGCCTTGGAAGTTTCCAATGCAAGAAAGGATTGGTAATTACGGAAAAAATGTATTGAAAATTGAAAAGTCTAATAATGATCTCTTGCTAAACCTCATACTGTGTTGTGATCAAAAAAGTGAATTTACACAGCAGCTAGACAAACAATACTTTATTTATTACTTCCTATTTAAATACTGCAAAATGGTTTACCTAATATGTTGATTTTATTCCACACTAGTGGCAGGATTAAAGAAATGCAGGAGTATGGGAAAAACATCAAATGTTGCCTGTTTCTGAGAATTTGTGGGGGAAGGGGGGAAGTGTCAGAAGAATTCAATATAGAATGAAATAGCACTTCCCCTCTCGCTTCCACTGCTAAATATAAACCTAGATCTCAAGCTGCAAGCAAGCAGGGAGTGCCGAGGACCGACATCATGGAACACTCTATATACAGGCAGTTAGCTAAAATGAAAGATTTTCACAAAATTGCTTAATGCAAATGTAAGCTTTCATGACCCCAGTAAGATCCATTAGCTTGTGAAATAACGACTGACACCAAATTGGGAGTAACACGCGCCACATCTTTATTAACCAACTGGATTACCATAATCCATAACTTAACATAGTTATTAATTAACATAAGATTCCTTAATTAACATAATGGAGGAGCCCGGCCAGGACAGTAACCTCATGCCCTGGGCCCGCGCCCAAGGCCACCCAGTGCTTTTCCAAGCACGCCCATGAGGCAGGGCAACGCCCACTTCAGCCAGTGGGCCGTGCAACTCCACGGAGCAGCTGAGGGACACCTTCTGAGGCTACAATCCCCCCCTTTTGCTCAATAAAGCTAGTGCCTGAGTTACCCCTTCCTTGAACTCTAAAGTCAGCAGTTCCAGCCCAATCTCGGTTAAGTGCATCTTATCCGGACGAAAGAACTCATCGGCGTCTACACCTTTGAATTCCCGGTACATAATGGAAATGAAACATAAATTTCGCTCAAAACTGACCATTTGCTTATTGATTTTTTGGCGTGCACTATCAACTAAAACTGGGTCTCTAGGATTCCGCCATGAACACTGTAACGGATCTCCTGGCACCCCGACCGGGTACCTCCGTTGATAGACGCGTCCTAGTTTGCGTCAAGGCCTACAAGCACCGCACCGGACACCAAAACCACCACAGACTCCAAGGATAGTACATCAGGAACAAGGGTTCAGTTGGTACAGCTCAAGGGAGTATGCAAAAGCATAGCAATCCCCAGTATGATATAGCGATCCCTTCAATAACGAGACCAGGCTACGTTTTGAAGGGTCAAGTAGAACTCTTTTTTAATAACAGGGAATCTCCTTTTATGCAATGGTGCCCTCTGAAGGGCTACACCCACATAATTATCACAACAGCCAATTATCTACATAGTTCAACCCCCACGTCTCCTCCCCTCAGATAACAGGTAACACAATTAAAACAGACACAATTTTAACCACATTCTGGATGTACCCCAAATACAGGGGGTACACCTTTAAGTCCCGCACCATTCAATAGCTCTCACCCAGGGGAACAACATATAAAAAAAATGGCATGAATCAGACCAGGGCTTCAAAAGTTAGTAAAAGTATGTTTTACACATAACACACAAACATTTCACATATCCCCCACACAATACACATATAGGACAATAGGTGAGCCACACCTCCCTGGCAACTTGGATACAATCAGACATTAATTAGATCATCGTTCTTTGTTCTTATCAGAGAATGAAAACACTTTGGAAAATGCAAGGATCCTTTACAACTTTCTTATCTCTTGAATCTCTGTAATAGAATTATCTATTAGCCTAGGTCTGCAAAAGTCTGGCTAATATTCTGCAGAGCATAAACCAGCATACATATAGTAGGATCATATTTTAACCATAATAATCATAAAACAGGGTAAAACAGTGATGGGTTCCGTTACACACCTCCCCCGTGACCATAAGCCGGCATACACGGTCTGATCCCAACGGATCGGCTTGGGGATGTCCGGACAAAAGTATTTGTTGGTCAATTATCTAGTTTGACAACCCATCAGCATTACTGCAATTCACATTGACTCACATTTCACATATCCCCAGATAGCTGAGATCTGAGCGCACAAAACTACCGAATAGCGCTCAGATCCTCTTCACACAGTTCAATTGCCATGTAGCTAAAGTCTTTCCCATAGTCTTTCATCATATGAATGGGCTCCATGGCATAGTTATCTGGGGGTATCACCGCTCACACAGGGCAAGTACCGAATGACCCCCCTGTATGTAAAGGGCCAGAATGAGTGACATACACTCTGGTATGGCCGAATACTGTGTTTGAAGGGCAATATGTCCCAGGGCCATAGTCGCAGGGCAGGAGGCTGGCAAACAGTCCTCTCCAAGACAAAGTGGCGAAGGGCACTTCGTCACACATCTCCCCTTTGGGGGGAAGTCTAACCAAGCACCTGACCTTCTGCCGGTCCGTGCCTCCGTTAGACGATCCACCAACCCACAATAAGCCAGTGCTAGAGCAGTCCCCCCACAACAACAAAGTGCAAGAGCAGCCCACCCACAACAAACCGTTACTGCAACTGGATATTTCGCTGTGGCGATGGGGCAACACGCTGAGGGGACTTGAGGGGCAGAGGCCAGCGGCACTCTGCCCTGATGCCAGCTCTTCTGCTGGGGTACTTGGGACATATTCCAGCTCAGTAGCCAGGGAAAGGTGGGGGTCAGTGGGGGTTAACATTTCCTCTGTTAACCCTGGGGCCACATTAGAAGTTAGCTGGGGAAGGGAATTTGTACTTACCCCCTCCTCCGGTTGTCCCAGTGAGGGTAGTTGGGGATCTGGATAGGCTGGGGGCGCAGAGACCACGGTCCCATCTGCGCCGTCTGGGAGATTGGTGTCTCCCCTTGTCAGGGTAAACTGTCGCTTGGGCGGAAGGACGACACCTTCTGCCCCCTGGGGTTCACACTGCCGCTGGGGGGGAAGGATGACAACTTCTGCCCCCTGGGGTTCACACTGCCGCTGAGGGGGAAGGACGACACCTTCTGCCCCCTGGGGTTCACACTGCCGCTGGGGGGGAAGGACGACACCTTCTGCCCCCTGGGGTTCACACTGCCGCTGGGGGGGAAGGACGACACCTTTTGCCCCCTGAGGTTCACACTGCCGCTGGGGGGGAAGGACGACATCTTCTGCCCCCTGGAGGGCCGGTAGAGAGACCTCGGTCCCATCTCTATCTGCCATCTGGAGGTCATCACAGGACCAGTCAATGAGGTCTGGTTCTGCTTGTCGGGTCAGTTGGGGCTGCACGAAGCTGAGCAGGTATTGATAGTCCTGCTCCAGCTCCCACTCTCTCGTTACCAGGTGGGTCATGTCTTTGCTCACCTCGGCTTCGTCATCCCAGACATACATGCCCATCCGGTAGTCGTAGATGTCCCAAAACCTAGACCCCTCCGTGCTGCCAAGATCAATATCGTCCTCCAAGGCATCCCATAATAAACCCGGGCCATCATAATCTTTCCCCTCCGGTAAGTCGTGTTCAGACGTCCAGGGGGTAAGTCGAACGGTATGCCACCAGAGGGCCTGGTATGCGTTGTCTAGCCAGAGCTCTCGCCATACCAGGGTCTCTAGTCTTGTCACCCACTCATCCAGGGGCTGCTCTCCCAATAGATACATCCGCATCGCCACACGCTTCTGTAGCCGCTGCTCATCACTGGGGAGACTCTCACCTCGCCGCCATTGGGCATCTTCCAGGGCATCATACCAGAGTTCCTTTCTGTCTGCATCCCTGTAGTCCGCGGCCGCCTCCTCCTCCTCATCATGAAACGCTGTCTGAAAACTAGCCGGTTCCATCCTGCTGTAGCCAGGGGCGCTGTACGGATACTAGCGTTGCCCTCAATTTGTAACTCCAAACGTTACCGGTGTCTCCGTGCTGCTTTTCCTCTTACTAGGACGCCATCCCACCACTGCCACCAATGTAACGGATCTCCTGGCACCCCGACCGGGTACCTCCGTTGATAGACGCGTCCTAGTTTGCGTCGAGGCCTACAAGCACCGCACCGGACACCAAAACCACCACAGACTCCAAGGATAGTACATCAGGAACAAGGGTTCAGTTGGTACAGCTCAAGGGAGTATGCAAAAGCATAGCAATCCCCAGTATGATATAGCGATCCCTTCAATAACGAGACCAGGCTACGTTTTGAAGGGTCAAGTAGAACTCTTTTTTAATAACAGGGAATCTCCTTTTATGCAATGGTGCCCTCTGAAGGGCTACACCCACATAATTATCACAACAGCCAATTATCTACATGGTTCAACCCCCACGTCTCCTCCCCTCAGATAACAGGTAACACAATTAAAACAGACACAATTTTAACCACATTCTGGATGTACCCCAAATACAGGGGGTACACCTTTAAGTCCCGCACCATTCAATAGCTCTCACCCAGGGGAACAACATATAAAAAAAATGGCATGAATCAGACCAGGGGTTCAAAAGTTAGTAAAAGTATGTTTTACACATAACACACAAACATTTCACATATCCCCCACACAATACACATATAGGACAATAGGTGAGCCACACCTCCCTGGCAACTTGGATACAATCAGACATTAATTAGATCATCGTTCTTTGTTCTTATCAGAGAATGAAAACACTTTGGAAAATGCAAGGATCCTTTACAACTTTCTTATCTCTTGAATCTCTGTAATAGGATTATCTATTAGCTTAGGTCTGCAAAAGTCTGGCTAATATTCTGCAGAGCATAAACCAGCATAAATATAGTAGGATCATATTTTAACCATAATAATCATAAAACAGGGTAAAACAGTGATGGGTTCCGTTACAAACACCTTTTTATCATCTCGGATTAGATGATAAAAAGGCCCGGGAACTGGCGCACCCAGAGGGAAATATCCCTCTTCATTTCCTTCAGCATTTTGCGCATGGGGACGACCCCTACATCATTGCCCCCAGCATGGATGAGCACCATATCAGGGTCACCGTAGTGATGTGCGTAGTTGTCCAGCAAGCCTCACACCTATGCCAACCTCAAGCCTTGGAAACCAAACCATCATACCCTGCAAGTCCGTTTCAGGTATGCCCAGCTGAGCGTTACTCTTGGTGACTGCGGCTAACCTGTGGGCCCAGTACACGTAGGAATGGCCGATAATCCAAAGCTGTCTCTGACTACCTGTAATACAAAGAAGGTCTTATTTAGATAACCCGTCTGGGTCGCACATAAGACCTATAACGCTGCGATTCCCATCTCCCGATCCTCTTGACCACCTCCATTGGCAAGCCTAATCTCACCGCCTCGGTAGCGGCTCCGATACGGAAAGAATGAGTTTCAATCTCCGCCAAATCCAAACCCAAGCGCTCAAGGGCCGCCTTTATGATTGCTGTGAACTGAAACCGAGACAATGCCTGCCCGTCGGCATGTATGAGCAGCGGGCCAGGTGCCCGTGGCCCCCATTGTAAATAAATCCTTCACATTCACAAGGGGGCAGCATCCAGAGCCAATTCTGTGCAATGTCACCTCTCTTCCTTTCCCCTCCTGATCGGTCTTAGACCTCCTCAACCAAAACACCACTCTGTCACCTTCCAGACAGACATCCATTGCCTGCAGCCCCCCCGAACTGTGCCTGGTCGCCTAGACTAGCTCCCCGATTTTCCAGGCTCTTTTTTTGGCACTGCTCCCAACTGAGAAATTACCATGCTTGAACCGCCTCTACCATAGGGAATAACTCCCGAAAGGCTGAGTTCGATGTGAGGCCACCAGAAACCCATGACTCGGGCCATGCTGCAGCTAACCATGATCCTTTTCGGTAAGCACCAAACCCTTCTAATCCTGCCACTGTATACAGCCCCGTGCCCGAGTTGGGCACTCGTCACGCTTTGCAGATGTATAAGTGCGGCACCATTAAATTACTGAAGGAACGCTATCCAGACTTTCGCGTCCGCCCTCATCGCTCCTGACACTTTCACAAAGTGATGCGGCTGCATCACCCCCACCGTTTTCGGTGACAATCGCCTGCTGAACACCCTGCCCATTGGGATGATTCTGCACGCAAAGTTATGCTTCCCCAGAATCGATTGAAGGCGCTTCAAGATTACCCTCCCCGCGCATCTGCTACCTTTTCGACGGGCAATCTGCACTCCATTCTTTTGGCGTCAATCCTTATGCCCAGGAATGCCAATCCCGTGGTGGGACCCTCCGTCTTCTTGTGCGCCAATGGAACCCTGAAGGTCTGGCATACAGCCGTAAACGTCTCGAGAATAAAACCACACGTATCACGGTCCGCCGGCGCCACGAAGAGAAAATCAATGAGTGGGTGATGCTGTGGTAACCCGCTGCAGTTCGGGCCACCCACTGAAGGAAAGTGCTAAATGTCTAAAGATACGCACACGAGACAGAGCAACCTATGGCAAACAAAGATCCACGTAGTACTCTCCCTCCAGGAAACACCCCAGAAGCTGATGGCTACAGGGATGAACAGGGAGAAACCGGAAAGCAGACTCAATATCCACCTTAGCCATCTTGGCGCAGACACCGGCTGCCTTAACATGCCCCGTGGCACGGTCAAATGAAGCATAAGACACAGTGGACAATTCTTTACCAATTCCGTCGTTAGCCGAGTCCCCCCGAGGGTGGGACAGGTGCTGTATTAGACAACATTTTCCAGGCTGTCTTTTTGGCACTGTTCCCAACTGAGAAATTACCAAGTCTTGGATTGGGGGAAACGAGAATGGACCCGCTATCATACCGAGCCCCACTTCCGCCTGGATGTTTTCTGAAGCCACCCCGGGGAACTCACTAACTGTCTTCAAATTCTTCTGGCGCAAAGCGGATGGAAGGAGGGAACACTTGGATCTCAAAACCATCCCAAAAACCCTCCCTCAGCAGCAAAGCTACTTTCGCCTTTCCCGGAAGTCTACCGTAGCGTTCTAGCCACGGTAGAATTGTGGCCAACCGGATAGGAGTCCTGCCTCTTTTGAGAGGACTCCCCCACTCTTGCACCATCCCTGGTCCTGCTGCACTTGGATACTGGGAGATCATTGAAGGAGCGGCAAACCCTGCGGCCGGGGGCGCCCGACGTTGCGTGGCTCCTTGCCCCTCTAGCGTTCATGTGAAAGGACGGCATGGTCCGCATCGGGGTCATTATGTTCAGCCAATAGGCCTCGATGCCATGTACAGCCGAAACTCCTTGTCGTACCGCCACCACGCCATCCCCCCGTTGGTCCTGTAAGCATTCCTGATCTCCTCCAGGTATACGAATAGTCCAGAGCACTGCTCCGGGTGCCGTTCACTTAGTACGCAGGCCATGATTGAGAAGTTGACAGTTGTCGAATGTACGCGGAAGCCGGCTAAAGGAATTCTTATGATCATCGCCTTCCCTAGGGAAACACTCCGGGGGATCTGCTAACCGGGATATGGGCAATAATGAGAACAGTTCAATTAATTCCCTGCGCCAGATCTTTTTTTGACATCCAGAGGCAAATACGCCCTGAGGTTGTTTTGAGCACACAATGGTGGGCCTCCCGGCCGACTCCGCCGACTCCGCCGACCCACCCGTCCCGACTAGAGGACTGTTCTGAATGAAGGTGAAAGGCGCCCCTTGGGGGCCTACCGGAAGGGTAGAAGTTTTGATTTCCGTTCAGAGGAGTGACCCAGGTGCGCAGGGAGTTCCCGGATAAACTACCCACCCCCGCCCCGGCTATTTCAACGCTGATTGGGAGATCGTGGGCACACGTAAGAGATTTTAGGGATGCAAGCAACTGGGGTGCCATGGAAGGAGGGCCCCCCCTCCCCTCGTATCGCTCCACCACCAAAACCCTTGTATGCTCACCTGACTCCCGTCATGCAGGGGTAGCTGCCACCCTGGAACCCTCTGGCTGCTCGGTCCGAATGGGAGTTTGTGCCTGCCTTGTCCTCCGAGGGCTTTTCTCCCTACTGGCTCCTGAGCAGGTGCAGCTGAATCGGCCTGACCTCTCATTTCGGGACCTGGATCTGCCTCTGGATCTGGGAAGGCATGAAGAACAATTACTAGCTCTCCTATGCCTGTATCCCGCTGCCCCGGCAGTCCGCTCGCACCCCAAGGAGTGCTCAGAAACCAAATCTAGGGCAATGGGAGGGCTTAGAGACTCAACTGACCCCAACGGCCAAAGGGCTGGGCCAATGCCGTAACTAAACCCATCTTGCGTGTCTGTATCCCTTGGCATCCCCTTAGCTAGGGTATTGTCGTGACCAGTCAACCTACGCTGTGGCCTAACTATTTCGTCCGGGGACTTCTGTCTCCTTGCTGGGGTGGAAGTAAAAGCCAAAGGACTGTACCCGCTCGTTGCTTTGCGAGCCCGGGCAGGGCGCGTCTGCCATGCCGCACTGGCTGTGACTGGAACGTCATCTATAACCACCTGACTGCAGTCACTGGCCATCTCCTCGAGCACCTGATGTCTTTTTCCTCTCGTGGATCCCATGTCCTTGCTGGTTACGCCACTGGGGGGAGCGTAGTCCCTGCAAAACACCTATGACAGCTTCAGTGGGTACAGCAGTTTGGACCGCCGGGGGCGAACAGTGACAAACTGTAGGAGTCTTTTTAGGACTCCCTGGCTTTTTACTCTTACCCCTAGAAATCCAGGACCACTGTCTGAACTGGGGTGTAAGCGAACTCTGGGGTCTGGGGCAGGCCTTGGGGCAAGACGCTAGGCGGTGACCGGATGGCTAGGTCCTCTCTCGCGTCTCCCTTTGACTCTGAACTCTCTGCAGTGGGTGGGATGAGCTCCTGGATCTCGGGGACCTCATCCATGGCCCCTACCCTCCGGTTGGCCCTATTGCCGGAACTGCTGCTGTTGCGTGGCTCCATGGGCCTATGGTGCCCGTCTGGGCTAGTGACCTCCCTCACGGGACTCAGGCTAGAAGCCAATTCAGACTGCACCTGCGCCTCAGTGGAAAGGCCCTCACTCCCCAGATGCGCCAAAACCAACCTATCCTGGACCCACCTAACCCCATGACACAAAGCTCAGGACCTACCCATGGCCAAAAGGGCCTCTAACTCCCAGGGTCCATGAGAAAACCACATCAGCCCCCATGGACGCAGGCAAACACCACACACGCACCCACACGCACAGCGCACAGACACAGCACACCGCACACACAACACACCGCCCATGCAGCACACAGCCACAGCACATAGCCCACACATCGCACAGACCACACAGCACACGGCCCACACGGCCCACACAGCACACACAGCACACACACACACAGAGGGACCCCCACTGCCTTATCACTGACAGGGTTAATTAATTCTGCTATACTTGCAGGCGCCAAGATGGGAGCAGACCACGCTGGCTTCCAATCCTGGCAATGGCCGTCGCAGAGTGGAGGAGGAAGTTTGCAAAACGGGCGGAAGTCCCTCCACCACTCTCCCAGAATGGGCGGAAGTCCCTCCATCACTCTCCCAGCCAATCAGCGGTGCCCCAGCCTCCGCTGGGTCACGCTGCGTCAGACACAGTGCCTGGGGCTGCCTCCACACCAGCCACAAACATCCTCCTTGGTACAAGTTTGATCAATAAATAACAGAAACAGAATAACATGAGATAGTGAAGTCTTGTATATCCACTGTACATTATCAAATGATGTATAAATGCACTTACAATATCAAGAGCTTTACCAAGCTCTCAAGAACATGGTTCAAAAGCTCTGTTTATCTTCCCAGTTACGAAGTTGACACCTCTCTACTCTCCCTATGCCAGGCTCAGAAATATATGGAGAAATACAACATACTGAAAAATCCACAAAATAATCACATATAATAATTGTCAAACTACGAATCGTCATCACGATTTGTGAAGCGAGGGGCCGCATTTGCGGAAGGTGGAGGCTCCAACGTCGGCTGCAATGAGCCAAAGTTTCATTGGAGGCTGCAAATGCGGACACTCACGAAGCGAGGGGCCGCATTTGCGGAGGTGGAGACTCAACGGCGCCTTACAAGCAGTTACACAAACAAGAGCCAAAAAAATCTAACACACAATCAATAAATATGAACTTACACAAAAAAATATGAACCGCGGGTGTTAGAACGCAAAATTTACGGACTTAGCCCCAAAAAATATGAGACGCGGGACTTAGTTAAAAAACATTACAAACTTGCAAAATTACGATCTAAACGGCCGAACCGTGCATACCTTAAAACATTAAAAACACAATAAATACACTCAAAAAATACATAAAAAGCTTACTCACAGCGAGTGTGTGTGGGGGGGGGGGCACCCAGGACCTCTGCAAGTGAAGTTACACCTCAATTTAAATCCAAATTACCAAGTTTAGACACATGAAAATCACCTAAGCGAGAGAAAAAATGGGCTCCGAAAAAAACGAAAACGAGGCTACACCACCCTAAAGTTGCAAAACAACACCAAGCACAGATAGCCGTACGAGGTAAAGATACACTTTTAGCAAGGACGCTAAATCATCCACACATGCGTACCACATACACATTCGCCGCCATTTTACAACAGTAAGAATGCGGAACTACACAACTACACTAACGGCTTTCCCTCGCGCACGCAGCCTATTTACACTACACACTGTACACATTGCTGACACTTACACCTCAGCTTCACAACACTGCAAACCTACATTGTATGCTGCAGGAACATCGAAACAGATTGCCAGCTCTTCTGCACAATGCTTCCTGCATATAATACTTACAAATAGGTAAAGTATATTAATTTATTAATTATTTCATTGGCATACAAAAATACATATACACAAAAAAATAAAAAATAAAACCGTATCGCTATAAACACAAAAGACGTTCACCGCGCGCCTCACAACGAGTGCCAACGTTGCTCATAGCACACAAATTACACCAGGGGACAGCCTTGCAATAAGTGCAAAAAGCAAATCAGAGCCGACTTTACAATCACAGCAAAAGCGGCTCTAATAAAAAAAAAAAAACATCCAACAGCCTTGCAATGAGCGCAAAAGGCGCTCACTGCGAGGCATGCGATGAGCGCCGAAGGCGCTCAGCGCAAGCCTTGCAATAAGCGCTGAAGGTCCTCAGGGTAAAAAATGGTTTACAATATATCTCAAACAGCATTCCCTGGCTTACAATTTCATGCCCGACATTTTTTTTTTTTTTTTTTTTTTTTTTTTTACATTTTATTGTATAAGACATAAATATTAACAGTACAAATACACACAAAACAATTCATATTCAATATCAGTGAGATGGGAGACAAAGGAAATATAATAAGTTTGCAAAGATATTTTCTAATTTCTCCTTATCATCTTCTAAAGTTTTCTCACTTTTTTTCCCCTTTTTCCTTCTCCCCCTTCCCTTTTCTTTTCTTTTTTTTTTTTTTTCTTTCCTTTTCTTTTTATAGAATACGACATATAAAACATTTACATATATCACATATATAAGCTTTCATTCAAACTCCCATAAATAAAACTTGTGATGTTCTATTCACCTTGTCTCACTCTTCCTCACTATCAATCAGTAATGCGAAATGAGAGACCGAAAGGATATAGAGGGTGGAAAAGAGAAGGAAGAACCTAGAAGAATTCAGCCAATTCCTATAATTGTAATCCCCAAAGGAGTTTCATTTCGTTTGTCATTTCTAATGTTACTGCCTATATTTTTCCCATGTATTCCAATTAATTGTATTTTTCTCCTAAGCCCATAGATATAATTAGACTTCATCAGTTCTTTATTGTAGTTAATTTTGTTTGAAACTTCGCTCCAAGGTGGAGTTGTAGGCAGTTTCCAATATTTCACTAAAAGGTATTTAATAGTTAATAAAATATGTGATATCAATAATTTATCTCTTGGAAAAAATTTATCTAATTGAAAATGAAATAGGATTACTTCTGGTGAACATGGAAAGTCAGTTTTTAGCATAGTTGTTAAATGACTACAGCATTCTTTCCAGAAGTTTTGGATTTTTGTATATTCCCACCACATATGAGCTGCAGTGCCAATTTGGTCGCAACCTTTCCAGCATAGTGGGGAAGACAAATGATTAAATTTATTAATTGTAGTCGGAACAAGGTACCACTTTTGGGTTAGCTTGAAATATAATTCTTTAAGGGAACTATTTATCGAGGATTTCTTAATTAGTCTTAAAGCTGTTGTCCAATCATTGTCTACATAGTGTATTTTAAAGTCATTTTCCCATTCCTTTACCTTCTCTGATTTTATATATAGCAAACCTTTTTCCCTTATTTTATTAATCTTAGAGATAAGATGGGTCACATGACCCTTAATTAGAAGTAACTCTAGCTCATACAGTTTATCTATATTTATCAAAGGATAGCCCTTCTTTTTTAGTACTGCTACAATGCCTATATAATTTAACCATAATATCTTATCAATGGAATATTTCTTCCTAAAGTCTGTGAATTTTAATAGGGAACCTTGATCATATAAATCTATGACATTATTAAGTCCGGCTTTCTCTAGATCTTCTATAACTTTGTTATTATTTCCGTTCTTCAAAATGTCAATTGGAGCTGATAAAGACGGAAAATGGAAGAGCCCTAATTTAACTTTGTTGTTATCCCAAAATTTTAGCAATGATCTTATTCCCTTTGGTAAATTGCCCCAATTATCTTTTCTGTCTATAAATTCTCCCAATAATGATCTAATTGAGGAAGAGCCCACAAGATCTTCCTCTATATTCTTCCAACAGGTATTCCTATTTTTGATATTCATATTAATTATATGGGATAAAGCGATGTTTTCGCAGATTTCTCTAATATCTGGGGATCCAATTCCACCAAGTTCAAAGTTTCTATTAGCTATTTTCTTTTTTACTCTCACTTTTTTATTTTGATAAATAAAACTATCAATTATTTTCTGAATATTTTTAATGATATGAACTGATACTTTTTCTGGAATACATCTAAATAAGTAAGTTAATTTAGGGATTATACTCATTTTAACAGTTGCTATTCGGCCTGACCATGATAATCTTATGTTTCGCCACTCATAAAGTAATAGTTTAATTTCTTTTATTAAATCTGGTATATTCTCTTCTATTATTTTATCATTATGGAATTTGAATCTTATACCTAGATGTGTTATACTTCTTTGATGCCAATTAAAAGTAAAACTATTTTTTAATTTAATTATATCATCAAATTGTACACCATTATGAATTATGTCAGACTTTAATTGGTTTATTTTGAAGTATGAAACTTTCCCAAAATCAGTCAGTAATTTCATCAGGTTATTAATAGATTCAACTGGGTCTGTTATAGTCACTATGATGTCATCAGCAAATAGCATAACTTTGTATTCTATTAATCCTATTTTTATACCTCTGATTTTATTGTGGCATCTAATTCTTGAGGCCAATGGTTCTAAGAAGAGTAAAAATAATATGGGAGAAAGAGGGCATCCTTGACGGGTCCCGTTAGAAATTCTAAATTTCTCTGATTGAAAATTTGGACCAGTTATATATGCAGATGATTTTTCATATAATGCTTTAATTGTTTTAGATATAAAGTTGGTCAATCCAAACTTATCTAATACTGCTTCTAGGAACTCCCAGCTGACCCTGTCAAATGCTTTTTCAGCATCTAAAGACAGGATCAGCGTAGGAATTCCCGTTTTTTTTTGCTTGAAATATCAGGTCTACTAACCTTCTAGTGTTATCTGACGCCTGACGTTTTTGGACAAATCCAGATTGATCTATATGTATTAACTTCGGCAGTATCTTATTAAGCCTATTAGCAATTATTTTAGCATATATTTTTAGATCTATGTTTATAAGAGAAATTGGTCTATAACTTGTAATTTCTTCCGGGTTTTTCCCAGGTTTTAAAATATTTATAATTTTTAACTCAACCATTTCCTCCTCTATTTTTCCTGAATTTTTAATTTCATTAAACATCTCTCGAAGGCCTATTCTAATTTCCTTCTCAAGGAATTTGTAAAATAAATGGTCAAACCCATCAGGTCCTGGGGCTTTGTTGGATTTAACCTTTTTTATTACTTCTTCTATTTCCTCAAGAGTTATTTCTTTATCCAGATATTTACAGTCCTCGCTGTCGATAGAGGGTAGAGTTGTTTTGTCCAAAAATGTATTTATATCATCTCTTTTAAGATTTAATTTATTTTCATTATTATATAGAGATTTATAAAATTCTGTAATGATTTCTCCTATTTTATCTGGGTGAGTGTAAATTTTACTATCTGGTCCCTTGAGACTTAATATCTTTCTTTGATTAGTTTGCTTCTTAAGTTTTTGTGCTAAATATTTACTTGTTTTGTTCGCCAGTAAGAAGTGGTTTTGTTGGAATCTCCACATCAAAGAATCTGCCTGACTTTGCAGAGCCTTATTTATTTGCTTGTTTAAATTAATAATTATACTTCTTCCTTCCTTGTTCGGGCAAATTTTATTTTGTTTTAATTGATTATTCAGCTCTATGTATATTATTCTTAATGGTTTACCTCTTTCTTTTCTGATATTGGCCATTTTAGAGATTATTTGACCTCTTATTACAGATTTATATGCACACCATAGGGTAACATTTGACTTGACCGTATTTGTATTAGTTATAAAGAATTCTCTGGTTTCTTTTTTTATAGATTCTAGTATTTCATCGTTCTTAAAAATTATTGGGTCAATCCTCCATGTATTTTTTAGGGAAGAGTTATCTTTTCTATCTTCAATAACTAATGATAAGATGGAGTGGTCAGACCATGTGGTCGGGATTAAATCAATATTTTTTGTTGATCTTATTGTCTTTATATCTAAAAAAAAGTAATCCAATCTTGAATAAGATCTATGGCGGTTGGAAAAATTAGAAAAGTCTTTTTCATGTGGATGGAATATTCTCCAGCAATCTAATAAATCATATTCGCCCATCTCTTTATTAAATTCTTTAAAAGGTCTTAATGATTTGATTTGTTGTTTTTTTGTTAATCTTTCCAACTCTGTCATTTATAGGATCCATAATCATATTGAAATCCCCACCTATAATTATCTTCCCTTTTCTAAATTTGGTCAATTCTTTGAGGATTTTTTAAAAAAAACTAATTTGATTGATGTTTGGAAAATATAAATTGACTATGGTCATATACTTGTCATTAATCTGACCGCCCCAGATTATATATCTCCCTAACGGATCTATGCTTCTAAACTCTTCTATTATTTTTAACTCTTGGCTGAAGAATATCGATACACCTCTAGATTTTTTATTAAATATAGAGTCGATTCTGAGATTATTTTTTTTCTTATCCATATATTTCAATGCCTCTTTATTCCAGTGTGTTTCCTGTAAAAGCAATATGTCTACTTTCCTTTTTCTATATTCTTGGAAGGCCAAATTTATTTTAGAAGGGGAGTTTAATCCATGTACATTATGGGATAATATCTTGATCATTTAGACTTAATAATTCTACTTACTATTTCCCTTAGTTTCATTTTTATTCTTTTTCTATTTTTCCCTTTATTATAAATATTATTTTTAAATATTTGGAATTTCTCCTCCAATTTTCTTCCTTCGTTTCCCCCTACCAATTCCTTTCAACCTACTATTATTTTTGGGAGATCCAAACATACTCACATTCATACAACTAACAAACAAACTCAGAAATGGACTTAAAATTATGTCCATCTTGGTTATAGGGCAATTATGCCGATATTAGGAAATGTTAGGAGATATTAACATCAGAAATTGGTCATGAAGTCATACTAATACAATATCAAATTTTCATATACCGCAGATATATTAACCTTCGTTGTCAATAATGTAAATAGGCTTAAATAAGTAGAAACATTAAAATCACATTTGATGGCTAAATTACATACACAGTTGTTAAAAAAAAAAAAAATCATTCTATATACCCAAAATTCTTTGTAAGTCTTATCCCCTCCTTCCCTTCTTGTCTCGTCCCCTCCCCTCTCTACTCCCCCCAACTCCGTGCCTATAAAGTGCAACTGTGCATTATTTTAAATCTCTCTTCCCCTATCAAGTGTATTTCTTATTGTGGACGTGATATTAATTGGGGGCTAATATCATCTTCCTTAAGTTTTATATACCTTTTAGTTGTGAACGTGTTGGTGTTAGAGAGTTGTGATTATACTAATCCAAATATAAATAGTAATTTCATTATTTTATCCGTGCTACATTTTATCCCAACTATTTTTAAAGTGCCTATGTGCTAAAACATAAATCCTTCTTCTCCAAAAATTTTTTATCTGTGTGATTATTAACAAAGTTAAAAACTATATTTCTTAATTTACGTAAATTCTAATTATAAACTACTAGGTTTTAATCCTCTCAAATCATGGGTATGTTATAATATATTGTGCTATAAATTACGGTCCTTATCTATTATATTCAGTGAGTCCACTCTATATCTTCTTACATCTTTCGGTAATATAAATACATGAGAAAAAAAAAAAAAAAAAGGAAAGATTAGGAAAAATAAAAATAAAATAAAAGATATGCAGGCATCAAATGTCTCTGGTAGCTGGAAGTGGGGACAATTGTTGAGGGTCCAATCCACTAGTTTAAGTAACAGATTCGATATTGTTTCTTTGTTATATGGCAAGTCAATTTTTATATCCCACTTGTGTAGTAAAGATTGTCCTTCTTTTAATGAATCCACTTAATGCCACATTGCATCTTTTAGTATAGTAATGCCATGAGGAAATTTCCATCTGTATAAAATTCCTTCTCTTCTCAGACTTGCTGTTATAGATGAATATTCTTTCCTTTTTATTAGTGTTTGTGATGACAAATCATGAAAGAATTTTATTTTTTCATAGGGAAAGTCTAAAGTCTTTTTTTGGTGCATAGCTTGTAAAATAGCGTCTTTAAATGGTAAAAAATGGATTTTGACAATAACGTCCCTTGATAATGCTTTGTTGAAACCCTTAGGTAGAGGAATTCTATATACAATTTCAATTTTTGAGTCTTCCTTAGGAAAATGGGGAATTAACCCGCTAAAAATTTCCTCCACAGCTTTCTTCAGCTCTTTATCTGGTATTTTTTCTTCAATTCCTCTTATTCTCAGGTTTTTCTTCTTTGATCTGTTTTCCATATATATAATTTAATTGGAGAGATCTTCTATTCTATTTTCAAGCTTTTGTATGGAATTTAAGAGAGTAATATTGTCAGATATTAACTTGTCACATTTTAACTCATTTTCATTTATTCTTATGGAGTTATCTTGGATGGTTTTTGTATTAATCGCCATCTGTTTTGTTAAATCTGATGTAATTTTTATTTGAAAATCGTTTAGCAGGTCCTTCATTTTAGTATAAGTCAAAAGTTCTTCATGAGATTCTTCTCCGCCATCTATTGATGATTGTGAAGATAGTCCTGAAGATTTATTTATATTTGGTTCCAATATTGAGGATTCTGCTTGAGGGGTTTCTATAGGGGTTAATTTATTCTTTAGGGAAAAGAATCGCAAGTCAGGGTTTTGGTTTTTTTTCCCCCTGTTATTCGGCTTAGAAGATGCTGTATTTTTTCTGTTAGCCATTTTCTTCTTCCTTTTCTGTACCTTGTATCTATTATCCTATCAGGATTCTTAGAATCTTAATCCTTATCACTTGGATATATGGCTTGGACTGTGTACTTGCTCTTTGTCTCCTATTAGTTAACTCACTAGTATTTTTTTAGAAGATTAAAATACATTTTCTCATTGTGTTGGAGCAATCTTACTTCCCCCTATTAGTTCTACTTAATCATATATGTGGAACTATCTTCTTGGCTCTATGGCATATCTCTTATTGGGGGGTATTAAGAGCAAATAATCTTTTATACCTCCATTCACCATTTTATGTCAGAGAGTATAGAGGCCTTAACTTGATAGTAGTAGCATCAAACGATGTGTTTCTGAGACTGTTCATAACGATAAATATCTTATTGCCATACCATTTATCTAATTTCTTCATCCCAAAAGGAAGCCTTATATATCCTGCTTTAGGCAGTTTATGGTATGTCTATATATATGGTAACACTGTGGCTTATTGTTTCCCCAATCTGAATAGCCCGTTATAGCTGTAATAACATACCTTCTGGGGATCTTCCACAGCCTGAACCTCCCATCAGCGTTTCAGCATTTCAGCGTCTCATCCTTTAGCCTCATGTCGTCTCCTCTGGCTTGTAACAGCCACACTCACCCTTAGACGCCGTTTCCGTGTGATCAAACGTCCCTGTATAGATGTTTGCAGCTTCAGCTCTTAATCAGAGGACGGTAACTCCAAGTGCAGCTCAAACGCATCGAATCTAAGCCGTTTGGTGTATTCAGTAGGCTCATATACTTGCAGCTTTGCTGTTCATGACTTCCTGACTCTCCTGACTCCTACCACAGACTCATTTTCACGCCTGTGGACTGACCATTTCCGGTACCGCCCCTCTCAGGATGGAGACCTCTCCTCTGACCTCATGCCCGACATTTTTTGACGAGCAATTCGCTAGTTATTAAATAATTATAACAAGGCCCTGTACATTCTATCAATGAAAGTCCTACAATCGCATAACCTCACTTAAATTAACCATCTATGCTCACACTCACTATCACTTAATTTGTCTCATACAACATGACACTCACCTTAGAAGGCACTAAATAAAGAGCAATACCAAAATTTAGCTCATTACTATGTACTCAAATATACAGGTATGCGGTGGTTGGGCTCATGTTTAGGGAACAGGGACCACCTATGGAAAGAGACAGTGAAAGATATTTACATGTGTTGCTGGACAGTGGTGGAGCTAGTGAACGGAGGGCCCTAAGCTGAAGGCGCACAGTGTGGGGCTCGCGATGAGCGCCGAAGGGCCTCAGAGGACCCAAAGCTTCACATTGTGTGGCAAACAGCATTGCCAGCCTTACAATTATATATATATATATATATATATATATATATATATATATATATATAAATAATCAGAGTAATGCAGTATATAGTGATACCTTTTTTAACTGGACAAACATAGTCATAGCTTTTATGAATAGCTTACGAGAGCGCACCTCTCTTTTTCAAGTACAGGTTGAAAAAGAGACTTAAAAAAAAAGAGAGATGCACTCTCGAAAGCTAGTCTTGAAAACTATGAATATAATTGTCCAATAAAAATGGTATCACTATATACTGATTATTCATCTAGATTACTGGACGTTCATGCCTACTTCACTCTTCTTATATATACACAAATATATATATATATATATATATATATATATATATATATATATATATATATAGAAGAGTGAAGCAGCCGTGAATGTCCAGTAATCTAGTAATTTAGTAATTATTAATCTATATATATATATAGAATAATAATGAGTATTGCAATATAATTTGATACCTTTTGTATTGGACAAACGTCTTATTTATAATGATGAGCTTTCGAGAGACTTAGCCTCCCTTTATCAAGTCTCAAGCAATACTAACATGAGTCAAAAGTCAAAATACTCAGAGGAAAATTTAAAAGCATCCAAGAGAGAAAAGCATTTGAAATAAAGATGATCACATTCGTCAACACTAAAAACACAGGACTTAATATAGATTTGGGCTTTCTAACACATTATCAGAATTTCATGTGATTTTTTTTTTCTTATACAATAACAGACTTAGCACTCTTAGTGGGATGTTCGTCCAACAGGAAAGATATCACTGTGGACTACAGTGCTCTACTTTTTCATGTATATATTGATGTATATATGTATATAATATGTGTATATATGTTTCCTTTGCTATGTTGTATTTATTCCCCATATTTGAATTTACCTGATGATGTCAGATGCTGTCCCAACTCTCTCTCTGCATCTGCTGTTATTATTCAAACTGAGGGTTCCATCTCATGTTAGTACTGCTTGAGACTAAGCCTCTCGAAAGCTCGTCATTATAAATAAGACGTTTGTCCAATACAAAAGGTATCAAATTATATTGCAATACTCATTATTATTCTATATGTATATATGGATTAATAATTACTAAATTACTATGACCCTCATTCAATTGCAATTTGGCCAATTGAATAGGGCCCTAAATAAGCACATAACATATATTTTTTAAAGTAGTTTTTAGTTAGCAAGCATCTATCCAAAAGAAAGGTTTTCACTAACTAAAAACTTCTTTAATAAAAATATGCTATGTGCTTCTTTAGGGCCCTATTCAATTGGCCACATTGCAATTGAATGAGGCCCCATATATATATACACACACATATATACAGTAAATAAATAGTACATCTGTGCTCACATTTGAATGTCTAAAGCAAGCTAAAAAACCTGCTTCCAGCTCAGAATACTTCTCTGATTAAAGCTGGAGGAATCATTTGAGGGACACTTAGCGGGGTGGTAAAAAATATAATTCTAAAATTAAAAATAGACAAAACATAGGTGTTGTAATGAGGTGTCAACAGGTTGGTTTGACGCTACCAAATCTCCTTCAAAATGGCAACCCATAAAATGTACGGTACTTAATAAACACTATTACTTTTATTCGTTTTATAGGATTGTTTGATCCTATTCATACTGTATTAATTATTCATGTATGTAACTATTCCGTCTAATTCATTGTGTGATTAATTTATAGTAGGTATTCTACAGAGCTTTCTTTAAGTTGCTATGGTTCTGTCTTCAAGTTTACAAAACATTTTTTTCAGTTTGGTCAAAACTTGAATAAGTGTTCATTTTGACAATTTTTGCTATCAGTTGTGTATAATACATACATTTATTTTCATGCGCTTTTGTCAACTGTCATTTTGTTTTAAGATAGATTTTCAAACATATATCATATTCAAATGTAGCTAAATAAATGTATTAATTATTAAACAGAATATGACCATTTATTAATTTCTCTTTATTATTATTAGACTAGCGACTTGACCGACAAAAATGAAGGGGCAATAAAATCTGAAGCCATGGCAATGCTGTTTGGCACACAATGTAAGGCTTTTTCTACTCTGAGGACCTTCGGCACTCATTGCAAGCCTCTCCTCTGGTGTACTTTTGATCCTCTGAGCACCTTCGTCACTCAACACAAAGACAGGTATATATTTATCTTTATTTTGTTAACTAATAATGAATTAATTAGTTACTTAATAAATTAATATACTTTACCTATTTGTAATTAATATATCCAGCAATCAATAGCCTGATGAGCTAACAATCTGTTTTTATTTTCCGTCAGCATACAATGTACAGTTTGAGTGTTGGTGCCCTGATGATAAAGTGTAATGAATGTCCCAACTGTGCACTAGAAATAGGCTGCGTGCGCAAGGGCAAACTGTTGGTTTAATTGTGTAAAGTGCCATTGTAGATTCGTAATGTTATTAATGTCATTTTCCGTCATTTGTAATAGTGTATTTTGTACCTGCCAGTGTTTTGCGCTGTCCGGGGTCGTGTAGCCTCAAATTTTTTTTTGCTGGCCATTTTTTTTATCGCTTAGGCGATTTTCGTGGGGGGAAAGTCGTCCAAATTGACTTAAATTTGCGTTCCACCTCACTCTCAGACGTCCTGGCTGTTCTCCCAAACTGTGTGGGATTTTTTTGTTGATTTTTTTTGTGTGTGTTTTTATTGGTTTTTGGTTTGTGCGGTTTGGCCGTTAACCTCGTATTTTTCCTATCTCGTATTTTTTTTTTCAAAGTCCTGCATCTCGTAATTTTTTTTAAGTCCTGTGTTTGTCAACTGCATGCAGGCTGGTGATCCCGTATTTACTAAGTGTTTGATGGCTAAGTCCCGCATGTTTCATTGCCTTCACCGCTTCGCGAGGCGAGCAGGCAATTGGCGCCTTTGAGTTTTAGTGCCTTAACGGCTCGACTCGCAAATTTCCCTATTTTTACCATCATATAATTTTTGAAACCTCCCACAATTAATGCCAAGTTAACTCATCACATTGCAGTTACTTTTTCCAGTGGCAGTGATAAAATACTTTATATGCAAAATTAGCTTTATATTAGAAACTAGCGACTTGCCCGTCAAAAATGTAGGCAAATAATTTTGAAGCCTGGCAATGCTCTAACGTATGTGCCTTTGGCACTAATTGTGAGCCTCTCCACCCCTCTACTTTACAGGACTCGCGATGAGCGCCTTCGGCAATGCAAGGTTCTCCCCCTTCTAACTTGTGTGCCTTTGGCGCTCATTGTGAGCCTCCCCCCTCTACTTTACAGGCTTCGCCGCTCATTGCAGGCATAGGCAAGCCCTTGTCATTCCAGTCACGATCGGGCCTCGTGGTGAGTGCCTTTGGCACTCATCGCAATTCCAGCAGGGTATCGCCTTTGGCACTCAGTGCAGCCAGCGTCAAACCTGTAACTTTTGGGCCTAGCGATGAGGCGCTCATTGCGCATGCGCAACCCATAACTTTTAACATAGCGTTACCAACAAACTAGCAATTACAACAACTATATATATGATCCTATTGTGTATCACACATTACAAAAGTGTAGCCTAATGGTAAATGCACAGTCCTTTTGCACAATGGTTATGGGTATGAATCCCATTCATTTTCTTTTCCCAGTAGAAGTTTATATTTTCGTTATAAGATAATATAGAAAAACAAAAATATATATAGAAGGATGGTATGAGACAAATATGCAAATTGTAATGCTTTTAAGGACTAAATAAAAGTAATCCTGTAAAACAAAAGCATTAATGAAGTAGAATGATTCAAAATCATTTAATAGGGAGCACTCATAACTCTTAATAGTTCAATGCACCATATCTCGGCATAATAAGTAGTGAGAACAGAAATCAATAATGTTTTAACCTGTGTACCATCCATATCCTGAACTTTATTATTAATGCAATATTAATATTAGAGGGCTTCAGGGCCTATACAAACAGTAACTAAGATTATAATATCTAAGTCTCTTCTTGATCATTTAAAATAAATGTAAACAACGTTTTCATGTGATTTTCCATCTTCTGTCTGATGGTGAAGACTGCATACAGTGGCCCCTATTCAATTGAAAAATTGTAAGTTACTGGAGCCTGTAATGTAGCACGTAAACTATATTGCTATTCAACTGGTGTCACTTAGCTACCCGCAAACGAATCCCTGTGGTTGTCAAAATCGTGACTCCAACCTATCTAAGCCTTTGATCTTTCAAGCACGTAAATGTTACATTCGCAAATCGCTATTGAATTGCTACAATTCCTCAAGTCCGCAATTGTTTTCACACCCGTAAATAGCAAATGAAGAAGGAAATCCTACGAGTACCAGACAGGATTCGCAAGGGCGTTAAACACCAGATCGTAGCACTGTAAATGCAAATGAAAAAAAACATACTGCACTTTAAAAGATGGGAAAAGCGATGAATGAAATTATACAGTAATTAATTGCACAACAATACCAAGCTCGCAAATCTGCAATAAATTTTTTTTTTTCATGTTTCATTTCTGTGTTATATTAATCTTGATAAACAAGGAGTTAATACATATCAGGACATTGGACATTCATTTTTATTATTTTATGCATTACCAAAGTGCAAGTACGATCGCATATCGGACTTTTAAGCGCTAATTGACTGACGTTTAAGCTAAATTGTTTTACTGATGTCATGATGACGGACTCATTTTCTATTGGCTGTTTCTAAATCGGTAGTTACAGCCTTGCTTAATTGATCATGATCATGCTCTGAAATGCTACTTACGGGTGCATAGTTAATGATTTAGGCTTTCAGCCAGGTAGCCCGCAGACTTACGGCCAGTATGAAGGCAACTGCAGGTTTGCAATTGAATAGGGGTCAGTGACTCTGGTTCCCTGTAAACTATGTTTGTGATGATTGAAAGGTGTTAAAAAATATTGTGTTTTATATATTCACTATTATTTGCAGTTATGCTGTGTGAAGATCCCAAAAAAACTACAGACAATCCCTGCCCTTGGCCACAGAAATTTCCCACTAAATAGGCGATTTTCATTGAAGGAATTGGCTGCTCGGTATCCGGCTAACGGATCAGGAACATGTACATGTAATTTAGCTTAGGAAAATAATAAAGCTCTCCCTGTTAAATGAAACACACAATCTTCCATGCGTTCCAAGTAACAACAACCACTTTATTTTTTACAGCAACCTCTATCTCACATTTTTTCATGTTGGTGGGAGGACCTATCCCAAAAATCCCCTCCCCGATCAGGATCATCCAGTAAAGGAACGGCAGCTGGAGTGGGGTTATGGGGGGGGGGGGAAGGGGGGCTGGACTACTGGGCCGTACCCACAGAGGATCAGAGCGGCAAAACAGAACAAAGAGCCTGTAATTACCCCAACGTCCTGCAGTGACATCTTGTGGGCAAGAATTGGAATTACGTGTCCTTTTCTACAACTATCCTTTAAAACATGACAGTATATGAGTATATTAGCAGGAGTCTCCATTGCATTGTATGATTATATGATTAGTGCAAGCTTTTCATAAGATACAATGGAAAGCTTATCATGTCCCAACCACTGCCAAGCAGATGATCAGACACTGCAATGGTTGCTTCTTTTGCAGAATAGTTTATCTAATATTTGACGTTAAAAACTGCCTTACTCGGTGTTATGTTAATTAACTTGATTTACTAAAACTAGTGTATTCCTTATCAAGCTTGATTAGTCACATTCCCCTATAAATATGGTTCATCTGTGGGTCAGCTTCATTTATCTAACTGTATTCATTCCAAGTGTTTCCTGTTTGACAAATATATTCCACTGTGTCTTAAATTATCAGTGTGTGCTGAAAATAAAACATTTTATATACAGTATGAGAGTACAGAGACATGGTGTATATCTCAATATATATTTAGTTTACAGTAAAAATGACTACTACAATAACATGTTTTAATGTTCTTTGTCACAGTGGAGATAAGTTGGGTTGAAAAAGCTGGAGTTAATTCCAATCAAAAGGAGTAAAAGTGTATGCTTGTTTGATAAATAGGCTTAATATAAAACATAGGCAGCAGATGTATTTTATGTGTTAACTCCAATTAACTCTGCGGAGTAGGTCTAGGTATCTTTAATAGATATTTCAAGTAGTAGTTCAGTCAAATTTCCATCACACGAGTCAAATTAGAACTGGTTGATGAAACAGATGCCCTCAGTTACTCAACTTAAAATCTCTGATGTACCTTATTACCCCAAATATATTATGATGTTCAAATTCTTAATGTTTTTCATATATCCGGGTTTATTGATTGGTATTGCATAAAATATTGTTAATGTGCAAAATATATATATACACATATCTCTGGTTTCAAAATGAGGTTGTCAGAGCAAATTGTATCACTGAAGGGGTCAGCTACCCTTTGATGCCTTCTCCCGTGGAGTTGATTTAATTGAACTGACAAACATGGTTTTGGTGGGATTTTTACACTAGGCCTGGGAACTCGATATATGGGCTGAAAAAACAAGATTCATGGATAGCAACCCCATCCCCAATGAAGGATCAACATACAGAACTGTTTTGGAGACTCGGTCAGCATTTGTTCTTGATTACCAGTTAAGCAGGGTGAAGTGGTGTGTGTGTGTGTGCGTCATTTTCCTCTGGGGGACTATAAGATGGATACTGTGGGTACACTGGAGCAGAGTGGTTTGTTGTGTGCCAGCCTAAGAGTGTTAGAAGGCACCATGAAGATTGGCAATCATCTGTAGGATGTGGTCTAGCTGTATCTGGAGGTAACTGAAGTTGTGTAACATACTATGCTGTGAGCCCCTCAGTATAAAGATTTCTTGGTGAAGCTATACATCTATCATCACTGTTATATATTTATTACCAGAAGCATACTTCAGATGATATCCTCAACATGTACTAAGAGTCTCCAATACATCACTCTTTAGTACATTCGACCAGTAAAACTACAGTTTTATTCAAGGAGTGAAATATCAATATTTAATCAAGATCATTTGCACTGTAAATTTGGGAAATGTCAAAGGAAGAGTTCCATAAAGTGCATTGCATAATTTGATATTTTAAATTCTGTGTCAGTGCACATCTGTTATTTTTCCATTTAAAAACAGTTATTTGAAACAAAAATGTTCTGGCATGCTTGTAATATGCATATAATTATGATCAAGTGTTGTTCTGGGCATCTGCTTTTTCAGATACCAGAAAAGCTGAAGGTTTCCAAAATGGTAAATTTCTATGGTATTTGGGTATTTTCACTTTTGTTATGTATAAACCAATATACTTAAATTGGACACTTATCTGCTTCAATTATCTACTTCGTCCAAACCACAAAAAGTAACAAATGCATTGAAGTAATGCTGAGCACTTTTATGTGGTTTACTACCACAGGGGAATACATTTGCTTAATATCCATATGTTTAACAAAGCGTTTTAGGTCGGAGACGAAGCATAAGATCAACAGTCTGCTTAAGATATCAGGAAATCTACACATAGCCTTGTGCAGAATGGTGTTTGTGGAGTTACTGACATTGAAACTACAAGACTGTGTCCAAATTATGAGAAGAAACAATTCCTTGAAGCCCCACATTCGTGCTCTTTTAAAGTACTATACTTGACATGGTTCACGTTTTGGACAAGTTTCTAGAATTAAAAATAAATAAATACAGTCTTTATTGTTCTACCAATATATACAAATATTTTTAGGCAGAAAAAGCAGAGCTTTTAAGCACTGCTTAGTAAAGTAAAGAATGCAAAAATAGACACACAGGTATATAATGTTCCTTTCATATCACTTTATCAACATTTGCAGCATTTGTCATTTAATAGATAACATTTTTTTGACACGTTAAATAATTAAAAGTTTATTTAGTTTTTCGTTTATCTGTTTAGACAATAGATAACATACTTAGAGTTCAATAAAGTTTTTTTTTTTTAATTATCGCGTATAATCAAAAAAAAGCTTGAACTGCCAAGTCATTATGCTTAATATCTCACTTTTTGGGTTTCTGTGCACTTGAATATTCTAATGAAAAGACTTCCAGTAGAATGCTTCATTGACACAATTGAAGGAACACATAAACAGATCTCTATCAAGGAATTGTTACCATGCAATTTCTCAGCTGATATTTTGTTGAAAAAACCTGTTAAATAAAAATGTCCCATCTGGATGGAAAGTCATGCAGTGATTGCAAACATTTACATACCATGAATTTCAATTGAATAAATAATAAGGATGGAAAACTGGCTTACAGCCAATTAATTATTTCATGTGGTCAAGGTAGCTGGATTGAGTCAGCCCCTAGACAAGACAAGCAGCTGCAGGGTCCATAATCATGTGTATCTCTCACAAATTATATGATTTATACACTGTCAGTTAAATAGGGGAAAAGAGGTGTTTTGCGGCATTCTGCAAATGGTGGAAAGAGTGTTATTCTGCCAATAATCTGGAATGAGTGAAGGTAATAGTCAATGTACCGCAGAGTCAGAAATTGTATCATAGCAGTACCATTTATATCAGTTATATCTGTTCTCTATATGCATTGTACATGGATGCTAATGAGTGACCGAATGCACTCAAGTCAAATGTTCTACCGCTAAGATTTCCATGACTAAAACTACTCATAACTAGTAAGTTCAGTGTCCCATTAACATTTTAGGGTGATAACATTAGATCAGCTGGGTTCATACGTATATATATATATATATATATACGTATATATCTTTTAGGCACAGCTCAAAACTGACACAGTGATTTCTTACCACTGGGTACACTACCCCTTTTTGTACAAGTTAAAGGGAAGATTGTGGTAGACTTCTTAACGCATAAAATGTTTAGCTTATTTAGCTTTTTCACTAATACTAACATAGATTATGCATGTATCTTTCCAACTAAGACATTACATGTTAACAATTCATTTATACAAATCTGTACAATTATTTAAATGTATTTGTCTTCAGCAAAAGTATCATGAATGGATCCAGCAACAGGCAAGGGTATTAAAAGTATTTTTCTAATTGAAACTGTTCATACATAGACTTTGTTTCCATTGAAAAGTGGTCCTTTAAGGGGTTACCCAAGCAATAAATAGCTAAAAATGCTAATATATTTTTATGTTTTTGATCAATTTAAAGAATTTAAACAACTTTCCCAAATGTGGGGTTTAGTAACATGAAGTTCGATAAACTCAATCACTTATCTACTTGCCATAACGGACCCCTAGTTAACCCGATGTCGCATGGTTCCTAGAAGGACCCCCCGGGAATCTAACTATTAACCCTGCATAGATTTATGAGCAAAAGAAACTTGTAATTTTACTGTGTGAAAATCAATGTGGAAGCAGGTGTAATATTGCAAGTAGGAGTTACTTGCAGGCATTGCAAGTAGTACACTAGCAATACTGATAAGAGGGGTGAATTGAAAGCTAGGGAAAGTTACTGAGCAATTTTTGCATGTGTTACTTTACAAAATGGGGAATTGAATAGGGCTCAATTTTAGTAAATATATATATATATATATATATATATATATATATATATATATATATATATATATTATATATACCAAGATATATTCAAAATAGGTAGTAGTATTTTTCATTGTGTAAGTCCCTACAATATGCTGGATATGTTCTTGATTCTTTGGGGGAATTATTTCTCATGAGAAATTAATTACTTGTAATGTAACAGTGCATGTTTTTATTTTTTTAACTAAAAAGATTGGGTTTCATCTTGTGGTATACAGAACAAATATACTAAACAAAACCCAGACTTGCAGCCTCCTTAATACAAAGAATCTTTGACAGTTGGACACAATTACAATATGATTTGGCTAAGTACGATAGCTACTGTGTTCAATTCTCTGGTTGCATATAACTAAATGGTTCTGCAGACTGCCATTTGTCCTATTTGCTTTTCAAACACTGTTTGTGTAAATTGCCAGTTTTTAGCACTCCCTCATGAGATTTGAACTTGAAAAACTTTAGTTGGTTTTGTATTGACGTCACAATATCCTATTTGCTGTGGTTACAGATGGTACAAACATCAATGGAAAAAAAATGAGATGAACGGAACAGTAGTGACGTGGATTGTGATCTTAAAAATAGAGAATTTATTACCACATTTTTGGATTCAAATTTTAAAGAAAAATATGCATGAAATAAACTAATATAACTAAAAATTTAAATTGTAGACATCTAATGGTGAATTGTGGCATTGTTTTAACCCTTATATAAAAATAAAAGTCTCAACCAACCAGACTGCAGGTATCAAACCTTGATTTATTAAGTTGTACCACAAAAGACTGTGGAAGGTTGAGGCTCTTAAAAACTCACTATATTTTTTAAAATATAGTGCCTTAAAATTGCAGGTGGAGAATGTTCTCTAAATCTCTAGCCACTTTTTAAGTATTGCAAATCAGCTGAACAGAAGAGATGGGTATTTGTAAATGAGCATGGACAGCTAACACTGGAGAAGGGCACATGTAAATGAGCATGCATAGCAGACAGCGAAGAAAGGTATTTGTAAGTGAACAATGCCAAAGCTCCACAAACAATACTTTTCCACATTATCACATCTTATAATGGAAACATATGTAAATTCATGTTACCTAATTATAGGAAAATACAAATTCCAGATGGAAAATTATTTCAAACCACGAGGCTATTATAACACAAAATCATGGGAGGCAAAAAAACTTAATAAATACACATTTCAAGTGTTTGTGTTTGGCTTGCGAAAATATATAGGTATACTGTTAGTTGTAATTATATTAGTAAAGTAGGCACTTTTTAGACAGTTCTGAAAATGAAAAACTATGCAGTGAATACCACATGAGGGGATTTTGGCAAACGTTTTATAATCAACATATCGCCAACACGCCGAAAGGATTGTGAAGGTAATGAAGATAATTGCTTAGGGCCTCATTCTATTATCGGCCGTAAATCGGCCGTAAGGCTGCGATTCCTTGCGAGGGTTCAGTTAACTCGCGATTCTATTATACGGCCCCGCAAGGATCTCCTCTTACGGCCGGCCGCATATCTTGGAACCGGCCGTAAACTGTGAAATATAAAAACTCAAAAATAAATTCAAGCCTGCACTGTACAGCTCTGTAAATGCTAGGGATCATATTGGGGGACATGAGGAATAAAAGGAACCCACTCTCAAGCTTGCACATCTGCCCAAACCCGAGTTCAAATTAACTGTTTATTTGCCGGCTGCGGCGGGGGTGTGTCTGAGGTGCTCCAAGCACTCTGGACTTTTTACATGTATATTTTACGGATATTAAAAATGAAATATTTTACGGATTTGAGTACAGGATAATTATGTGCTATTTTTTCTAACACCTAAAATCCCTTTATAGTCTTCTCAAAGTGCAGGATGGCTTTATTTGAGCTATTTTATGTGCTTAATTGGTGCTAGCGAGACCTTTTTCCTGCAAGTAACTGCGGCTCGTTTTTAGCCTTGCAGAGAGGTTTCCCGGAGCAATTGAATTGCAAATCTCTTGCGGCCGTTTTAGATCAAAGGCTTTCCTCCGGCGCGATCGGCCGCAAGAGATAGCAAGGCACCGGCCGCAAGCCTGCCGGAGCCTACGGCCGTAAGGGAATAGAATAGCAGAATAGCTTGCGGCCGGTCCTTGCGGCCCCGCAGCGGCTGCGGCCGATAATAGAATGAGGCCCTTAGTAAATACTGAGAAGGCTTTGATGAAAAATACGTGCTCAAGCTGCTCAAGCTTAGTAGCCTATTTAAAATAATTTCTAGAACAGACAAAAGGACTATCCTGTTTTTATTCTAATGAACAACTAAAATATTAAATATTAAAAAAACTATATATTTTTGCAAATTTTAACACTTTATTTTTTTTTAAACCGATTCATTATTTTCAAATAGGGACCCCCTTGAAAACTGAAATAAATGTATTTTTTAGTAGTTAAATGTTTATTATGATGATACATTAAAATTAAAAAGTGAAAGTGAAAAATAAATTGCTATGAGATCATCAAAAAGTTGACAGAAGTATTCTTAAAGTTGAGGGCTTTGGAAGACTAGTGAAACATTGGATATGACATATCTTAATATATTTGCCCCATAGGATAACTTTTTGAATGGATAGGCTGTCTCAAAGATCTTCATCCTTTAGTACATTTGGCCTAATATATCTGTGTAATTACAATTATCAGTTTCCCAGTTGAATTTTGATATCATTTCATTTTTATTCATTTATAATCATGCCAAAAACTGAATCATTGGTATTCTTTTTTTTTCTTCTAATGAACCACTAATTGGATGTAGTAATGTTAAAAATAAATAAACAACGAAAAAATAATTATACTGTGAAAACTGTTCAGGAAGTTATCTGGCAAACACTTTTAATCTCAGAGCACAATGTGCACACAAGCAGTCAATTATCACCCTTCCAGATCAACCAAGCTTGCAGCCAAAGCAAAATCAAAACTTATTCACTTAAGAATTTTTGGATGGAGAAACAATAGCATTTAGAAATTCTGATCATGACCAATGTTGAGATCATTGGTCTTACGGCATGACATTTTTTTTAATCGTTTTTTTATATAAATCTTGCTCCATATTAAAATACCTTTCTACAAATACTGTAAACAATGCTTTCTAAACCATTGCATTATGTCTAGGACAGTGAACGGAGACATATTTTTGCATTGTCGTATTGCCAAAATATTCAATGATAATCCTCGATTTTCACACACAGACCATTGGAACGAGAACGATCAGGATTAATCTTGGCAAGTTTTTCGATATTCTGGGTCCAATTTTCTTTTTTTTCATAAGTTTAGTGAATTTAAGTCCACTATGTTTTGAGCTCCTAAAGTGGTAACACAAGTGTTGACAGAAACCTACAAATAATGGAAAAAGTCACTAATTCAGACAAAACTGGCAGTAAAAATGTTTGCATTTTTTATAGAGTGCTTTTAGACTGAAGACAGTAATATATGAGTATTAAAGAAAATAAATGTCATACTCATATCCTTTACCATGGTAATAGCTATCAGGCATGATGGCTCAAAAATGCAATAAAATAATTTAAAGAGCCATGCAGTAAAAACTGCTTTTATAAGTTAAAACGTCTTCTGCATGCAAAAGAATGATAATAGAATCCAACCTTGTAAACATACAATAGATTCTCAAAGTACCCTGCCAGTCTGCAAAATTTAATAGGTTAGGACAAGTGGAAGGCACCCGAATCCCTCCTTTCCCACTTTAATGTTATATTTTCCCAGTTCCATTGAACAGTCCTAGTTTATTTCTGTCCAAGACACAACACAAAAGACAATGGGGCCAAAGCCTAGAGGAATTTAACATTTTTTTCTGATTCTATAGCCAGTCAGGGAAGGGTAACACTAGAATTAAACCCTATTCTTATTGGATAACATTGCAACCTATCAAATTGAGACATGTAATTGCTTAAATGTTGACCAGTTGTAATTCAGAATTAAATCTATGCATTCTAATTGGTTAGCCTTTTAATAACTCTGAAATGGGGTGGGAGCAATTCAAGTACTTGATTTTGATTTGCTGAAATATGACTGACACATACAGTATATGAGCCAATTTTTATTTTCTTGCTCTTGAGAAATAATATGTAAATGGTAAACTGTTACCCTAATAAAGTCCATGTTATGAAGTCAAATATTAAACATTTCATGGAATTGATGATTCATACTGTGCATGTTACGGGCAAGGTAATGAATGCGGCCATTGTGTACAATGCCCGGGCAATATGTAGAACCTTTGAATCTTTTAACGTGGTCATTCTGTAGAATGACCGGGCAATGTATTGAATGCCTTGTTTTATATATTACAGAGTTGATTCACTGATTCAAGGACCCTACACCCAAAATATTTTCTAGTAGCAGGTGCCAAGAGCACAAGACAAGATTGGCTAGACTGTGAATTAGGGAAAAAATGTATTACATTATGGTCTAAAAATGTGGCATGAACCACGCCCAGAGGCCAGAACCTACATTATACTGAAAACAATATGGATCCAATTTACGAATTTTTTGTCATTATCAAATTAAAGGTGGATTTAAGGGAAGGCACAGAATATAATCATCCTCTGACGTGGCATAACTCGACGGTGCTTAGTCAACAGCGGGGCCATTGCTATGTTCAGCGAGGGTACTTGTCACCCCCAGCTCCTCGGGCGCACCTCGCATAGCTCAAGGCCCCTTTTGTCGGCGCGCCTTGTATATATTGAGTTGTTTTGGTAAATAAAACACAAAGTAATTGGTTTATGTTAACTGTTTTATTCATTAAAAGTTATATGGCATATTAAAATTATGCATTGAATGAATGTGTTTCCAAAAAGTGCGCATGCAGAGCTACCCGTCAGCTCTTTCAATCAAAGTGCCACAGTTCTTTGCCTTGCTCTAATAAATGATGCTCTAATAAATGACCCTTATGATTAACTATGGTTGATTTGGACTAATAGTTAAAAAACCTTGTTGTCATGATTGTACACATCGCCCGGGCATTGTACACGCCTGCATTCAACACATTGCCCGTAACATACATATGTAACAAATACAACAGTATTATTGATGTGTATGTATGCACAGACAGAGTAATATGGCAAATATGCTTGTCTTTGCAATGGCTGTGATTGGCTAGAAAGTTGATAATGAGAATTCTCATTGTTTAAAATTCCCAGAGAATTATGTTTTTCAAACAGCTGATTACTCTTCATGTAAGAAAAGTAAAGACTGTACTGTTTAAGATATGCTGTTTTAAACATATGACAGAAAATTTGGCATAAAAATCGAATGCCAATCATTGTTATTTTGTGCCTGTCATCATTAGGCAGAGATTCATACAATCTTATGAGATGATCCAACATTTTTAAAAGCTCAAAAACTGTAAATGTCATTTTTCTATTCACTTCACTTAGCAATGTACAGACTTTTAGTGCATAGTAAGAGACATTTATGCCAGTTAAAATGTTACGTTCTGTTTCATTTTCCAGCATATTTTAACTTGAAACTAATACCTATTTTTAAAATAAAGATAATTTAAGTTGTACAACTGCCCTTTCAACACAAAACCCAAAACACTAACCATACAATAACAGACATAACCATCTATATTAAGGGCTCTTCACATCCTTTAAACTCAAAAATAGAATAAATATTTTTAATAGGTCCCCACCTGTTTTATTCACTGTTATTTTTAGCAGCACAAGACCTGTGGGCTCTGCCAGCTCTAACATAACCTTAGTCTAACAACCTATTTCTATGACATCTTAAGTAAAATGTGCCTCAGTGGAGAATGATCAGTGCACAGAATGAAAAATACTAATAGTTTGATTGGCCTTAAAGGAAATGGAAATGTGGAAATAAAATGTAAGGATAAATAATTATATATGGAGGTACAAAGGCTTGCACTGCCATATATTTCAAGGCATTAGGTCAATAAATTAAAATTTTACTACTTTTGACTTGTTTTTACAATTTCAATTTAATTTTTAAAAAGGGAAAACTTTAAAAAGATTACTAGACAAAGCTGACTAATAAGTGGTTGGGTTTAAAATCTTTCCACTAATTTCCAATTTCTAGGTGGAGCTTTGCCAGGTCACAGATGCAAATTATATAGATTGGCTAGAACAGAAACTAATCCCATATTTTTTAATAAAACACACTCCTAATTTTACTGGATACACATCTACAAAAAACAAGGTATATTTTGAATAGCTTATAATTCCAAGGGCATTTTATAACATTTTCCCCAGTACAAAAAAATGAGTACTGTACTAAAAATACAATAAGAAAGTAGGCTTCCACACCCTATCTATAATATATATTTCCTTTATCTAAATGAAGTTAGTTTATAAAAATGATATTCTCAGTTAGACTGTCTGCTTCAAGTATATAATATTTTATTGTACAGTCCTTAATGAAGTCTAGTATTTAAAGACATTTTAAAGTATTTACACTAAACCTGTTTTGATGATGAGTTATCCATTTGTAACTTGACGTCTCTTCCAATTTTAAGTGATTGCTTGCTGATAAAAATCCACATTCTCTTTTAAAATGTCCTTCTTGGGTAAAATAGTTCCTCATATCAATTTTTAAATATTTACAGCTTTGTCATGTGGCTGTAATACATAGTTAAATAGGTTTAAAAAGCCGAAGGCATTGGTTAAGGTCCCATTTTTTTTTTATTATAGGCAGAAACATATGTTTAAGTTGAATACATTTCCAGAATTGAGTCTGATTTAAATTATATTGGTTTTCAACTCTGCAAAGGTAAGGAACACATTCTTTTCACATAACTCTTTGGCATATAAAATTCTTTGAGAACTACTTTCCAGCCAACAACAAAGAGCTTTGCCAATTTAAAACATTGGATTTAACCATGTTCTGTCTTATTAATGATTCAAAATGTACATTTTTACTTCAATACTTGCTCTAGACAAATATGTTGTTTCCACTGAGAGGGCAAATTTCCTTTTTTTTTTTTCAATTAAAACAAAGAAAAAAATATTTACATATCCATGTTAACACCAGTAATTTTATTTAAATAAAAAAAAATGTTTTAGAAAGGGAAGTCTCACATACACATGCTTTTTTATGAAAGAGAATTAATTAATGCTCTATGTGTGAGGAGAAAGTGGCGATAATTTAATATTTTTTCTGTGCTGTTTTTGCCACTAACATTGGAATTTTGAGTGCCCTATTTGGTTCTTGTTTTTTGAGCAAATAAGACAATAATCTTCTTGCTTTAGAATTCAAATTCCTCAATTTCATCAACAACACCAAACAAATATTATAAAATAAATAAAAAAAAGAAATTCTCTGGCTCTTTTCAAAAATGTAAAAGGCAACCTGTAAATGTTTTAGATCTATTACAGACATAGTTAAATATATTTATTTTTATAAATGTATATTTCATATATATTATATTTCATATAGGGTATGAACAACAGAATAGAAATACCTATGAATGCAGTATATGAAGGGCCTAAAAAGACTTGGGCCACCATTTGTCTTTAGAACAGCTTTAACCCATCTTAGAATGCTGTCCTACAAATCCAGAACAGTGTGGGGTATTCCACCGTTCTTTAAGAAGAAAAGTTTCTAGTTCTTTGAGGGATGAAGGAGGTGGGAATCTTTGCGCTCTGCACTTCGGAATGTCTCATAAAGGTTAATGAATGCTTAGATCTTATGATTGGGGAGGTCATGCAAGTCAATTAACAACAAACATGTACTCATAAAACTACCCTTGAATTAATTTTACTATTGTCTATAGGGGCATTGTTACCCAGGAGGGAACAGTGTTTGCACTATAGGGTGCAACTGTAAAATGGTCTCACTGGACATTTATATGACCAGCAAAGCAATCATTTGTTCTAATGAATCCCATGAGATGGCTATCCATACCATCTTGGATTCCTCCCCCCATGTTTACCAGTTGACAACAGACATTGTGGCTTAAAGGGATCCTTTCACTTTATGCAAGTTTAAACCCATCCAGATGTAGGAAATAATGTAAATGATAACACATCAGGCCATATTACTTTTTACCAGGTCCACATTTTGTGTTCCTCACACCAGGTTATGTGGTCTTGTATACAAGTGGTTTCCAAATGGCAGCTCTGCCATGGGTTTCAGTGATGCTCACAATGTACAGTTTTTGTTGATGCTTGGTAACGTGTGAAGTGTCCGTCTATCCCTATTGGAGAATTTTGAGTAGTGACTTATGTTCCTCAGGTTGTCTGTGTTTGGCGTATGTAGTCATTATTTCTAAGACTGTTCTTTTTGACATAAAAATAAATAATATATAAAAAAAAATTAGTTTCTGGGATTCATGAACCTGCAAATCGGCACCAAATATTTAGGAGCCCAGTTAGTTGCATCATGTTGCTTTGGAGGCTCATATATCAAAGTACTAATTGTCAGCCATCTTTTATAGCTGTCACACACTGCTAATTAGCAATGAACCTAAAATGACTCACCTTTGCAGCTGCATTTGTGATTGCGATTTAGTTAGTTCAAAGTTAAACTACTTTTTCATGTGGTGCGTCCATTATTTTGTCCACGCTTTGAATATTTCAACAATGATTTCATTTCATTGCTATTTTAACTTGTTTTGATGAAGTTGCCTCTTTAACAGAAAATGAAATACTTGATAAATGAAACATGATGTAACTTTTTAAGAACAGTTATAAAGACCATCTGAGATGATGAAATAAAAACTATACACAATATCATAGCAATATGCTTACTGACTTACAAATAGCAATTTTACTGCTGGTTTTGTCTCACCTTTCACCATCAAAAAAGTGCCATAAATATAACTGATGTGGACTTTCTCTGTCTCATTAACTTTTGTCTATAGCTATACTCTAAATACACTTTTTCCTTATAAGCCTTTCTCTAACAAACAGGAAAACACACCCTTTCCTGCTAAGCTTCTCTCACAGGACTTTCCTTGTAGAGGTCTACAGTAGAGTGACCTTAAGGCACCCCTCCAAGGGCAGCTCCCTTGGCTAGAAGCTAGAAGGGAGAATTAAAGTGTGTCTTGCTTCTTATAATAAGCTAGAAATTGGATTGTTTAACCTGATTCCAAGAATAAAATGGTTTCTTACTTCAGGTGGTATCCTAGTAAAGGTTTGCACTGTTCTACCTCAATAACATGAATGAGTAATTACCTTTGTAATAGTAATAGTAAAGTGCCCCATTGTAAAGGGAATAAGTAGCAGGGCAATTTTTATCTAAAGTTACAAAAATACATATGTGTTAATTGATTCTTACTGTACCTTAAAACTTGATTGCATGCAGAATTAAAGTAAAAAAAAAAAAAAATGTCCCCTCAATGAGCATGACCACCCCTTAGTTAAAGCACATCTAGTCTGGCTTACAATGCATTTAATGACTTAATAAAGGGTTGTGCTAATATGAAACGACCACCACTTTCCTTCTTAGTAGCAGATAGGTAGGATTTTTTTCTGCTTGGATCATAGAGGAGACTAGTGTTGAAAAAATACAAGACCCATAAAGAGCTATCATGGGTAAGTTTTCCATATCAATGGATTGACCTACCTATTCTTGTGCCTGATAACTAAATCAAATTTTAAATAAATGTATCTTGCCTCACCAGTTTGCACACTTCAAAGAGTATACAGCCTTATTAAATTGTGATTCGGCCAATTGAATAGGGCTCTATATAAGCACATAGCATATTTTTTTACAGAAGCTTTTAGTTAGTGAACTTCTATCCAAAAGCAAGGTCTTCACTAACTAAAAACTTCTGTTCAAAAAATTTGCTATGTGCTTATATAGAGCCTTATTCAATTGGCTGAATCACAATTTAATAAGGCTGATAATATTTAAAACAAGTGTTCAATTAACTGTGTTTTCACCACCCCCTGTAGTATGGAAATTCCTGCAAACATCTATTACTCCCCTCCCATTCTTCCTTTCTGTATACTACCTTACTTGAAATGGAGGGCGCAGAACTAGTTTAGACAGTCACATATTAGAGTAAATAACTGTGTTAAGTTCTTAACAGTTTAGTGATCCAGAACGGGAAGATCTTCAGCAAAGCAGCTCTTCCAGTGGTATTGAAACATACAATGCTGAATACAGTACTGCTGATTTTCCATTCAATTGACCATGACTTGGATGCAAGCCAGCGTAGTAGTGGTTGCAGTTGGGAGGTGGATATATAATGTAGGATGGAACATTTATACTTAATTAGAAGAAGGCATGTATTTCCTATGCTAATACAGCAAAGCTGGCAGTATATTTGACAGTGTATGAAATTTAATTTTAAATGGCTATATTATATATTTATATAAAAAATGCATTACATATGTTATGTGTTACCCTTAACTAAAACACATGGTATCTCAGACCTGACAGACCAGTTTAAAAAACAACAACAAAAGCATTAGATAACTTTAAACTATTCTTAGTTGATTGTGTTAATGAAACAGACAAAGTTCTAAACACAAAAAAATATATATATACTACATGTGATATATAGGATTAGTTATCCGCAGTAGAAAATCTGTCTTGTTTAGTAGTATAGCACAAGTACATTTTAGTGATTTAATGATTTGATTATTACTATTTTATGTTTTGAACAAATAACTTTACATATAGACTTATAAGTATTTAGCACTTTGTTTTTTTGCTTAATATTATTATTGAAGTCCACATGGGGAAGCATTATAACAATGCAGTTTAGGTAAGGTATTGTCTTAGCTGCTGGGTGATTTCTGTTATCATTATGATTTAAAAAGGAGCCAAACAACTATCTGATGATAAATAGCTTATTATGATCATTATCCTTCAATAAAATATTTTTTTTTCAAAATAAATGCCAACATTTCACAATTTCTGCCAGGGTATACAAACTTTTGAGCACAACTGTAACTTTACATTTAGCTGACTGTGCCAAAAGGAGTTTATATCAGTGAGTGATGTGCGAGCAAAAAATAATTTATCATTAAAAGACTTTGGAAACGTACATATAGTTGCAACATATTTGCTATATATTGAATCGTTCAGATAGAGATTACTTTTAAGGTAACAATGCAGTACTTTAAAAGATGATATTGTAAATATCTGCCTTTGAAGATACCACCTGGACGTTTTAACCCCTCCCACATCATTCAAGGTTCAAGGAATTTACAGTTCTATGTTATCTTTGGTGAATATTGTTATTTTATAGGGCAAGCTGTGGGTACTGCTTTGGGATATCCAGTGTACAACTAATAAAGTTAAAACACATCAACTGGTTGCCAGGGTAGATTTGAAAACCGAGGACCTGATGGCTTCTGTAAACATGTACATACTTAAGATCACTCGGACATAGAATGTGTGTTTGAACAGTTGTCTTTAAGGGGTAGTGTCACTCATCATGAGGTATTCCCATATAGGTTGTTGTGTGTGAGACGATAAAGGCTGTTGCTGTTATTACACTCCTTGGCTGGATTTGGTGTAGAATAAATATAGCTGTTTTGAGATCTCGTTATAACTTTCCAGTCTCTCATCTCCGATCATTTGAGGTGGGATATGAATGTGAAACTTATGGCGAGGTTTCTGCGTTATACATCAGTAGCTGAGTTCTCATCTTTAGTATTGTATCAGTGTCAACATGACTCACAACTGGATTTTCAAAGGATGCATCATCACTTGCCAAAGTTTGCGATAGAGAATTGCAATAAACTCCACATTCTGATTGTTGTAAAACGTTTGGACCAATATAGCCATGGATTTAAGGTCCCATCACATCCAGAATGTTATTATTTTAAGCTTTATGGATGTTACAGGCATAAGTGGTGCAAATAGGTGAAAGGGAACATGTACATGGATTCTGGTTACAATAGAAACACTGCCTTAGGAAAACAAAATTAACACCACATGTGGTACTATAGTACATTCCCTATAATCATTAAGGCATACATCAGTGAATTAATGGTGCATTTACTCTTATTTGGAACACTGGCTAATTCATTAATGACATCAGCTTTCTTTATAAAACTACTGAGAAAATCCAATTGCCAACTAGCCCCATTCCCAGTAGATTAACCTGGTGTATATCTTGGCCTCTCTGTTTCCGAAATACTATTTCCATCATTCACAGAATACTTTGTGGATAAAGCAATAACAATAATGTATCATCTTCTGCTGCAAGTATTTTTTTAAGTCTCAGACTCTGGCCAATATTGCTTTTATGCAAAGTATCTTGTCAGTTTGTCTTATACTTGACATTTTCACAACTAGATACTTTGCTCCCAAAAGACGACAATAAATATATTAAGATAATAATTATTCAGAGCCTTTACAAGACTGCAGACAACTTTTCGCTGCTGTAATATGAAATGTATCTGCTTCTTATCTTCTTTAAATAATTTAATATTTTCTTATGATTTCTTTATTTTTCACTGACAGTTACTCTGGTAATACGGGGTAGAGCAGAGATTCCCAAGTTCTCTGTTCCAAGGACCACACAGACATTGCTGAGGACCAAAGTAACGCTTTTGTAATATGCAGATTTCAACACTAAATATCAGCATAAACTACTTTTAAATTCACTGTTATTTAAAAAAAAGGCAAAGCCCTTTCTATCTTTTTCAGTGTCTATTTTTTCAATGATGACAGCAGAATGCGATAAGTTCTTGCATTTTCAGTGAGCCATTAAAGGATTGCAGCATGAATAAAAAGTTTAAAACCCCTGAGTCTGACTAAGAGCATAATCAAGAAGGAAAAAAGTCATACAGTTAGTTTTTAATTAAAACAGGACCTTGGAGGGATCATAATATATTTGAGGATGCTGAGTATGTGTGATAAGGGCGTCTACATTTCTGGAGAGCTATGGCTGCATCCTTTGATGCAAATATCCTGTTTCTAGGCCTGTGAGGTTTAGGGATGTGGTGAAAACAAAGTCTCAGGATTTCTTATTGTTCCCTCCTCCCCAGCACTCCATCCCCTGATAACTGCAGGTTGGAGTGTAACACACACAAAATGGATTCCTGTACAGAGTCTTCAAAAATAAAAAAAAATGTCCATTGCTTACACAGCTGCTAATATTGTTAGTTTGGTACATTCTTAACAAACACGTCTTTTTTTCTTGAACTGCAACGGTCCTTTAAATGAAGCTCACAGGGTTACGTTTCGCACAATACCAATATGTTGGACAAAACCTCACATTGCCTTCAATGGTAGGTTGGAGTTAATACTGCCATGAACAATAGCTTACAACAGCATACAGATAGTCTGTCATTTTCCTGCAGTAGTGGTATGAGGAACCTATATTTCTAATTACGACTACTGTTTTTTTGGGGGAAATATTTTTGTGAAATATGTAGCAAATTTACCACATTTGTAGGAATGTAACTTATGATCATGAAAGCTTTATCAGGGAAAAATATATATTTTGCAGAAAATTGCTTGTGCCTGAAGGCTAATTTTCTTTATGTGTCTTCCACCCTTCCTACTGGCTTGCAGACTGAGGGGTATGTTCTGCTAATGTTCAACAACAAAATCATCAATATTTACACAAACATTGCAAACAGACAGCCGTCTGTAACAGGACCCACCAGCAGTTCCCATAGAATTGTGTTTGTGTATTTATTGATCTAATGATTACGGATAGCTGTTATTATCCTGAATCATTAAGGAATCTTTAGCAGTGAAAACTCATCTAAATTCATATAACCTGTCCTCCCATCTACTCTGTCTACACCCACCTATGATTTGTGTTCATTTATATTGCAGGTTTAACACTATCACCTCTATTTTTCGCAGACCTAATCACTAATTAACCCTTACTTGCAAAGCTATTGTTTCTTCCCTTTATTACTTCACATTTTGTTTTTTTTATCCCTTTAGATTGTAAGTTTGTGAGTTTTCAATCTTATTAGTTGGTTTGAAAAATAAACACACCATTATTGTAAAGTTTTAAGCTCAAAGACAAGGCTCTCTACTTTCCGCAATGTGTTTAATATTGTATTTATATTTTTCTTTGTATTTAACCTTTGTACAGCGCTACGGAATATGTTACAAAAAAGTGTAATAATATATATAAAACCAGTTTATTACCTGCAATTGTTTGAGGAGCCCTCTCTCACATTTTTTTTCTCTCAAAAGTTTATATTAGACACATTATCAAAGCCATATAACATAATTTGCAGACAATATGAGCACATCAATATGGACAATAGAGTGAGTTATATCTTTTACAAGTACATTCTATGAAGGATTAACTTTAAACACATCTCATTCATAGCACAAGTACACTGAAACCATAGATGACTAGTACCCAATCTGAGCAAGTTATGGTGTCTAGAGAAGTTTTTCCCTTAGATTTTATGGGGATTGCCTATTAGCTAAGTGTTTCAAACTTGTAGAGGGAGAGAAAGCATACAAAATACAAAATAACTAATACCAAATAAAATAAAAAAACAGAGTAAGAAAGGTGTGTGTGCGTGTGGCGGGGAGCAGGTGTATTGTGTGCCAGAAGACCTCCCAGGATCCTTGTTGACCCATAAAAGATCTTACCACTCTAACGTCCAATCCCGAGGATCCTTTAACTTGAGCATCCTTGATCCTGCCTCCTCACTAGACCCTCGGCTTGCCAGGGCAGTCACTCACTATGCCTTTTAGACTGAGGGGTGAGAGTAGCCAAAGCCTCCAGACGTCTATAAACGTGGGCATGCAGTCTGTCAGGATATGTGTAAGTCTTTCATTGATTGCTATATAACTAACCTTGTCAACTACTGCCTGTGAGCTAAGCTCCTTGCTTTTCCACTGTCTAGCTATTTGACTTTACATCTCTAGCATGAGGAATTGTAATAATTTGTTCTGAGGGGAAGGGAGAGAGCCTGCAGGAGCACCTATTAGTGCTATTTCTGCATCCGGTTTGATTTGGGAGCATCCTTGTGAGGAAGCTAATGTAAATATTTTGTCCCAGAGTTTCTGCACTAAGGGGCATGTCTGCCAGATGTTAAAGAATGTACCTACCTCCCTGGCACCCGCGGAAGCAAGCCGGGTTTGCGCTAGGATTCCATCTATGGATGCTATCAGGTGTTATGTATGTCCTGTGTAGTACCTTTAAAGATGTCTCCAGGATACTGTAGTTGTATGACCCATTTAGATAAGAGTCTCCATGAAGAACACCAGCAGTCCTGCTCCCTAGTCTTTTCAAGACCTTTCTCCCACAAGATCATATATTTCTGCTTTCTCTCTTGAGTGTCTGTGTTAAAAGTATTGTATAGCAGACTAACCATATTTTTTGAAAGAGGGAACAACTCACAGATTTGAACAAGCCAGTTCGCCCTTGGAGCCCCATGCCTTCTCCTCAGCATGCTTACACAATGGTATCGTTTGAGGGAAATTAAAGTATTCCTTGGGAGGGAGCTGGAGACGGTGCCTTAGTTCAGCAGTACTCAACAATTTGTCATTATTGTGCCAGGACCCCAATCTCAAAAGACCCTGTGATTTCCACCAAAACATGGAGGTTGAAGATAAAGTAGAGGGTAACCCCGCGTGGGGAGAAACCGCCGTAAATTCTTCCTGTACAAGTAATAAATCATGACTAAAGGCCGCCCAGGTCCAAATATTAAAGTTAACTTAATGCAGGGATGATCACTCTTTCCCAAAAGCAGGTGGGGCCTAGGCAACCACACCAAGCGATCCTATGAGTATGGAGAAATTTCATTATTTTCTAGGAACACCCATAAGAGCTGGTATTGGGTTGAGTGTGCCAAAGGAATCCAAGACAGTTGAGCCACCTTGAAGTAAAACTTCAAATTTGGGCAGGAGAAACCCCCTTTAAGTCTGTGTTTATACAACTCGTGCCTAGCAATTCTGGGGCATTTGTTAGCCCAAATAAATTTAAGAATCTGTTTCTGGCATGAGTCCAGTTGTTGGGGCAGCACTAAAATGGGAAACATGTGGAAAAATTAGAGTAAGCGGGTCAAGATACTCATTTTAACCGCGTTTATGCGGCCTAGCCATGAAATCCTACCTTTCATCCAGGTCTGCATATCTTTGTAAATGTCTTGAAATAAAGGGGGATAGTTTGCCTTATTAGCGCTTGGGATTGAATTAGTGATGTTTACACCCAGATATCTAATGTGTGTGTTTGGCCATTTAAATTAATAATTTTGTCTGAGATGCTCTAGTTCTCATTCCGTTATGGCAACGCCTAAGGCCTCCAACTTATCCAGATTTAACCTCAGCCCGAGGCAGAACTGAAGCTCTCCAGTGCCTGTAGTAGAGCTGGGACCGACACCATAGAATCGCTCAACGTACAAAACAGGTCATCGACATAGAAGCAACACATCAAGTGGTGATGCCCTACCACCACACCCTTCATGTCACGATCCTCTGTGCCAGCGGCTCTATTGCAAGCGCAAACAATAAGGGGGAGAAGAGGCAGCCCTGCCTAGTATCATTATTGATGCTAATGAAAGGTGGTGACTCTCCAGGAAGACGAATCCAGGCTTTGGGGTCTTTATAGATGAATGTAGGAGATTTAGGAACTGACCTGGAAAGCCAAACTTTCTAAGTACCGCCCACAGATATGACCAGTTCACAGAGTCAAACGCTTTCTCAATATCAAGAGAAAGAAGGCATAGGGGGTATTGTTCTGCTTAGTGAGCTGCAGTATATTGAGGACCCTCCTCACATTGTCTCCTGCTTGCCTATTCGGGATGAACCCCCGTGGTCTTTATGAATAAGTCTCAAGAGGAAAGTATTGACTCTATTTGACATAATTTTCACCAGCAGTTTAACGTCTCCGTTAAGGAGTGAGATCCGCCTGTAGTTCCACACATTTAAAGGATCCTTCCCATCTTTAGAGAAGAAAAACAGGTTTGCTTGATTAAGTTAAGGAGGGAATTTACATCCCAGCAGCATATTATTAAAAAGTTTTGCTAAGTGTGGTGCTAATAACTCTGCATAGTTTTTGTAGTACAGATTTGAGAAACCAACTAGCCCTGGGGCCTTACCCTCTTCAAGGCCCCTATAGTCTCTAACAGCTCTACACTATTGATGGGAGCCTTCACTAGATCTGCCTCTTGTGGTGTGAGGGTGGGTAGGTCACAGGAGCCCAAAAAGAATGCCAATTGACTACCATGAACCTTGTGGGGAGATGAATATAGCTGTTAAAAGAAATCCTTGAAGACTTTCTGAATATGGGACAGGCTAGAAGTAGCCTTGCCGGATGGCTGTCTAATCTGAAAGATTTTTGATTGTTTTAAGATATTTTTTAGTTTCCTTGCTAGCAGTGCATCCGGCCTATTGACCTTCAAGTAGTAGAGGTGATTAGTCCACCTCATGGCCTCCTCCGTCTGATCAGAGAGAATTGGATTAATCTCAAGCCTAGCCAATTCTTTTTTCGCTGGTCTTTTGAGTGGGATTTCTGATTCTTTAGCTCTAGGGCCCTGAGTTCCTTTTGCAAGCGAGATTCTTTAGCTTTCTGAGCTCTTTTATATGCTGTTGCCATTTTAATACATGTGCCCCGAACAAAAGCTTTATGGGCTACCCAAATCCAGCCTGCGTCTGAGTCCGGTTAAACATTTGTCTTGAAATATAATTCTATCTCTTTGGCATTGGTCTTTAAACTGGGGAGTTGATAAAAGCATATCATTCAACCGCCAAGAGTAGAGAGTGCTAAAAGCTGTGCTTAAGTCTAGGGTGCAGCTAACAAAGGCGTGGTGCGACCAAGAGCACGGATGGATCCTCGTTTTGACCACATTATCTGATCTCTCCCGCTCTGTACCATGAGACCAGGTGGAGCTCATCCAACAGGGAAATAATTTGCGGTTGTTTTTTATTGGGTCTAAAGCCCTGCCCCAAACTAGATCTGTTTAATGACGACAAAACGAGTTTCAGGTCCCCACCCAGAATCACCCTCCCCAGATAATTGGATTTTATGTAACTTAGCAGTTTGAGCAAGACTTGATGCGGTATGTGTGTTGGTGCATAAATTGAGATTATGGACACCTTTTGCCCAAATAGGGCCCCGTTCAGAATCACATAGAGGCCTTCCGGGTCTATTTTCTTTTGTTCTAGTATAAAGGGGAGATCTTTGTGAAGCAAAATAGCCGTCCCCGCTCTTTTAGTAGAGTGGCTGGTGGCCAAGTAGGTGGGGTAGAATTGAGAGAGCAACTTAGTGAGCTTGTTACGCACAAAATGTGTTTCCTGAAGGAAAAGGTAAGTGAGAAAGGCCAAAAATGAACCCTCTCAGGGGCCTAACTCAGTCCTGAGGGTGTAATCCTACAACAGTTTTTTTAATACAAAGCTAAAAAATCATAGTGCAAGCAAATAAAAGTAATCATACACTACTAAGTCCCCTCTATCAGATGCATTCATAACCCAGCTCACTTGCATATACCTTTAATGTCATCTAACTGAACACTAATAAAACCAAGTCACTACTGTAACGGAGCTGTGACATCAGAGGTCAATATATCCGTTAATAAATAACAAAGATGGCCAAGTGTAACGCAGCCCGGTCCCACAAGTCCCTCTCTCCACAATGGACGATACACACCATTGATTTTTAGAACAGGAATAACTTCTAATTCTTTTACACACATATATATACAGTCAGAACGGGGGGTGAGAGTCTTCACAAGGACAATGGAATACTCCCACCTTTGGCCATACAAAGACTTAATTAGCAACTGGATTATAATCTTATCACATCATCACGGGAGCCGACTGGTTCCATACACAATAGAGCTACAAACAAAGCAGATGGATAATTGGGTTAGCTCTTCCTGTCCCTTGCAGACTCCCATTTCTAAACAAGAGGATGGAAAGCCAAGATTAACCCTTGGGCCTCGTATAGTCCAGTTAACCCTTCCCTACCAGTTAACCCTTCCCTGGCCTGGTATAATGTCCTGGGCAAGGATGCAATGTCCTTGGTATAATAACAGTGATGGGTTTCTGTTACGATGCTCCCCCGTGACCATAAGCCGGCATACACGCTCTGGTCCCAACGGATCGGCCTGGGGAGGTCCGGACAAAACTTTTTGTTGGTCACTTTTCTAGTTCCATTTGCCTAGACAACCCATTAGCATTACTGTTGTGCTTGCCCGGGCTATACTGGATTATGCAGTCAAAGGGGTGCAGTCAACGGGTTGTGGTCAGTAAACAGGGTAAAGGGTTGTCCATACAAGTATGGCTGTAACTTTTTGAGTGCCCATACCACAGCCAGGCATTCCTTTTCGATGGCGGCGAAGCTTACTTCCCGGGGTATAAACTTGCGACTCAAATAAGCCACCGGGTGTTCGCCGCCGTCAGGTCCAACTTGGCTCAATACGGCTCCCAATCCAAACATAAAAGCTTCGGTGTGGACAAGAAAACGTTTGGTTGGATCAGGAGCAGCCAACACAGGGGCCTGGATCAGAGCCGTTTTCAATTGCTGGAATGCCTGTTCACACTCTGGGGCCCAGACTACCTGCCTAGGAAGGTTCTTACGGGTCAAATCAGAAAGGGGCTTGGCTAGAGCACTATAGTTGGGCACAAATTTGCGATAGTACCCTGCTGTCCCCAGGAATGCTAGGACCTGGGTCTTGGTCCGGGGGGTGGGCCACTGGGCTACTGCCTCTATCTTGGCGGGTTCGGGTTTCTGCTGCCCACTACCTACCCGGTAGAGGCCAAACGGGGTGACAAACGCCAACTTGGGTATGGCTTCTGCACGTAGTGGAATTTGCCAGTATCCCTTACACAAATCTATGGTGGTGAGGTATTGCCCTCGGGCCAATCTATCTAGGAGCTCATCTATCCGGGGCATGGGGTAGGCATCAGACACGGTTCTGTCATTTAGCCTCCTATAATCTACACAGAACCGTGTCGTTCCGTCCTTCTTGGCCACTAGCACTACCGGGGAGGCCCAGGGACTATCAGAGTGCTCAATAACTCCTAAATGTAGCATCTCCTGAATCTCATTCCGCATCGACTCCTTTACGGATTCGGGGATGCGGTAGGGGGGCTGGCGTAGGGGTAATTGGCCGGGGGTGTCTACCCGGTGAGTGGCCAGAGGGTTGTACCCAGGCAGGTTGGAGAAGGTGGCCTCCTTTGCTCGTAGTAACTCCTGTGCCTGCGTATGCTCCTGTGGGCTCAGCCGCTCTCCTAACTGTACCCCTCCTAAACTCTCTGTCTGGTCCCCCTCGTCTAAGAGGTCGGGTAGGGGAAGGTTCTTAACATCTTCAGAGGATGGGGCGCAGATAGCTGCCACATCCTCCGTGCGCTCATGATAGGGTTTAGCATATTCACATGGAGCATGCAGTTTTTCCCTACTCCTGAGCACGGGCCAATCACATAAGTGGTATCACATTGTTGGGCTACCACCTTGTATGGGCCCTGCCAGGCGGCCTGCAGTTTGTCAACATTAACATTGGGTTGGTTCCGCTGGCATGACTTGAGGTTGCTCCGGTCACAGTGGTGTTGGTCAGCACTGTGGATCGGGAGGTGGTGTGAGGTGGAGGTTGGGGCTGGCGGCGTGCGTCAAAGTGCTTGTCGGCCAGCCGGCAGCTTTGTGGAGGTTACGGGGGTTACGGTCCCTTACCCAAGCTTGTACTTCTGTGGTTAGTCTGCTGAAGAACTGCTCCAGCAACAACTGTAGCAGCTCCTCTAGGGTGGTGACTTGGTTCGCCTGAACCCATCCCATGGCCACTTGGTGTAGGCGACAAGCCCACTCTGCATAGAAGTCCTTCTCTTGTTTGAGGAGCTCCCGAAATCGGCGTCGGTAGGCCTCTGGGGTGATCGCATACCGGGTGAGGATAGCTTGCTTCACCCGGTAGTAGTCTCGGCTGTCCTCGTCAGGTACAGCCCTGTATGCTTCTGCGGCATGGCCAGACAATTTGCCTGCCAACAGGGGTCTGCTTGCTCAACACCATGTAGATGGCACAGTCTTTCAAAGTCCTGCAAGTATCCATCTATATCCTCATCTGTCTCTGTGATGGCTTTGAAGGCATTATATGGGAGCTTGGCTTTGTCTTGCGTGGGTCCCGACATTGCGGGTGGCCCCTCTCTGGATCGCTGGCCCGCTAGTTGCAGCTGTAGGGTCTGTTGCTGGTTGGCCAAAACATAGTTCTGTACCTCCACCATCACTCTGGTGATAGTCTCTTCTGATGGGGAGTTTTGGTAAAAGGCCAACCTTACCCTTAGCTCTTTAGCGACTGCGCTCTCCTCCATCTCTGGTCTCGGTACAGCACTGCTGGCTCGGTCTCCTTCCATCAGTTCAGCAATTAGGACGCCTTTCACCTTGTTGCTGGCTACTTGGCCCCTGGCTTCCAGCAGTTCTTTTAACGTTGCTCTTTTTAGGGCTGCGTAGTTCGTCTCCATGCGAACCTCTGCTGCTGCTTCGTTGTGAGGCTTGGCTTCTATTCCGTCACTGCCACCAAATATAACGGAGCTGTGACATCAGAGGTCAATATCTCCGCCAATAAATAACAAAGATAGCCAAGTGTAGCGCAGCCCGGTCCCACAAGTCCCTCTCTCCACAATGGACGATACACACCGTGGATTTTCAGAACAGGAATAACTTTTAATTCTTTTACACACATATATATATATACAGTCAGAACGGGGGGTGAGAGTCTTCACAAGGACAATGGAATACTCCCACCTTTGGCCATACAAAGACTTAATTAGCAACTGGATTATAATCTTATCAGATCATCACGGGAGCCAACTGGTTCCATACACAACAGAGCTACAAACAAAGCAGATGGATAATTGGGTTAGCTCTTCCTGTCCCTTGCAGACTCCCATTTCTAAACAAGAGGATGGAAAGCCAATATTAACCCTTGGGCCTCGTATGTCCTTGGTATAATAACAGTGATGGGTTTCTGTTACAACTACTATACAGAATTGTGGAGCCAGAGGGAAACATCACACAGCAGGATATTATTTTATTATAGGGATGTTTTTTTTTTTACATTTATTTAACATATGTGTAAAAAGTTTTTTTAGCATTACTTAGAGTCACATTGTAACAGCATTTATGTTTGTTGAGAAACATAAGCAATTAAAACATGTATGACCTGCATTGTAAGTGGATGCATGAAAAAGGTCCACAATGCATTCTAACAGTCAAAATGTATATTTCACCGTTCAATACCTGTCATTCAAGAAAAAGGCATTTGCTTGTCACGTATATACCAAACTAACAGCAATATAGTAAGAGAAATAATGTTTTGTCCAGGCAGATATTTAATCCATTTGTCAATTGTTTATGTAATGCTCAACATATAACTTGTTTTATGATCGCTTTACCACCACACATCTTTCACACTATGGTGCAGCTAGACTTAAACATTTTATCATCTTAACTAAGCATAATTAAACCAAGTTGCTACTATGCAGAATTCTGGAGCCAAAGGAAATCTTTGCACAGTATGACACTTTTTTATTACTAAGATGTACTTTAACACATATAAATATAAAATATAATTTGTACACAGTTAATTGTCATTATTTAGTGACATTTTAACAACAGCCAGCTGTTTGGAGTAGGGACCTCATGTCTCTTGCACCTAATTGTATTGTCTTATTGCACTGTATGGTCTTTGTGTTTCTGCCTGCCTTTCAAGTTGTTCTTTCATTCTATTGAAAGTAATAATATATCATCCACTCAAAGTCTATGTTTTCGTGGTTAAAAAGAGTTGCATTGTTTTAACATCTTCTTAAGTAAGCCCTAATTAATTCAATCACTCTTATACAGAATTCTGGAGCCAGAAGAAAACATTTCATAGCAGGACACTTTATTACTGTAATAATTTTTGGCCATAAACTTAATATATTATATGTGAACATATTATTGTCATTATTAAGAATTTCATTATAATTACAATTAATTTTGCTTGTAAACCTATTTTATTACTTTATAAATATGTTATAAAATTGAGAAAATATTAACTATTTCATGTCCAATATGATATGTTAGGAAGATGCATGAAATGGAATTTACAGTACACAATACATTTATCGTTCAAGATACAATTCCCTCTATTCAGTTGAGCAATTGTTAGTTACTGGAGCCCGTAATGTAGCCCGTAAACTAATTTGGTATTCAATTGATGTCTTTTAGCTACCCTCAAACGATTTGCGGGTTACAGGCGGAAAATCCCAGCAGTTGTCAACATCATAACTCTTTCAAGCCCGTAAATGTTACAATTGCAAATCGCTATTCATTTGCTACAATTCCTCAAGCCTGCAAATGTTCTCACACCTATTAATGGCAAATACAGAAGTATAGGACTCGCAAGGGGGTTAAACACCTGTTTGTAGCACTGTATATGCAAATAAGAAAAATTAATACTGCACTTTAAAATAGGGGGAAAGCGATGAAAGACATTAGAATGACTTGCCCAACAGTCTCAAGCTTGCAAATCTGCACAAAAAATTGTTTTTTTACGTTTCATTCCGTGTTATATCAATCAAGGAGTTAATACATATCAGGCCACCCACATGGACTAAAACATTTCCTTCATTCCTTTTTATTATTTTGTACATTGCCAGATTGCGAGTCTGATCGCATATCAGACTTCTAAATGCTAATTGATTGATGTTTAACCTCCATGTTTTACTGACGTCATGATGATGGTCTCATTTACTATTGACTGTTACTAAATCGGTAGTTACAGCCTTGCTTAATTGATCATGATCATGCTCTGAAATGCTACTTAGGGGTGCATGATGTACGGTTTAGGCTTTTGGCTAGGTAGCTGTGGGCTTGAGCAATTGAATTGTATTTTGTATTAAAGATTAGGACCTTAATTTAGGATCTTAAGATCAGGACCTTATTATAAGCTACACACTATGAGCCCATTACAATTGCCCAAATCGCAAATACTTTAACCCGTAATTTAGCCCATAAATGTTACTGATATTCAATTGGCTACTTTTAGCTACTCGCATTCCAATTGCGAGTTACATGCTCAAAAGCACTGTGGACTTGTCAAAAACATAACTCTGTCCTATCTCCTCCATTGATCTTTTAAGCCTGCAAATGTTGCCAGCAATGGCGGAGCAAGAGCATGGAGAGCCCTGGGGAAAAAACTAAATTTGCCCCTCCCTTAAAGGAGTGGGTTGTAAAATGTTTTGTGTTGGGCCCCCCATGTACCAATTCACTTAAAGCCCCCCCTCAAGACCCCTTCCCTTAACATCCCCTTCCTAACACTCCTTCCCATAACAGCATCCCTCTCCAGGACTCTTTCCCATAGCAGCTCCCACTCAATTCCCCTTTTATAGCTGCTCCTCTTCCCTTACTTCCTGCCTGCGTGAAGCACTAATATATACATATACTATTTCTACACTGCATCCAGTCACTATCAGCGGCCATCTTCACATAGCACCCAGTCCCTTCCAATATCCACCTCCACAGAGCACCCATCCCTCTCAGGATCCATCCTCACACTGCTCCACACTGCCGTCTCTTAGAGCTTCAGTATAACGCTCTACAGAAAATAAAATGAAATGCAAAAACAATAAAACATTCTCAGGTATGGCCCCCCAGTGAAGGGCCCTGGTGCACTGCACCACCTGCACCATTGGTAGATCCGCCCCTGGTAAACAGTGTTAAGACACAAAATCCATATTCAATTACAAAAATTCAACAAGCCCATAATTGACTTCAAACTTGTAAATGGCAAATGCAGCAAAACATTTTTACGAGTACTAGATAAAACCTGCAAGGGGGCTAAACACCTGTTTGTGTAACTGCAGCAGCAAATAAACACACAGTTTTTTTAAGGCGAAAAAGGCCCCCTCGGCTTATACTTGCGTCACTCTCCCCCCCGTTTCTCTATTACCCCCCGTGTCTCTTTCACTCCCCCCTCCACATCCTTAACCCCTCTCCTCATTCTAAACCCCCCTCCTGATTCTAAACCCCCCTAAATACTTCTCCCTCTCCCTTTCCCCTCACTTACCTTCATCTTCAGCTTCTCCTCTCGCCTCCGCTCCTTTCGGCGTCTTGACCCGGCCAATGCTAATGATGTGTTGTGCCTGTGACGTCACGTCATTAGCATATACCTGGTGCGGCATCTGGTATATGCTAATGATGTGACGTCACATTGGCCAGGTCAAGAGGCTGGAAGGAGCAGAGGCCGGAGCAGAAGCTGAAGATGAAGGTAAGTGAGGGGAGGTATTTAGGGGGGTTTAGAGGATGAGGATGAGGGGGGTTGAGGAGGGAGGTTGAGGAGGGGGTTGAGGATGAGGGGGTTGAGGAGGGAGGATGAGGAGGGAGGATGAGAATGAGGAGAAATGTTGAGGAGGGTGATAAGGGAGGGGGGGAAGAGACACAGGGGAGGGAGAGGGGGGAAGAGACGCAGGGAAGGGAGAGGGGAGAAGAGACACGGGAGAGAGAGGGAAAAGGGCACACAAGAGGGGGACACAGAGGGCACAAGAGGGACACAGGCAGCAGCACATTTCCCACCCTCGGCTTATACTCGAGTCACTCATTTTACCCAGTATTTTGTGGTAAAATAGGTGCCTTGGCTTATACTCGGGTCGGCTTATAGTCGAGTATATACGGTATATTGATCCCATAATCAAGCCTTTAATACATATCAGGCCATCCACATGGACTTAAACAGATGCTTTAATGTTTCTCAAGATTGCTTCAATGGAACCCAATCAGCAAACATCAAACTTATTTGCGTGTATTAATGCTTAGCCTACAATTGCAGGTTTACTGTAACCTCCATGTTTTACTGATGTCATGATGACTGTCTCATTCACTATTGGCTCTGTCTAAAAAGTAACTTACGATCTTGTTTAATTATTGCCAGATCACATGATCATACCCCTTGAAATGCTACTTACGAGTTCATGGTTTGTGTGTGCAGGCTGTGAGCCTGTAATAACAGGTTAGAGACAATTGAATACATCTAAATGTAAAGAAAAAATTTACCCACAGCCAAAAGTTCAGTTTGGAGGTTATTATGGGCTTGCAATTGGATGAGGCTCTATATCATATTGTATAATATTGTTTTATTTTGACAACAAATGTACAGATATTAAAGGGTCACTAAGCTAAGGTAGAGCAGAGCATGCAATCACTATAATAGTTGTCAGTGTGTGTCCTGTTACGATGTTGGTCACGCTGTTGCGACCACGAGCCTCGCAAAGCGGGACGTACATGGGACTTACGACTTGTACGACTTAGGACCGAAACCCGTACATGCACTATGCGCCTCGCAAAAAAATTACTTTAACGCCTGAGCCATGGAACTGAAAACACCTGAAAAAACAAAACAAATATGCCTCAAATTAACTTACACACTCACACACCACAGTGGGATAGCCAGGGAGCCTGTCACTGAGGCTGCAAGTTAATTTGAGGCATATTTGCCATTTTTTCGAAATCAAAAAGCAACAAAAAAAAATGGCTGCCGAAAAAAACACAGAAAGATGAAAACGAGGCCGAAGGACGTAACACCAGCCCGAAGGATGTAAAACTAACCCGAAGGACGTAAATGGTGCTCACAGGGCCCATAGCCTCGCATTGCGGGGAAAACAGCATTGCCAGGCATACAATTTTCCTCCCGTCATTTTGGACAGGCAATTTACTAGTACTTATATAATTATGCGTTATGTGGGTCATTAATGAGGTGGGACCTCTGAGATGAGCTGTCCTTTTTTGGAGGCATTGAATATAAGAGTAAATTAAATAGCATAGGGGAGAAATGTTCACTGGATGAAAATCAAGACAGTGCCACTGGATCCATTGATACACAGTAGTGACGTGATCAAAGGATGAGGCCACACAATGAGGTCTGGCGCTCGCATTTCTTGTGTGATGGCTTCTATGGAGGCCCCATGTCAGGCCTCATTGTATCGTCCTTTATTCACATTACTACTGTGTATTGATGGATCCGGAGGCAATGTACCACCTTGTAATTTCTGAGTCAATTAGCTCAGTTGAATTTACAACATAGGGAGCTCTGCTATATATTTGTAGAGAGTGAGGTCAATATAAAGACTTTTTCAGTTCCTAAAAGGTTCACTCCGGATATTGAACTACAGGATAATGAGTATTAATCAGTGGACAAATAGTGCATCCAAATAGCTCAGTTGGCGTTATAAGACAGGGAACTCCTATATATATCTGCCGAAAGTAATCTTTATATATTCTTGGTTTTTGTAAGGTCCATTTTAGATACACAAAAAGAGGATAATTGGTCCTGAGACATTGAGGCAATATTTTGCCTAGTGATTGGGCTGTAAATAGATCCTTATTGGTCTTCAGTCCTGATTTAATGGGACCTGATACTTTCTTTTTGGTATATCTCTGATGTTAACCTCTGTTCCTGCACTCTTCCTGATTTGTTGGTTAGTACTGCAACAGAATTCCATCCACCAATCCACCAATGTAACACATAGAAATTGTAGGAACAAAAGGGAGTCTCCCTAATCTGTGACATTACAAACAGTTGGTCCTAGCACTTCTGAGTTTATGTAGACAATGGATTAAGGTTTCACTAAAGTTACAGTTGGTTGCCCGTGCCTGTGCACTGTGCGCCTGTGCCAGTGCACTGTGCACTGTCTGTGTGCATTTGGTTAATATTTGGATTAATTTTAGATCAAAGGTGTTAAAATGAGGAAGGGTCAGAGGGAAAATGGGGATTGAGGGAGAATAACAAAGTGGGATTTATTGTTGAATAAGAAAAATATAGGTGTTTTTTTTAAAGGATATAGCTTGCTGGTTATGACAAATATATTACAAAGGGAGCTGCAGTGCAACAAGTAATATTGCAGTTCAATCCTGATTGCTCAGACACTGCAAATAAAGGCTTTTGGATTCAGTTATGCATATGAATGACACAGAAAACAACATAGAGATATAAAAATAAAGTACCTCCCATTTGCTCAACATTTATATGGTCCATTGCAAGAAAACTTCATAGTCCACTGCAAAGAAATGTGTCTATTAGTAAACAGTTAGCAAAAGTTATGAGATTAAAATGCTAACTATCAACGATTATTACATGTAACGTCCTGAATGTGCAGCACAGTTTCTTATAATGTCAGAAAATAAGTTGCTACATTCAACTTGCTTTCAGTGAAATTGAAAGCACAATTATTGCTGTGATCTGGGACTGGACCATAAACGAAACCACTCCACTACAAGGGATTATAAAGAACTAGAATATTGCTCGTCAAAAAATGAGTGAGCTAATGTTGTTTGGTGTATGGTAATCAAATAAATAATACATTAATAAAGTAATATACTTTACCTATTTTTAAGTAATATATGCAGGAAGCATTGTGTTGAAGAGCTGACAATCTGTTTTCATGTTGCTGCAGCATACACTGTGTGTTTTCAGTGCTGTGGAGCTACTGTGTAAGTGTCAGTAATGTGTGCAGTGTGTAGTGTAAATAGTGTGTGTACACGATGAAAATCCAAAAGGGTAGCTGTGTACTTCCGCATTGTGTAAGTTAGTGTGGTAAAATGGCGCCTAATGTGTGGTACGCAGCTGTGGCTGATTTTGCATCCTTGTTCTTGAATCTCGTCTGGGTTTTTTGGAAAATCTGTATGTGTTTGGTGGTGTTTTTCGTCTTTAGGGTCCTGTAGCCTCGTTTTTGTTTTTTTCGGCGACCATTTTTTCTCTCGCTTAGGTGATTTTCGGGTGTCTAAACTCTGTAATTTGGACTTAAATGGAGGTGTAACTTCTCTTGCAGAGGTCCTGGGTGCCCCCCCTTGCTGTGGGTAAACTTTGTATGTGTTTGTTGTGTGTATTTATTGTGTTTCTAATGTTTTAAGGTTCGTGTGGGTCGGCCGTTAAAGTTGTATCTTCTGGTATTTGTTTGTCGTAAGTCAGTAAATGTTGCGAGGTCCATAGTTGCTGGCAAGGAGCGCCTTGCGAGCCCGCAGCATTAGCAACAACCCGCATGCTCACAACTATATATGTGATGGTAGAGGATGGGAGGATAATTTGAGAATATGGGAGGTTCAAGATTGGGAGATGATGAGATGGGTCAGAGATTAATGTTGGAGGGTCGACTGGTCATCATATTGAATGAAAAATGTTTGTCTGTAATCTGGAGTTTTAGGATTAAAGTTTTCTGAATACTCTGGTGGTTTTATTGATTCTGACTACCCTGCTCCAAACACCAAGCTTGTGACCTGTCTGTCACCACCCCAGCTGATCCCAGACAGGAGCAGCTGCAGAGCTCAGGTGAGTCCATATCCCTCTCTGTGTCTTGCTGTAGTTGTTCTGTCCTTCTGTTTTGTCTGACTCTCAGTGACCACATGCAGCACACCAGGTACATGTGTCTGTGTTTCTAATTGTGCTTATCCATATGGTTTTTATGGCAAAGATACTGGAGTGGGTTGCCAGCTCCTGCTCCAGTGGACTGCATTTTGTCTGACCTCTCTAAAATGACCTGTCCATCTTGGGTGACCCTTCATGATATAGCTCACAGCTTAATTGAGGTAACAAGCCCCTTCACCATGACAAGGTAGCGATCCAGAAGGTGTCCTGTGTCTTAGTCTCTATGTCATATATATTTACTAGCGACTTGCTCATCAAAAATGACAGAACAATACAATTTGAAGCCATGGGAATGCTGTTTGACACACAATGTAAACCTTTTTGTACTCTGCATTAGAAATTGGTTGTGCACGCAAGGGAAATTTGTTGGTGTAGTGTAAAGCGCCATTGTAGATTCGTAATGTTATTAATGTGTTACGGAGCTCGCAAGCATTTTCCGTCATTTGTAATAGTGTATTTGGTAGTTTGTTCGCGTTTGGCAGTGTTTTGCGCAGTCCGGGATCGTGTAGCCCCCTTTTTTTTTTTTTTCGCGCCCATTTTTTTCTCACTTATTTTTGTGTGGTGAAAGTCATCAAAATCGCCTTAAATTCACGTTCCACCTCACTCTCAAATCTCCTGGCTGCTCCCCCGTGCTGTTGGTAAGGTTTTTTTTGTATTTATGTTTATTTTTTTGTGCTTTTTGTTTTTTTTGGATTTAACCCCGTATTTTTGCTATCTCAGATTTTTTTTTTCAAAGTCTTGCATCTCATAATTTTTTTTTTCTAAGTCCCGTGTTTGTCAAGTGCTTGTAGGCCAATGTAAATGCGCATTTACTAAGTGTTTGGTGCCTTTGGCACTCATTGCCTATGTGCTATGTGTTAATGGCTCACCTCGCTTCATGAGGCTCACAGAGATGAGTACCTCCGGCGCTCATCGCCTAAGTGCAACGCGTTAATGGCTCACCTCGCTTTGCAAAGCTCGCAAGCGATGAGCGCCTATGGCGCTCATTGCCTAAGTCATATGCACCACGCAAATCGTGACGGTGGGGGGGTACTGAGGGAGGGGGGAGAGGTTAGAAGGAGAGATGGATAGGAAAGGAGAGAGAGGTATAGAAGAGGCATAGAATCTATCTCTCTAACTTTCTATCTCATGTTGTTGTAACATGTTGTGAAAAGTAGGGGTTCATACTGTTGGGTGAGGTCAATGTAAGGGGAGGGGCCAAGTCTCTGTTTTCCGTCCCACCAAGTTGGAAAGTCACCAGCCGCCACTGGTTAATCTTGAAGTGTATACTGATGTGAGCCATGATGGGGGTGGAGATGTTCCTGTGAATAAGGGTAATGCTCGGAGAAGATATTGAAATTAGTAAGAATTTGTTTATTTCTTAATGGTGCCTGTAACAGCAATGTGGTTCAGTGCCATTTAACAGGTAAAACATGTTTCAAATCTGTTATGTTTTATAATTAAATAAGTATTGTCTCAGATATAGATAGATATTTTAGCCATTGCTTGTAGAACCACTGAACCCATATGCAGCTTTACAGATAATGAGGATGGAGATTTTACCCTGTAACCAACGCTCTGCTTCATGTAAGCCAGTAAGATAGCCAGTAAGTTAGCCACGAAGATAAACAGTAAGCAATGGGTCTTAGAGCCAGATAAAAACAAGTGAACAAATTGAATTCTTTCAACATCTGTTTGTGTAAACTTTTATCAATGCGTCAGGCTTGGCATCATCAGATTGGGTGAATATGTGTGTGATTTATTGTATGCAAGCTCTGCAGCAAGACATAATGTTCTCCAATTCTTTGAAAATAGTGGCAAAGTATACTCTGATGTTATGTAGTAAGGGATGAATGACTGCCAATTCATTGCAGGATCTTTAGTTGTCACAACAAATCAGAGGTGCTCAATCAGAGAACGGACAATTCCTGATGTAGGTTTGTCCTATAGGTCTGGTTACCTACTCAAAGAGCAACCTCTTTTAGCTCACTTGTGCCCTTCACAAGGAGAAATATCCTTTAGTATATCAGTCTGGTCTCACTCAGAAGAGTATTCCAGCCCCACAATACCTGAACTGAAGAAACTGCAAACCACAGACGCGTTTCGGATCTTTATTTGTGTTATTATCAGTCTTTATCATTTGTAAGTATACCTGTTCTTTGTTTGCTTTGACTGTGAGCTCAATAAACATTATTTGAACAGATAAAACACTTACATTTGATCCACTGACCTTTTAACATTGTAGTACCACTAGGTTACCTCCTTACATGGTTAAGAGGCTTTGTTGCAGCCTCATTATATGTCCAGACATTTCATTGAAGAGTTCAAACACTGTACAATTCCTAACATTAATTTACTACAATTAAAAATGGAAAACAGTTTTTACATATGCATTTCAACTATCTGAATGTGCAGAGCTCAACTGTTCAGTTCCAGGCCATTTTACTTTTATATCTCAAGTGTTAAGAATTAAAAATGTTATATCATTTAGCTGTCAAATTGAAGAATGAGAATTTGGTTCATGTCTACATTGACCACAAACATTCCATCTTATTTTCTGGGTAAAGCCATTTCACTGTCTTAACATCAAATTAAATGAGTGCTAATTAAACCCAGTTGCTACTATACAGAAATATGGAGCCATAGAGAAACCACCCAGAATAAGAACCTTAATTTACTTGGATATGTTTACTGAATATACATTTAAAACATGTGTAAAACATTTTTGACATTATTAAATATCAGAAACATTAATTATGTCCAACACTTATAAAATTATATCATGTCTGTACTGATGTTGATACTGAGGGAACAGTTTCAAACTGGAAATTTACTAACAATGGTTAGAACAACAACTATCCATTTAAATCAGTGGTAAACAACTTGACCTTGCAAGGGCTGTAAACAATCCAGAATTTCGATATCTCTCTGAGTAGCTCACGTGGGGCTAAGCAGAGAGAGATATAATATACAAGAACAGAGGACAAGAAAATGTTATTAGTCCAAGTTGCACATAACTGATCTAAAGTATTTGAGTGTAATATTTTGCCATTGAGGGTAACTTAACAAAAAATGAATTTGTGGCCAATGTCACACAGAACCTTGGGGGCTAACACACAAACAATACTTTTTACTTATGCTTAAAAAGGTCAACTAATCCATTATTTTGCTTGATAGTTAAGATTTCTGCCGTTTTGTTCACTTTTTCCTCACACAATTACTAAATAACTTCTATCTCCCTTACCATTCCATATCATTTTCTAAATGAGCTGACAAGTTATTGTATACAGCTCCTCATACAGTGAATATTGGGTATTATCATTGATGCTGCCACACCAGTAGGAACCCAAAACAATCTGGGGGGATTTTTTTTAAATGCATACTTTTTTGGTAAAGGTGAATTATGCGTACTGCATTGTATTATGTGAATCTAATAACAGGGTTGTACTGTTTGTACTTTTAAAGTAATTGAATATTATACATTTTGGGTCGGTTGCCAATAAACCTGTCATGGATTCAGCCATCAAACTCAGATATGATGTGAATAAGGGAGGAGTCTTTGCATAACACAACAAACGTATATACTTATAGTTAATGACAATCAATTATTATCCTTTGTTTTTATCACACCAACATATTCAGTAGCACTACACAGGAGTTAAGTACAAAGCAAAAAACTATTTTAACACATTGCAAAGAAAGGTGGGCCTTGTTTTGACCTTAAAATAAAACATACATAGTGCTTTCTCTAAAGCACCTGACAAGAGTGAAAACTCTTATGATGCAAAGTGTATTGGTGTGGTACAGGAGAGTGAGGCATTGTGCATATTAATTATGAAGGTGATATGCTTCTTATCATTGTCACCATATTTGTGGAGTGGAAGTTGTCTAAGAGCGAGGGGAGATGAGTAGTTGGCAACTCGTGTTAGAAGAAAGGGGGATAGATCTGGTGCTGTGTGCTAGCTTTTAGTTTCATCTTAATATAGATGATACTGAAATCCAAAAGATTTTATTAGGGTACCAAAGGAGGATGTATAGAAATGGAGGGGCCTAGGACTGAACCTTGGGATACTCAAAAAGTCAGAGGGTCAGGTAAAGAAGAGAAGTCAGAGAAGGAGACAATACATGTTCAATCTTTCATGGTGTGAACCATTAGAGAGGGTGTATCAAAGACAGCAGAAAGATCCAGGAGAACCAGAATAGAGAAGTTACCCTGTTTGATTTTAAGCTCAAAGACAAGACCCTCCATTTGTTTTACATTGTGTTAACATTGTTTTGAATTGAACTTACCATTGTATAGCATTACAAAATACGTTGGTGTGCTTTACAAATAAAGGTGATAATAATAAGGCGAGAGGATGATAGTAGACTAGATACTAGATCCTCAGGTACAGGTGAAAGGAGTCCATAATGGTATGTGGGATTAGGGAAGGGTAAAGGCTGAGTTCTGTAGTTTTGTTAAGAGTGGGTTGTGTTAGAGCCACATTGATTGGAGAGTGTAGGAAATTAATCTATAATTTCTATAAATACTAAGTTATTTTAGATAGGTGAATAAACAAACACAAATATGGTATAATTAGTACGATATATTATACATAAATCAAGATACTGTTACAGAATGGGTTTAGACCAACATATATACAATAGGGATAAAAACAATATTTACAAGAGGACACATTCTATATTTTGCATTGCAATATAATCTCACATTTTTATATAATATTGCTAAATACTACCCCAAAAGTCAGCATTTATTGTTCAGTTCATCTTTCATCAGGATTACTCTGCTGGGCTCATCACTTTGGACTCCTTACATCCTTACTCTTGGGCAAGTAGTAAGCCCATACCTCCACCTTGCTTGTTCCAAGGTCTAGTTGTGTGACTAAAGTGTAAGTCACCATATGAGAGTGCTGCAGGAAAGACAGAGTTAGACAGAGTAAACCAGGTTACAGGGATAGCTAGCAGATTGAGGAAATAAATAAGTTATTGATGAAAGTAAGTTTATTGCAAATAGACCATGCATTCCATCGGGCACGGGAGAAGGACAAATTAGGCGGTTTGTGACAGGTAAAGTTAAGGCTATTAAATTATGGGTGTTTTGGGAGTTTGCTGCACTGGGGGCGGTGCGTGGAGAATTGTCACATTGTGGGAGAATCAAATACAGTATATAAGGAGTTGCCAGCTGAGAGCCTGGCCTTGTTCCATCTTATTCTTTTTTTAAATACATCTATTTTGTTTAGGACTTTATTCCTGTTTTATTTTGCAAATAATTAATTGCGCTCAACACCATATATTATACTTATTTTTTCAATTATGTCTATTCATGGATAGTTCCAGGGGTGGAAAAATCCTGGGAGCATGGTTGAAAGTCTAATCATTGACACACAGTATACATTAATCCACAAAACCTACCAGGAAGATGCAAAAAACTTGCAATCCACAAGCTCAAAAATGGATAGATACTTGCCAATATAAATATGGATTCTACCATATGTCCTACATAGAAAATAGAAAATCATACTATCCAAAAAGTATATGAGCATAGAAGAATCAGTTATGTAAAATCAAAATAAATGTATTTTTGGTTCGCCTGGAACGCAACACAGGAGGTGAATGTATGCATCATAATTGTATAAACTAAACCTGAGCTAGGGATTCCTCCCTTATCTCCATAGTTATTTACATGTTTGTTTATCTAAAGTTTCAGTTTCTATGTAAATAAGTTCTGTTTGTTCATGCTTCCCTTGCTTAAATTATAGGACCTAAATAACTATTTAATAATGGGAAAAGTTAAAAATAAAAACTTGGAAGGAGATGCTAGTAATTTGACCACGAGGTATATATGTTTATAGAAAATCTTATGTGTTAATGTACCTAATGCCTGTCCTTACTTTGTATCCCTTTCAATAAAAAATTTTATTTAAAAAAAAAAAAAAATGTATTTTTATGCAAATGCTTATATCATATAAATATATATATATATATATATATCATAGATTATTAGTAGGATTTTAAAGTTGACACCATATACAGTACACTTCACTAATTAGCATCTTACATCATAAACATATGCACACATTATCAAACACACAGATGCGGAAAACTAAAGTATTTATTTATCAGAGAGAGTTGCTTATATTCTGAAAAATGCATTATATATTTTGAAACAAAAGGATACTAAACTTGGGCATTTATACACACCATGATTAGCACATTCATCATTTTATTAACCATTAATAATACATTTATGAAGTATTTATTCAATAATTGAAAGCGATACACAAGGAAAAGTATTTATGAAATAATTTAGAGGTAGAAAAATATCAGTCCACTGGGGAAGGAACTGGCAATACACTCCAGTATCTTTGCCAAGATAACCTTATGGACAAGCACAACCAGAGACATGACAATAGATGTGTCACAGAGAGTTGGATACGACTAAACAAATAAACAACAAGAAGTGTAGAACATAATACATCTATCCCTCATCTATCTACATAAACCGCTTCCCATGGCAGGGTTAAAACTATAAGTGATTGGCAAGGGATTTACAACGGCACTGCTGATCACCACTGCAAGATCTGTGATTCCCAAGGGATTCCTTCCTCCTACGCGGTGATAGGAATCCTGGGTATTCCCTCCTGGCTCACACCTGAACCCCACTTACTATAGCCACACGGGGGTCTATTGAGATCACCATGGTACCTACATATTAACCCCGTAATATGGAGGTCCTTAAAGCACCACTGTGGCACTTAAATGTTAACCCCTAATACATGGGTTCCTAATGGTCTCTCATGGCACAACCCCTATGCCACAGGGGTCCTATAAGGACCCCTGTGGCATCTACAGACAACCTTGCAGGATATCCATGGCATATGTTAACCAAGGAGATAACATGGAGATATAATACTTATGGTCAATCGACCTTCTGCTTAGAAGTTTAACTTTCAGAAAGGGTTACTTCAACCAGCTATTTCAGTTCATTAAGTGGTTTGTCCATGAAGCAGGATATATTACCTACTATAGCACCAAAGCACATAGAGTAAAATATATAAATAAGTCAAGGTAAAGTTGAATTGGATACAGATATGTTTTTCAATCTCCATGTTTTTTTAGTCGATTAAATTTAGCATAATGCCTCGTGTAATAGAAAATGAATGTGTATATTTTGTTGGGAATTATTAGTTGCCTATAATGTATGGATTTTTATATAAAAAAAACTGATTTTTTACAGGACATTGATCTTAAATTCTGCTGGTGGTAACCAACAGTTCATACAGATCATTGTATGAATGTAGTTTACGCCAAAGCAAAACTAACAATTATGATTAAATGGTTTAGGCAAAATCAAGATATTTGCTGGCATACATGTACAAAGCTAAGTATTTTCTTACTGTCAATTTCCATTGCAGTTTTTGAGAAACTTTACATCTTTGTGAAGTATCTAATACACTAACAATATTAGAAGTTATTTAAACAATTAGCATAAAAACAACAGAACATAATATATATATATAGGATACCCTGTTTGTCATCTGCACTTCCACATGAACTGTCTGTAGCCGGAGGGGATATTTTAACCAACTGATATTGTTATTCCATGTAGTTATATTGTCAAATGTCAATTCAACATGCCACTGAATGCAATACGTATTTATTTATTTAATTAATTATTTCTAAAAATATATTGCTCATTCCCAAGTCAGGTTTTTCATAAGACAAAGTTATATACAGTATATGACATTTCAGTCGTCATAAATTAAAATTTCTTAGTTATAGAAGGGAAAGGGCTCACTCTATTGGAGTGCCATTTTATACAATTCAAAATCTTTGGTTTTATCTATTAATAAAGAAACAATCCCCCCATGTGAATCTTAATGTTACTATAGTCACAAATTCTAGAAACATGCAAAAAGGGAATAGCTAAAGTGCATTTTTGAACCATGAAATTCATTTGACATATGGCAACTATTATGTGTTGTAAACTGCCCATCTTACAAGATTTTTTAACAGAAAAGAATTTAGCAGTCATATATTTAACATAGTTCACAATAATAAACCACAGCCTCTTAAGTACAAAACAAAGAGCCAAGACACTGGATTTACAAGTTGTAGAGATTGGAAATCTAAAGCAGTTTCTAGCTTTTAATGATTGCACTTCTAGCCATATCCTGTTTCATAAGTTTTATAAGGCATATGCTTCCTGTTTTTATATAAAAGGCATACTTCATGTAGCATGCAAGTTCTGTGTTTTATACTTAATCTCATTAACTATGGAAGAAGATTCCACTGTAATGGTCTCTAATTGTCGTCCAAAAATAAAAGCAATTAGAGTGGCTAAATATCAAGGTTCCAATATCAAAGTAACATACCAGTTTTACTTTTTTAAGACATGGACTCACATAACTTCAAATGCCTGAAAAAAATATAGAAATGAATTGTGTTAACTAAATAGCAGAACTATTGGACTGTTTGAAACTTCCTCTTTTTTTTTTTTGTTTATTTATTTGTATGTGTAATGCTCTCCTTGGAAAGCCATTGAGCGCAATGAGGGTGAAAATGAATCTGTCAAAGCATTGTAAAAAACTAGTAAATGGCCAATTACAGTCACATTTCATGAAAAGTCATAGTATAGAAGCATTCCTAGGTCTCAGAATGATCAAGGTTTGATCTGCTTGAAGGAACTTCCCAATGCCTACATTCAAACTCAAAAACTGAGATTTGCATCTTAAAATATCTCAATAGGCCACATAAGATTTTTAAGTTTTAGGGCTTAAGCTTTAATATACAGTCATAGATGCCAACTCTTAGAACAATTTTTAAAAAGTTACTTAAAATCCTACTGGGTGTTATAAATCTGTTTTGTTTCCAATTTTAGTTTTTTTCTTTGATTTAAGCTCCTTTGGGGAAATTCTGCATGAGCCAATTATTATATTATTTACTGAATCAATGTTCTTTTTATTACAAAGGTTATAGCATTCCTCTATGTGTAGCCAAATTGAAAATTGGATGATAACTTATAAATGTAGGATTTTATTCCTATATAGTAATCATTACAATTACGTTCCCAGCTAATTAAAATATGCTACCCTAAATTTACTAATATATGATTAACGGTGTAATGTGTAGAAGAAAATAAAGTTTTTTTTTTGTTTTTTTTTCATATTTGACGCCGTATTTAATACCAGAAAAGTATCACGTAAAAATTTAACTTGTTATGAGCAATACAATACATAGGTTTTTATATGTACATAGGAAATTATTAAACAATTTATAAAAATAAAATTACAAAAAAATAGCCCAGCACTAGATTCTTGATAGAGGAACTGACTTTAAACTGCAGACTTATGTCAGAGGAAATACATAATCATTATAAGAAGAGAAATGTGTTTTTTTAAATATATATTTTTAGTTTTGTCCACATTCAGTGTGGTTAGTCATCTTTATTGGTTAGAATATTTCTCTCTGAAACTAATGGTAGTTAATTCAGATTTTCATTTGAAAGAGAACAGAAATCTAACTAAATTTGAAAAACTCTGCTTAGAAGGTGAAGAGAAACACATAATTTCTAAATGTTTATTATATTAAAACATCACTCCCAGAAAAAAAACATCAAATATTAGAGGACGGGGGAATTATTTGGGCCATGAATGGGGGGAAGTAAACTAGAATAAGGCATTCAAAATTATTATGTAGGCAACAAAATGTACCACTTTTTAGAGAAGTGATATTTTAAAGAAATTCAAAGGAAAGGTATTATAGCATAGTTATAAGCAAAAGGTGTAATAAAAAAAAAGACAATCATTAAAATGAAGCTGAAGAGGACCAAATGCTGATCCTACAATCTTCTCTTTCAAAATAGATTTTTCAGTAATATTAGTTGATTTAAAAAATGATTTCTATCAATTTATTCCTTTCAACTATTTTTTGTACCGGATTTCTTTTAGTTTGAAGGAGAACAGAAATTGGAAAAGCTCTGCTTAAAAGTTGAAGACATTTTATAATATATTAAAACATCACTCCTATAAATGTAAAACCTCTTAGATTAGTTTAGCCATACAAATTCTGTTAGCAGCTAAATGGTCTATCGCAGTGGTTCCCAAACTTCTCCTCAAGGCTCTCTAGACAGCCTGGGATTTCAATTTAACCTCATGTGAACACAGGTAAGGAAATTAGATGCTCCATTGCCTGTTGAATACTAATTTCCTCACCTGTATTCACACCTGGTTAGATTTCAATCTCCCCCTTTCTGGGGAGCCTTGAGGAGAGATTTGGGAACCAAACTGGTCGATAAGTATAGTTATAAACTGGAAATAGTCTACAATTTCATCTTGGAATTTGGTACAAAAAAATAGTTAAAAGGAATAAATTGATAGAAAAACGATTTTGTTAAATCAACTAATAATATTACTGAGAAATCTATATTGAAATGGAAGATGTGGGATCAGCATTTATTAGTCTTCCTAAAGGATGGTCCTCTTCAGCTTCATTTTAATGTTTGTCTTTTTATTTTATACATTTTTATTATGAGAAAAGTAGGTTACAACACATTTGAACATGTCTTCATAATAAAAGAATACAAAACATTGTAGTATGACACTTTTGACACTTTACAGCATATAATAAAACACATTTACTGCAACTCTTTCTCACTCTTTTTTGTTTTTGTTAAAGAAGTACACTTAACTTCTCCTAGTATTTCTAATGTAATACTGAGCAATATTCTAACAATAAAAATAAAAAATATATTAAAAGAATGAAAGAAAAAAACAAGGAAAAATATTACCCTCTTTCAAGGTCCACATTCACCAACCTCATCGGCCAACTCCTAGCGGCCAACTCTCAGCATCCACATTTTCCAGCAGGAGGCCCATTTCCTGTATTTTGCATCTATCTCAGGAGGTAAGACACTCATGGAGCGAAAAAACTCAATCTTCGGTAGAACCTCCGCAAAGGCTGGAACAGTTTTTTTTCAAATGTTTTGCAATCATGCTTCTAGTAGCCAGAAATATCTGATTTGATAGAAATTGTGCATTTTTAGAAAGACACTGGGAGTGGTAAGCCTAATAATTAATGCCTCTTCTGGTTTTTGAGGAATAACTCTATCCAATAGTTTCTCCAGGGTATTAGTATTATAGGTCACCATCCAAATATGCTGAACTTTGGGGCATTCCCATAACATATGTTATAAGGAACCTATGGTGTTGCAATCTCTGGAGAAGTTGCCATCCAACTGACTATTTCACAGTGGAGTCTAGCTGGGGTAAGGTACCATCTCAAGATAGTTTTGTAAACATTTTCCTTCAATATAATGTTTAAAGAGGAGTTTGCTGCGTTTTTGATAATTATACCCCATTGTCATCATCTAGGCTAATATTGAGCTCAGCCTCCCAGGAGACCCTATAGGACAAATTATTAGGCGAAGCCTGTTCATTTAGTTAGTTACAGTTGCAAGCAAAAGTATGTGAACCCTTTGGAATGATATGGATTTCTGCACAAATTGGTCAAAAAATGTGATCTGATCTTCATCTAAGTCACAACAATAGACAATCACAGTCTGCTTAAACAAATAACACACAAAGTATTAAATGTTGCCATGTTTTTATTCAACACACCATGTAAACATTCACAGTGCAGGTGGAAAAAGTATGTGAACCCTTGGATTTAATAACTGGTTGAACCTCCTTTGGCAGCATTAACTACAACCAAACGTTTCCTGTAGTTGCAGATCAGATGTGCACAATGGTCAGGAGTAATTCTTGACCATTTCTCTTTACAGAACTGTTTCAGTTCAGCAATATTCTTGGGATGTCTGGTGTGAATCGCTTTCTTGAGGTCATGCCACAACATCTTAATCGGGTTGAGGTCAGGACTCTGACTGGGCCACTTCAGAAGGCGTATTTTCTTCTGTTTAACCCATTCTGTTGTTGATTTACTTCTATGCTTTGGGTCGTTGTCCTGTTGTAACACCCATCTTCTGTTGAGCTTCAGGTGGTGGACAGATGGCCTTAAGTTCTCCTGCAAAATGTCTTCATAAACTTGGGAATTCATTTTTCCTTCGATGATAGCAATCTGTCCAGGCCCTGACGCAGCAAAGCAGCCCCAAACCATGATGCCCCCACCACCGTACTTCACAGTTGGGATGAGGTTTTGATGTTGGTGTGCTGTGCCTCTTTTTCTCCACACATAGTGTTGTGTGTTTCTTCCAAACAACTCAACTTTAGTTTCATCTGTCCACAGAATATTTTGCCAGTACTGCTGTGGAACATCCAGGTGCTCTTGTGCAAACTGTAAACGTGCAGCAATGTTTTGCTTGGATAGCAGTGGCTTCCTCTGTGGTATCCTCCCATGAAATCCATTCTTGTTTAGTGTTTTACATATCGTAGATTCGCTAACCGGGATGTTAGCATATGCCAGAGACTTTTGTAAGTCTTTAGTTGACATTCTAGGATTCTTCTTCACCTCATTGAGCAGTCTGCGCTGTGCTCTTGCAGTCATCTTTACAGGACGGCCACTCCTAGGGAGAGTAGCAGCAGTGCTGAACTTTCTCCATTTATAGACAATTTGTCTTACCTTGGACTGATGAACAGCAAGGCTTTTGGAGATACTTTTATAACCCTTTCCAGCTTTATGCAAGTCAACAATTCTTAATCGTAGGTCTTCTGAGAGCTCTTTTGTGTTAGGCATCATTTACATCAGGCAATGCTTTTTGTGAAAAGCAAACCCAGAACTGGTGTGTGTTTTTTATAGGACAGGGCAGCTGTAACCAACACCTCCAATCTCATCTCATTGATTGGACTCCAGTTTGCTGACACCTCACTCCAATTAGCTTTTGGAGATGTCATTAGTCTAGGGGTTCACATACTTTTTCCACCTGCACTGTGAACGTTTACATGGTGTGTTCAATAACAACATGGTAGCATTTAATTCTTTGTGTGTTATTAGTTTAAGCAGAGTGTGATTGTCTATTGTTGTGACTTAGATGAAGATCAGATCACATTTTATGACCAATTTGTGCAGAAATCCATATCATTCCAAAGGGTTCACATACTTTTGCTTGCGACTGTATAAAGAATAGTGAGTTTTTTTTTAACCTTTTAGGTTGTGTAAGCAACAATGCTCAAAGGGAGTTTTGCTAGCTAATTTGTTTTGCTTTTTTTGCAGTGTGTCCCACTTGTGTGCTAATCATCATCAGCTTAAGCCATTATTTGTGTGGCAATCAGTGATTTATGCTAAGGTCCGATGGAGACCAGTTTTGACATTCTAACACTACATCTGCAACAATTGTTATCTAACTTCTAATCCACCAAGTTAGTTGGGTATTTTTATTGATTGATAAGTCTGCAGCCACAATGGTGTTAGCCATGAGCCATTTTGTAGTAGAGGAATTCTCTTATTGATTGGCTTCCATAGTACGATGGAGTGACACATCGGAAGTGATGTTAAATTAATACTATGGTGGATGCTTAGCCATAGTATTTGGTTCAGGAGAATATTTTGGTCCCATAAAACTTGACGTTCTATCTCCACCCAAACTGGGGGGCTCTCTTAATATACCATTTAGCCATTTGGGCAAATCTCGCTGCCTTATTGTATCGTAGAATGTCAGGAGTTGCTAAGCCTCCTTTCTGTTTTGATGCTGTCATGGTCGCCCTATTTATTATAGGTTTCTTATTGCCCCAGATTAATTTAAATATTGCTTTTTGTAGTATTGCTATGTCTTTCTTAAGATTTCTCGATGATTATAAGTTGCATGTATAAGTGACATTGCAAGATAAAACGTATGTGTAAACAAGCATATAACTGCGAAAAAAGGAGATAAATGATAGCTAGCACTTCAGGGTACTTCCAATATGTAGACCAATAGAAGTGAAGTCCTCTAGTATTGATATGCCCATTAGACAAATAATGAGAGGCATATTTAGGTTGTTGTAGTAGCTTGGCTTCTCGGACCTCACCTCTGTTGTGGGTTGATTCAGGAGGAGATGAATGTTCCATGAAGAGAGAATTGTATCTCCTTCTTCAAAAGATTGAATGGTATACAATTTCCCCTCCTTGGAGATGTTCAGCCGGAAAGGAAAGCCCCAGGTGTATTTTCAACATCAGGCTAGTGCAAGTTCCAGAATGTGTTTTAGCATCTTCCTCTTAAATAGGGTTGTTGCAGACAGATCTGAGTAGATACTTGGTTGGCAGCCTTCTACTTCAGGGATATACCGGTTGTAGCTGCTCTGGTAAATTTGTCTTTGGTGGAGAAATAATGGAACAGCGCTATAACATCTCTCGGTAGATCTGAGTTGTATGGCCGACCTCCTAGCGCTCTGTGGACTCTGTCCACCCTATATTCCTCTTTGCACATGTCTGGCAGAAAAAATTTGCATATTTCTAGCAAATATTGCGGGAGATCTCTCACCGACTCAGTGAGGTTCCTTATGCGGACATTTTGTCTACAGGATCTGTTCTCTAAATCTTCTTGGACAGCCTGTTGAAAAGATTATTCCTCCTTCATTAGGACCATCTTCTCCTCAAGTCGAATATGTGCATGAAGATCATTGTTATTGTCCTCCAGTAGCGTTGTTTTGGAGTCTACTGCCTTTATCTCTGTAGACCATTCCGTTGCCACCTTTTGAATTTGCGACTTGATCTCCATATTAAAGGAGGATATCAGTTCCTTCAGGTCTTGTATGTCCGCTTTTGTACTAGGTGCGGATGCCTCCGTATTTGATGAAATGGTATTCCTAGTTGGCGTAGAGGCAGCGAGTCCTCTTAAAAAATAACACCGACCACCAATGGTGACAGTTCCTGGAAAATGTATTTATATGGTTGTATAGTATTATTCCATTGGATAATCAAGTTGTCTTGAGTTGTGTTTTTATTTCAGTTTCTGTAGTCAAAAGTAACCAACCAAAAGATAGCGGATCAGTATTGCTTGAAACATATAATTATAGGCATTGAGAAGTGGAACAACTGTTCTAACAATATGGACAGAGGGTATTGAGCTCAATATTCACAGCCCCACAGGTTGGGTAACATGCACTTTCATCACTGTTGGGTCTTGCTAGCATGTATTTCCACTCTCAGCCAATAGATGGGGCTGTTGGGCTTGGTAATGCAGTTCAATAGCAATAGATGGCGATGTTGAGTCTAGGAACTGCACTCTAAGCCAATAGATGACGCTGTAGAGCTTGGTAATGCAGTTCAATAGCAATAGATTGTGCTATTGAGTCTAGGAACTGCACTCTCAGCCAATAGATGGTGCTGTAGGGCTTAGTGATGCAGTTTAATAGCAATAGATGGCGCTGTGGAGTATAGGAACTGCTGTTTTTACACGCAATGGCAAGGTGGAGAACCAAGCCAATAGATGACGCTAGTGAGCTTTGTAAGTATAGGCAGTTCCTTTCTGTGTAGCAGGCAATAATCCGAAAACTATTTACACACTTTATTGATTAATCAGGATAATAATAGTTGTTGTTTTGCAAGGAAAGTCAATCATGCTTTAATTATGATAAACTGTTATTGGGGGTACTGTTTTGGGTGTTGGTTTTGTAAAGCTTATTCCAGTAAAGGTCTCTATTAACTGAGGCTTGCAGGAAGCTTTCTCACGCACCCTTTCTCACGCACCCTTTCTCACGCACCCTTTCTCACGCACCCTTGTATTAGGGAAAAATAGTAGTCCCCCTCCCCTCAATCCCCAGTACCTGTATATAGAGTTTTTGCTTCAATGACACTTGCTTCAATGTCTCCTACTGCTGAATCCTCCAAAACAGAAAAAAAAGTTGTAACAATGTCCTGCAACAGGGTTTAAATATGTCTGTCTCTTGCCCCCAAAACTCTTTCTCCTGCTTCAACAGATAGATGTCAAATGTGTGTTGTGTTTGGGGTCTTATTCAGATTGTTCCTTCATGTATATCCATCCAGTACCTTTTAGTCCAGTAGATTATTTAGATCTGCTATTAAAGGGAAGTCCAAAAGTTGCTGCACAGTTCCAGAGCAACCCAGACTGTTCAGTCACTGTAACCTGATCTTGTAGATCAAATATGATCCAAATTGCTTGGTATTTTCATGTTTTTTAAAGCCTTATTGCAAGGAGCTCTGTTGTTTTGCTTCCTCTCTGTTTGCTGTGAGCCACACCCCTTAATTTATTTTTATTTTTTTAAATTACCTCTTGTTAATAAATATGGAACATGTGCAATAGAGCAAAAGATATATGAATAGCTTATTGTTAAGTTTATTTATATTTGTACTTGATATATTTAACTTTAACTTGTTTTTTATTGTGTTTAGCTTTTTACTTAATGTATCCTTGTGCCCAGGGGTAAGGGCAGTCCTTCATGCCATGGTTCCCCAGAGGTTTCCTCCACAAGGGTTTTTTTCCTCTCCTGAGTGCTGAAGGATGACTCTTCGTTAGTCCAGAGGTAGACACAGAATCAGATGATTCTGATTTCTACAATAAAAATTATGCTTCAATTTGAGTTGAGGATGTGACATTTGTTTCATAATAAGAATGGATGAATGATTCACACTAAGGTATGGACATAGAAAATCTATAAATGTACTTTGTAACTCTTCTACTTGACCATTCATGAATAATTTTCCCTATGTGGAGTGGGAGCTAAACAATCAAAAGAATATGAACACACATTTATACACACGCATACACATAAACAAACATCTACATAAATGCTATACTGATACTATATGCACAGATATTAGTACATTCATATATAATTTGAAGAACGAGACCTGTGACCACTTATTTATACTATTTATAATTAATTAATAATAAATAATTTAGCATTTTTTGTGACCAATGCACCTGCAATTTAAGCACAAACTACATTTTTCATCATTATTTTTTCTTTTAAAAAAACAAAAGCACAACAAACATGTCACAAACACTGAGATAATGAGGTTAAAGTAATTAACCTTTGTTATCGATATACAAGAAGAGCAATGCTTGGAAGGTGAAATTAGGAATCTATTCTTGACCAGGATCCTTTTGTAGGCCTAGGCTGGCATATAAGGAAGGTTTTAATTTTAGGCCATGGCTGGCATATGAAGTAGGTCTTAATTTTTTGATTTAGTAAAGAAAAGAAAAGGGAAAGGTAGATAATAAAGCAAAGGAAAAGAAGGGAATGTGAAGTGAAGGGCTCAAAAGTGAAGAAAAAATAAAGAGGCGCCCACTGAGTACCCCAAGGTATCTTAGTGTGGGTCCAGGGTTAAATATTCCATCAATTACCTCCATGCTTTATTGAAAGTCTTGTCTGAATGAGAAAGTAAACAACTATTTGGCAACTTTGGAACAGCATCATTGGAAGATGGACATCATGTGTATTTTGAGTTACAGTCACATGTGAAGTCGTATTTAAGATGTGCAGCTCTCCCTGACCCCAGTAACATAGTCCAATATGTATATTTTTGTTTTAATTTGAATTAAATACTATTTATCTTCCCAAGCCCTTCACACCAAGTCTCTCCCTTCTGTGTTAAATGAGAAGTATCTTCTCCCACACATTCTTCCCTAAAGCCTGTGTGAAGCATTGCAACTATTCTGGGGTTTCCCTGCAATACTTGGAATTATTTTGAGGAGGATGAGCTGGGGTTTGGGTATATTGACTTCCACATATATTTTGAATGTTTGGGGCCAAAGATAGAGGCTGCTGAATTATGCCATATTTACTCTTTTGTAACAAGACTCTGGGAAGTTGTGCTTCTGCATGAAGTAGGATTTACTTAATTGGGATGTCTGGTGGCTAATGAGATAAGCTTATGCACCCAGCATCTTTTTAGACCAATGGACAGGTAACGTGGTCTATCATCCATATCAGTATTTCCCTATGGTAGGCTTCTGCATGGTGAAATATTTTGGTGCCTGTTGAGGTGGGACCCTACAAACTGCAATGTTTTTATTTGGGAATTGTATATATACTCAGCATGACTATGCAGTCTGACCAGTCTAGGATCTGCTCACTAAAGGCTCTAGGATAATACAAGCAGTAATTATATGGTGTAGCTGCAAGGAGGTTTTACCATCAATACCTCTGTGTGCAGCAGGAGCAGAGCCAATAACATCATAGCCCAGCCTGCTACCAAGCTACAGCATGAGCCACTCCCAGTGGCAGCTGGTGACTTTCCAAGTTGGTGGGGCGGAAGGCAGACCTAGGCCCTTCCCTTAACTTGACTCCACCCAAAAGTAGAAACTCCTCCCCTTCACAACATGTTACCTCTGTAGGCCTTGCCCACTGACACATACTCCCCCCACTTACTTGATTTTTTTTATCCTGTCACTTTACGTACATATTATCTTGATGAGGGTGAGGTGATGCTGGTTCTGCTTACTATTCTTATGATGGGAAGTGCTTGCATTTTCTTGATGACATGCAATAATTAAATAGAATACATATAAAAATGTTAGATCAGGACGTATAGCCATGGCAGCTCATAGAAATAGTCAAAAATTATCCCATAGAGAGAGACAGGGATCGAGAGAGAGGGATGGAGAAAGAGAGGGGGATAGCAAGAGGTATAGATAAGCAAGCAGTAAAGAAGAATTCAGCATAGAAGACAGAATTTCCAAGAGAAGGCACTGATGGTGGAAAAAATGTAAGGCATATGATTAAGGGGACAACAGAATAGGAGATTGATAGAGGAGGTATTGAACTTAAGGAAGTTTAGAGGGTAGTGGCAGTCAGAGGTGCCTGATGTGCTGTGGTCCATAGGGTCACAGAGAGACGGGGACATGACTGAACAAAAACAAAAGTAATGGAAAAAAACAATACTATATTTGAATATTTTTACAACACTACACAGACTAAATGTGCGACCCTCAAAACTTTACGTCATAACGCAAACAAAATATGATACACGTTACGACCCATTACGACCTCGCAAAAAACGTCCGCAACACGCGCACATCAAAATATCAAAAATCAAACAAATACACACAACAAATACATAAAAAGCTTACCTACGTCAAGAGGGAGCATCCGGGACCTCGAAAACTAAACTTACACCTCAATTTAACTGAAATTAAAGCAGTTTAGACACTAAAAAATTCTCTAAGCGAGAGAAAAAATGGCTGCCGAAAAAAACGAAAACAAGGCTACAGCAGTCTAAACATGCAAAACCCCACCAAACACCCACGTATTTGCCGAAAAACACCTACGAGATTACAAAACAAGGACGCAACCCGCGCAACCCCCAAAACAGGTAGACTGAGTGAAGTAAAACCTAAAAAGCAGACATCAAGTTATTTTACTTGACATTACAAGAACTAAAACTGAAACCTCTTGTACCATACTCCATTGTCTTAAACTGGCTACAAGCCATGTGTGCACTCTCTCTGTCAGTGCGCTCTCTTGCTCTCTGTGTTTGCTTTCTATGTGTGGGCTGTCTGTGTGTGATCCCTCTGTCTGTGGACTCTCTTTGCTCTCTGTCATTGCACTCTCTCTCTGTGCTCTCTTTCTTTGCACTCTGTGTGCTCTCTCTTAAACTCTGTGTGAGCTGTCTGTGTGTGCTCTCTTTGTATCCCTCCCTCTCTGTGTTGATCTCTGTGTGTGCGCTCTCTCTATCTGTGCACACTCTGTTTCTGCTCTCTGTCTGTGCACACTCTCTCTGTGTGCTCTCTCTCGCTCTTTGTGTGCACTGTATGTGTGTACTCTCTCTCTCTGTCAATCTCTGTGCGTGCTCTGTGTGTACACTCTGTGCACTCTCTCTGTGGCTCTCTCTCTGTGCACTCTCTTTCTCTGCTCTCTGTCTGTGCACTCTCTGTCTGTGCACTCTCTGTCTGTGCACTCTATCAGTCTGTGCGCTCTATCTCGCTCTCTGTGTGTGCTGTCTGTGTGTGATCTCTCTGTCGGCGTGCACTCTCTCTCTGTACCCCTCCCTCCCTGTGTGTCAATCTCTGTGTTCTCTCTGTCTGTGCACTCTCTCTGTGGCTCTCTGCTCTCTGTTGGTCTCTCTCTCTGTGCACTCTCTCTCTCTGTGCGCTCTCTCTGTCTGTGCTCTCTCTCTCTGCGCTCTCTGTGTATGATCTCTCTGTCTGTGCACTCTCTATGCTCTCTGTCTATGCACTCTCTCTCTTTGTGCTCTCTGTCTATGCACTCTTTCTATCTCTGTGCACTCTCTGTCTGTGCTCTCTCTCTCTCGCGCGCGCTCTTTGTGTGCTGTCTGTGTACTCTCTCTCTCTCTCTTTGTACCCCTCACTCTCTGCCTCGATCTTTGTGTGCTCTCTGCATGTGCTCTCTCTCTGTCTGCGCTCTGTGTGCACTGTCTGTGTGTGATCTCTGTCTGCGTGCACTCTCTGTACCCCTCCCTCTCTTTGTGTGCTCTCTGTCTGCGCTCTCTCTGCTTTCTATCTGTGCACTGTCTCTCTCTCTGATCTGTCTGTGCACTCTCTCGCTGCGCACTTTCTCGCTCTTTGTGTGTGCTGTATGTGTGTACTCTCTCTCTCTGTCGATCTCTGTACACTCTCTGTGTGTACAATCTCTCTGTGGTTCTCTCTCTGTGCGCTCTCTTTCTCTGCTCTGTCTGTGCACTCTCTCTCTCTGTGCACTCTCTTTCTGAGCACTCTCTCTGTCTATGTGCTCTATCTCGCTCTCTGTGTCCTGTCTGTGTGTTAGCTCTCTGTCTGTGTGCACTCTCTCTCTCTCTGTACCCTCCCTTTCTGTGTGTCGACCTCTTTGTTCTCTCTGTCTGTGCACTCTCTCCCCCTCTTTGTGTGCTCTGTCTCTGCTCTCTGTGGGTCACTCTCTCTGTGCGCTCTCTGCCTCTGCTCTCTGTCTGTGCATTCTCTCTTTGCGCTCTCTCTGTCTGTGCTCTCTCTCTGCGATCTCTGTGTGTGATCTCTCTGTCTGTGCACTCTCTCTGCTCTCTGCCTGTGCACTCTCTCTCTTTTTGCTCTCTGTCTGGGCACTCTCTCACTCTATGCGCTCTCTCTTGCTCTCTGTGTGCGCTGTCTGTGTGATCTCTCTGTCTGTGTACTCTCTATGCTCTCTGTCTGTGCACTCTCTCTCTGTGTGCTCTCTGTCTGTGCACTCTCTCTCTCTGTGCTCTCTGTCTGCGCTCTCTCTCTCGCTCTTTGTGTGCTGTCTGTGTGCTCTCTTTCTTTGTACCCTCTCTCTCTGTGTCGATCTTTGTGTGCTCTCTGCATGTGCACTCTCTCTGACTGCGCTCTGTGTGCACTGTCTGTGTGTGATCTCTGTCTATGTGCACTCTCTATCTCTGTACCACTTCCTCTCTTTGTCAATCTCTGTGCACTCTCTTTCTGTGCTCTATCTGCTTTCTATCTGTGCACTCTCTCTCTGTGCGCTCTGTCTGTGCACTCTCTCTCTGTGCACTCTCCCTCTCTCGCTCTGTGTGCACGATCTTTGTCACCCTCTCTGTCTGTGTGCGCTCTTGTTCTGTAATTCTCTCTCTCTCTCTGTAACCCTCCCTCTCTGTACCTGTCTCTCTCTGTACCTGTCTCTCTCTCTGTACCTGTCTCTCTCACTCTATCTGTACCTGTCTCTCTCACTCTACCTCTCTCCCTCCCTCTCTCTCTCACTTTGCTGTCTTTCTCTGAAATGCAAATGGCAGCCAGATTCTGTTAATATCAGGTTTTAGGCCCCGTCTCCACTGCCGTCATATCCACGCCTCTTGATGACATCAGCGTTAGCAACATTTTTTTGCTGCTCATAACTATATATGTGATATATATATATATATGTATGCTAGCGACTTACCTGTCAAAAATGTTAAGCCATGGCAATGTTGTTTGCCACACAATGTAAGTCTTTTGCTCCTCTGAGGACCTTCGGCGCTCATTGCGAGCCCTGCGTTGAGTGCCTTCGGTGCTCATTGCGATCCTCTCCCCTTGTGTCCTTCAAGTTTCCTAGTATAGTCAATAGGGAGGTAGTAGTAAGTAACTCAAGTATAGTGGCAGGCACCACTGAACTACAAACTCATAACATAAGATGTATGCTTGCTAATGCCAGAAGCATGCCAGGAAAAATGAGAGATTTCGAATTATTAGCAACAAATGAAAAATGGGATTTAATAGGCATTACCGAAATGTGGTGGGAGGAATCTATTGACTGGAATGTTAATCTGGATGGTTATAACCTATTTATGAAAAGATAGCGGCAATGGTAAAAGAGGAGGAGGGTTTTGTCTATATGTTAAGCCTGAATTTAAGCCTATAGTCAGAGAAGATATTTATGGCGGAACTAGTGATAATGTTGAAGGTTTGTGGGTAGAGTTAAATAGTGGAGCAGCAAATTCCAAAAGAATATTAGTAGGAGTATGCTATAAACCCCCAAATATAGCTGAAAGTGAGGAAATACAATTATTGTTACAGATAGGAAATGCAGCTAAGCATGGGCAAGTTCTAATAATGGGAGATTTTAATTATCCTGAAATAAACTGGATAATCTGGAGACCAGCAGGGATGATTATCTGGCCCAGGTTATACAAGAGCCTACTAGAAATGAGGCTATCTTAGATTTAGTCATCACAAATTATAGACCAGTGAGCCTAACTTCGGTAGTGGGAAAGCTTTTAGAAGGGTTAATAAGGGATAATATACAATAATATGTATATTTGAACAGGATTATAAGTATGAGTCAACATGGATTTATGAGGGATAGGTCATGTCAAAAAAATCTAATTAGTTTCTATGAGGAGGTTAGTAGGAACCTGGATCAAGGCAACTCAGTGGATGTAGACTATTGAGCAAACTAAGGGATACAGGAATTGCGGTAAATATCTGCTCATGGATTGAGAGCTGGCTAAAAGACAGGAAGCAAAGGGTTGTTGTAAATGGAACATATTCCGATTGGACTAATGTGGTAAGTGGGGTTCCTCAGGTTTCAGTATTAGGTCCTCTCCTTTTTAACATATTTATTAATGACTTAGAGGTGGGACTGGAAAGTAGAGTCTCAATTTTCGCTGATGACACAAAGTTGTGCAAGGTAATTAAGTCAGATAATGATGTGCTTTCCCTCCAAAGGGATTTACATAAAATTGAGGAATGGGCATCTAAATGGCCGATGAGATTTAATACGAATAAGTGTTATGCATCTGGTAAGGAAAAATAGCTATGCAATTTATAATCTTAATGGAGCAAATATAGACGTATCAGTAATTGAAAGGGATTTAGGAGTGCTTGTGGACAACCACCTAGGTAACAGTGCTCAAAGCCAAGCAGCAGCTGCAAAGGCAAATAAAATATTAGCATGTATTAAGAAGGGTATAGGGTACTTGGCTTGCAAGCGTTTTCCGTCCATTGTAATAGTATATTGTGTATCTCTATGACATTCCTGGCTAACTTGTACGTGTCTGGCTGTGATTTGCGCGCCTCGGTCTCCTTGTTTTCATTTTTTTCCGCCATTTTTTTTCTTGCTTAGCCGATTTTTGAGTGCTGAAACTCTGCAATTTAGGCTTAAATTTGCATGCAACCCCATTCCTAGGCATCCTGTCATTCCCCCCGTGCTGTGTGTGAATGTGTTTTTCGATTTCCGCAATTCAACCTTTAAATTACTATTTTTGCAAGGTCGATATTTTTTGCCCCCGAGCTTCCGAGGTCGTTCCTGGCTAGCTTGGAAGGCTTTTATGCGTTAACAGCTCGCCTCGCTTTGCGAGGCTAGCTGGGCGATAAGCGGCTTCGTCGCCTAAGTTATCCTAGCTCGGAAGGCTTATATGTGTTAACGGCTTTGCGAGGAGAACAAACGTAACAACGAATCGCAGTTTGACAATTATAATATGTGATATATAAAACACACGTCATATACATTGTATATGTGCTTGTGGACATACTTACACACACATACTGTATATACACATGCAAAGGGGTGGAGAAGAATATTAAAATATCTAAAACATAGGAACCTGGGAAACATTTGTAGGAGGCTGCTTTCTAGGGGTCTCATTCAAAACCTGTCCGCAAAATGCGAGGGTGCTGCGGCCCCTCGGTAGCCCTACGGTATTTGATATTCAAAGCAAAGGGGCCGCAGTACACCCCTTCCTACGGCTGATCGCAAAAACGCTGTTAGCCTTGGCGGGCTTGTACCTGATCGCGGGCGTTAGCCCACAGCTCAGGCTTCAAAGCCCGCCAAACAAAAAAGTAAAAAATAAAAAATAAATTCAAGGAAGCACTGTACAGCACTATAAATGATGGGGGACACATTGGGGGCATGAGGAACACTGTACAGCACTATAAATTATGGTGGACACATTGGGGGACCTGAGGATAACATGTACTACATTGGCTAGCTGGCACATTGTGCTAGCCAATACTGTCAATTGTGGCCGCAGTCCGCCGGGCAGTAACAGCAGCCAATCAAAAGGCGCAGATGCTTGAAGCCAATCACAATGGGATACACCCCACGGAGCACATCTCATTCTAATTAGCTGAAGGGAATAGCGCCATCTGATTGGCTATTGTCACTGTCAATCCGACGGCATCCAATCAGAAGGCGCAGATGCCATCAGCCAATTACGCCGTGTGGTGTATCTTATTGTGATTGGCTGGAGGTAATAGTGCCTTCTGATTGGTTTTAAAAAGATTGACAGGTCCATCAGCCATAGCGGTGTATCCCATTGGGATATGGGGGTATCCCATTCTGAATGACTCACACCTTGGTGCCTTCTGATTGGCTGAAATTTGCAATTTCAGCCAATCAGAAGGCACCATTCCATTTTTTTTATTAGAAGAAGAGCTAGAAGCTGTATAGGGTTTAATGTAATATAGATAGGGGTAATGTATTGTAGTTAGGTTTTAATGTTTTGTAGTTAGGGGGTAATTTTTTATAGATAGGGGAAAATGTATTGTAGCTAGGAGATAATGTTTTATAGATAGAGGTAATGTTTTATAGATAGGGTAATGTTTTGTAGATGGGGGTCATATATTAGTTAATGGGTAATGTTTTATAGATAGGGGGTCATGTATTGTAGATAGGGGGCAATGTATTGTAGTCAGGAGGATATGTAATGTAGATAGGGGGAAATGTATTGTAGTTAGAGGGTTAATAGTATGTAGTTAGGGTATATTTGTACTGTATTTATTGATGTACTGTAATGTTATGTATATTTGTGTATGTATTTTCTTTGCAAGTGCGTAATTCTTTCTTTATTTTTTGTATTGGGGGTTTGTAATATTCTTTTATTATTTTTTGTAGTGGGTGTTTGTAATATTCTTTTTAATTTTTTGTAGTGGGGGATTTGTAATATTCTTTTTTTATTTTTTGTAGTGGAGGGTTTGTAATGTTTCTTTTTATTTTTTGTAGTGGGGGTTGTAATGCTCTTTTTTTATTTTTAGTAACATAGTTTTTTTTTATGTTTTGTAACTTACCTTTTTTATTTTGTGTAATTAGTGGGGTGTGGGGTTTAATAGGGGGTTAGGTAGGTAGTGTAGGTGTTACTAGGTTAGGGTAGGTGTTTGGTAGGTGGGAGTTATTAGGTTAGGGTAGAGGGGGGTAGTTTAGTTTGGTGGTTTATTGGTCAGGGAAGAATAGTTAAATAGGGGTTAAATAGGATTAGATGGGGTTAGATAGGCTATATGATGTTAAATAGGCCTAGAAGGGGTTAAATAGGATTAGATGACCTTAGATAGGCTAGATGGGGTTAAATAGGCCTAGATAGGGTTAGATAGGCCCAGTTATGGTTAAACAGGGCCGGTTAGGGTTAAATAGGCACAGTTAGGGTTAGATAGGCCCGGTTAGGGTTAAATAGGCACAGTTAGGGTTAGATAGGCCTGGTTAGGGATAAATAGGGCCATTTATGGTTAAATAGGGCCAGTTAGAGTTAAAAAGGCCCACTTAGGGTTATTAGGTACATATAGGGTTAAATAGGCCAGTTAGGACTAGGCAGGGACAGCTAGGGTTAAATAGGGCCAGTTTGGGTTAAATAGGCCCAGCTAGGGTTAAATAGGATTTAGTAAGGTTAGGATTAAGGGGTTAATGGGGTATAGTTAGGGTTAATAGTGTAGTGTAGTGCTTAGACTTTGTCATGAGGATCCGGGCACTTATAGGGTTAATGTAGGGGTTAATAGTGTCCTATTGGGGTCTGTATAGACCCCTCTTGGACTGAGGGGGTTAATTTTAGTCTCATGGGGGTCTATGTTGAACCAAATGAGTGATGGGGTTAATTTTAGGTGCCGGCGGGGGGTACTTATAGGCTTGAGGGTAAACCATTTGTGTGCCGCGGGCCCTTTAAGGAACTGCGGCAGGAAATACAAATCCAGGGAATTCTTTTTTTTTCAGGCCTGCGTACTTGGACCCGCGGCAGAAAATTTAAATCCCGTAGATGCTGCTGGGGTCACGATCGGTGACGATCGGGACTGTCTGCAGCAAGGCAAGGGGTTAATGTGGAGAACCTGCAGGGGTCCCGATCAGACCCCTTCAGCAAAGGTTAATGTGTGCACCCTGAAGGGGGTCCCGATCAGACCACTGCAATATAGGGTTAATGTGTGCACCCTGCAGGGGTCCCATTCAGACCTCTACATTATAGGGTTAATGGTAGGATACTGCAGGGGTTCCAATTGTGACCCCTGCATTTTGGGGTTAATGTAAGGACACTGCAGGGTCCTGATCAAGTCACGATCAGGTCCCCTGCAGCCAGCGGAGGGCTTAATTGGAGGGTACGCAAGGGCTTCACGTGCAAGTAAGTTGTGGACATTTTTGGGTGACTTACAGGGTTGACGGGAGGGTGATCGTAGGATTTGAATAGGGATTGGTGGTTTTGTGCGGCCGAATCTCTTGCGGCCGTGTGAGATCAAAGGCTTTCACTGCACTACGCTGCTGCTGTGGTGGCACAAAACAACTACACCTGAGATCATATGTATGTAATTATGTATAAAGTATATCAAAATCCATCAAGTATACTTGCAGACAGAAATCTCACATAATGTAAACCTATTTTTGTGCATATGCACACATTTTTTGGTGATTCTGCACCAACAACTTGAAGCAGCCCATGAAAGTGAGGTGTACTAGGCCTGGAGATTGTTGGCCTTGACATAATTCACCACTGTTTGTTTTCTTAAAACAGTAAGAATTACTGATTCAGATGTGCTGTCTTCATCAGAATCCATGTAAAAATAAACCATACAAAGAAATGTGTGTGTTCTTAACATATAACCCATTCAAGGGCAGATATCAGATGCAGAGACCAGGGACCTAAAAGAGGAAATGACTACCTTTCTCTGGTCATGATATTTCCTATAGTTAGATTTATGTGCTCATAACCTGGTGGAAGTATACACTTAGAAAATAAAAGGATTTAAGTTGTATGAGTCATAGTAGGTGACCTTAACTCACACAGGTCTATGAGCATTCTCATTGAAGTGTTAGTCTCAACAAACAAACAGTTGTACAGCAAACCATTCATCAAACCCCAGTCACACTGTGATTGATTTAAATTATGATTCCTACATGTATGTATAAATTCTTGATTTGAGTTTAAATCATATTTAGAAACTGTTCTAAGTTTGCAGAACATTCCAGGCCTCCTGGACAAGAAGCTCTAATAAATAAAAAGGATTGAGAGATAACCATACGCATGTAAGTAAAACCTCAGAAAGCATGCAAAATCATCCAAAACATAAGGTAACTAAGGAAGAAATTAAACTGCAATGCAGCTAATGGCCCAACATATTGCCAGATTGCTCTAATTTATTCACTCCAACCTAGTACTAGTCATGCACTGTTAATGTTGCCCTTGTCTCATGTCATAAAGCTGATTAAACACCCTTGTGGTCTTTCCAATGTGGTAAAAAACCACAAGGAAGTTGAAAACACGCTTCATTGAACACTGGAGGGTCATCAAAAGATGTCTAGAAACCACTACATTATAAAACACTTGGACCTCATGTATTCTTTCAAAGATTGATGGCTTGAATGCTTCTTGGCTCTGTTTAGTGTGAGAACAGTTGCATTAATAGGATATTAAGTCGTCCTATTCCTTGGAAAATAGTTTATAATTCCCTATAAATAATTTTTAATATCCCCTTAATCTTTTACGCCAAGATTTGGTCTCTTTTATAACCCTACATTGGTTGATTGCTTCAGTGCATAATAGGTATTCGTGTGGCCTTCATTATTTATATGAATCACTGTATAAATGACATATTTGTGTAGTTACATAATTAAGTTTAAAAAAAGTCATAAGGCTCACAGCTGCTGCAGTTTTTTGTCTATGTTACGTCTACTATCTGATTTACCAGTACAGTATTAATACTTTTCTATAGGTATGTTATTATTGTTTTGCTTTTTTTTTCTTCTTTAACTTATCTTGCAAAAAGTAACAGCAAACTGCTAGCTATTAGGAAGAAGAATTTCATTTTGGCACAATTCGGAACATTTTGATTATCTTTATTCTTTAGGGAGAAAAAGTCTGGAGATAGCGTTTTATGAATGTTGAGGTTACAATGCTGGCCATCTGTTTGGCAAAATACACAATACATTCAACCCAAACTAACTGTTTATTGTATTGATATAATGCAGGACTTCACAACATCTGTCCTCGGAGACCATCAATAGCGCAGGATTTAAAGATATGTCTCTGCTTGTGTACAGGTGGTTTACTTAGCGTTTCAGCCATTTTAGTTAAGTCACATGTGTTCGGGTATGGATATGCTGAATTCTAAGCCCTTTGAAAACCCTTGTCAAAATACCACAATGTACAGTTTCCTAAACTGTGTTCTTTGGAACATTAGGTCCCATTAGTTGTGACCAGGCATTTCATGAGAGAAATACACCAAAGGTTTTTCTCTATGTAAAGCTTGATGAGATCCTGAGAAGGCATTGGAGCGGAGTTATGAGTGAATGAATATGAAGTATTGAGGGATTATGTGGAAGTCCTAAAATCTCACAGCAAATTACAATATGTGTTTTTTTTTTCTTGAAAAAAACCTCAAAAATGGTTTGGAGGGCATAAATACTATGGTTTGTTTTATTAATCACAAAGGGTCCTAGATTATGTTTTGTCTAAGTTATTATGGCGACTTCCTTCTTGTCTCTAAATAATCTAGAATTAATTGCATTTTCTATGGGAAATAGACCTCCTCACATTAGTTATGTGATTCTGCCTAGCATAGAATACCCAAGTTTATGGTAGCACATTATCAGAGAAACCATTGGCTGAAGGTTTAAAAAATGCCATCTTGTTAATAATGGCTCAAGGTTCATTATTCTTTTTTAGGTATTAATGCATGAATATTGGTCACTTATGTATGTGGCCAATAATTATGGTATCAATGTACAATGTTTACCATAAATTATTTTCCTTATGTGCACATGAGAGGAAACTGAACTATATGAATGCAAAAAGAAGAAAGCAACGTACCCATTTGCAAGAACCATAAGTTTTGTTTTGATTTATCTAGTAGCTAGGACAACCAAAATTAAATACAACTTAATTTTTGGAAACATTCAATACTTGATAAATACATTTTATATGATTTTGGTTGCCTTAGCAACAAGATTATGTTGCTGTTATTTAGTCATTCAGTCGTGGGTGACTCTGAGTGACCCAATTCACAGCAGACACATTTTGGCTACTAGATAAATCAGTATAAAACATATTGTGCCTAAGTTTTATACAGATTTATCAAGGTCATATAGGCTTCAAAAATGTGAATATTTATTAACACATTAAATTAATTAAAATTATGGAAATCTACATCTAAGACCAACTACCCACTTACTAAGGGCTAGGTACTGCTGCAGGTAAAAGCTGATCATGGATTTTGTCACGAAACACACCAAAGATTTTGGTGATGTTAATGATAGAATTTTTTTTAACTTAAATTATGGATGAGACACAGCTCTAGGAACTAATAGAAAATGAGAAATGTGTCGAGAAACGATTTTGCAAGTACTTAAATATATATGCCACCACTACAAATAAATAAAAGTATTCTCTATTTCTTTTGGCGGTTTTCTTAAAGGCTGAATGTATATTGAATGTATACTTTAAGAAAGCTGCCAAATTGGCGAAACGGACATTAGGCTAAATTTAGGTGGGAATAAGTGTTCTAATTAGACTGGATCATTTGTGGGGCTCCCTAATGGACATTGGCATGGGGGCTATTAACAGTCCCTCCTATATGTTATGGCCTATGAGCTCATGCATAATTAGGAGCTCCCATCAAAAAATGTATATATGTAAAGCTTGTTTTTAAATATTTTTCTCAGTATTCTGTAGACATTAATAGACAAGTAGGAGTATAATACATGAAGTTTTATCTATCTTTTATCTATAGGTCTATACATTACAGGACCTATTTAATCATACAGGGCTATCTGGTGCATTATTGCTCTTGTATGGAGCACATTTGTATATGGACAGCACAGTTTGATAGGAGGGTTGCTAATTGCACCCGGGGCCACTCAGCACGGAGTGATCATTAAACAATAATAATTATTATTATTGTTACAAATAAATTGTAATAACAATAATAATAATATTTTTTTATTTTCTATTTTAGTAGCAGAAGCACCCTGGAAAATTATTAACATTTTTAATTGTTGGCAGATGGTGCCCATGGGTTGCTGCCTATAAGTCTTGTCCCTAAAGTTGCATTTACATAAATACTTTCTCAAGTATTTTATATTTGTTAAATATAAGGATTGAGGGATAATGAAGTGCTCTTTGGCCATTGTGGTATAGTATGCAACTTGAAGCAACACAACAAAAAAAGAGATAACAAATAGTAATTTAAATAAAATTTTATTCATTTCAGAGTTTCACAATTTTAGCATATTTCAAAAACAGCTCTAGCAAATACTGTAATTTGGGCTAAGAAATATTTTTCTGAGTGCCTTTAATCTCATCGGACACCTGCACACAAATATATAAGGACATTTCAGCACCTTTCCATGCTATGATTTTGGTAACGCACCTCCCCAAGAGATTTCGGCAAAGCACATTCTTCAGTCCTTTCTACTGAAACATCAAAATGACATGGACTTCTGCATGTATTTCACTGATCTCCCCTACAATATTCTTCATAGATTTTTCAACAAAAAGTCTGAAAGTCTTGTTTTCTGCTAATGTCAAGAGTTGAACAGTCAAACTCAATTGTAATATCATGTTGCGTGAAATATTATTTTACCTGCCATTTGATTTTCTCTCTGGTATTGACAGTAACATGTATTCTTGAAGACATGATTTTCCAACATATTCACAATACTTTCTTTGGCTTGACTTGGAGTTTTGTTAACTAAGGTACTTGGACACAAATGGATATTGATTACATGAAATCCCCTAGGGTTATACATTTCTTCTATTACAAGTTCATAAAAGTAAAATGAATTCCTAGTGTTGAAATTTGGATATAGAAAGTGAATACCCATGCATTCCTTCATGCTTCATCTGTGCTAGAAATATAAACAGTGACACAGTATAGGGGTTTATTGCTATAATATTATTGTATGTAGAGATCTACTGAAGTATTTGAAACACAAGGAGCACCCAAGTAGAATTTTGTTCTGCTCAAGCAAATGGAACGATCTACTGAATACTGTAATGCTCTAACACTACAAGGAAAGTTTTAGTCCGGTGGCTCTCAACAGCCTTATCTGTCAGTTTTCAGGGTCAAACAGTGATTAACCTAATACAGTTCCACAATCCCTTATCTGAAACCTTTGGGACCAGATGTATTTAGGATTTTTAGAATTTCTCTTATTTCAGAAAGTTAGTACAGTATATGTACTGTATATGACAGTAAGACCCAAGCAGAATCCTGTATGCAAACAGATTAATATTTCTGCATCAACCCATATGATTATGTACACTGAGTGGAATAAATAAATACTAATATTAGTCTTGGGTTAGGCTTTCTCCTCTCAAGTAACTTTTCGTTATCAGAGCTTTTCAGGCTTCAGAATCGATGCTAAAGATAGTGGATCTGTTGTTTAAATATACCCTTAGTATTAGTCATAATTATAAATTGATTATTGAGGAGCTGATCTTAAGTTAAAATGGACACTACTCAAATTACTGTAAAACTAAACTAAAACGTAGTGTCCCATATAAATTACCACCATAGAAAGTACCACCAGTTCTGAATGTTATCAATGCAGTCCCCATGAGATATAAAGGTAACAAGTCAGTCACCAGATTAAATTTATTGAGATATAAAAGATATTCTAATATACAAAGTTACAATTTTTTTTTAATTTTTTGCAACTGTGATTTAATTCTGAAAACTAAGGGCTGTTTCTTTTCTATGTGCACTAATTAGTGTACGACTTAAAAAAATGGAGAGAGATCAAAGAAAAGGGGGCAAATTGTAAAACAAGAGGAAGGAAGGGAGAAAAAAAAATCTTTATTTTTTAAGGTTTTATGTGAATCAATTGATATTGTTATTTTACCCACTGTATTTTTGTGATTGGTAATTATGAATCAGTCCAGTGACAGCCTCACCACATGTATGTACTGTTGGAACAGCTGATCCAGAATCCAGATGTAAGCATGTTGCCTCTCTTGAAGCTCAGATATAAGAACTGGAAAGGAGAATTGCAGCACTTAGTGATATTGCTCCGCTGGAAAGGGAGTTGGAGCTCACTTAGCACAGTTTAGCTGGGCCTGGCATGGAGGGTGGAGATGCGGCTAGTCAGGATCTCCAGGGAGGTAGCTGGGTTATAGTTACAAGGGGAAGCAGGGGGAACGGGGGTGGGAGGTAGGCCAGGTCTGAGTTGGCAAGCACCAACAGTGTGCCAGATTGAGTGAAACTGTTGGGGATGTCCATTCAGGAATGGCAATGCCACATAGAACTGTTCCCACTAACAGCCGGGAGAACAGTTATACTGGAGGGGTGGGAGGGCAGAATAGGCAGAGCAACAGACAGGTTTTTGTGGTAGGGGACTCTGTCATTAGGAAGGTAGACAGGGTGATTTTTCACCCAGATCCAAGCAATCAAACAGTTTGCTGTCTCCCGGGTGCTTGGTTCAGCATGTTGTGGATCGGGTAGATAAATTATTGGGAGGTATTGGAACGAATGACAAAGTTAGTCCTAAAGAATGATTTTATAGAACTAGGGAATAATCTTAAGGTAAGGACCTCCAAAGTACTAGTACCAGTGCCACGTGCTAGCCCAGGGAGACAGAAGGAGCTTATGAAAATTAAATTTTAACTACCCTGAAATAAACTAGATAAATAAGACCAGCAGTTCAGCTAAGGGGAGCAGATTCATGCTATTTGGGATTTAGTCTTCACAAATAATATTGATATAGTATCAAATGTTGAAACAGGGCAACCTTTGGGAAACAGTGATCACAACACAATCTCATTTGAGATCGAATTAAAAAAAACAAGTGTAAGGGCAGATTTAGATGGTCTAAGGGCAGCAAATACAAAGTATAGACTGGGAGAAAGAACTGACGGGTAAAAATACTGAACATAAATGGACAAAGGGATTTGGGAGTTCTTGTGGACAACCATCTAGGTAACAGTGTTCAATGCCAAGCAGCAGCTGCAAAGGCAAGTAATATATTAGCATGTATTAATAAGGGTTTAGAAGCAAGGGAAGCAAATATAATTCACTCACTATACAAATCCCTAGTACAGCCCTCATTTGGAATATGGATTTGGGTCTTTATGACACTATGACATCAGCTATATACCCTAAAACATGGTTTGTATTCTGGGAGTAGGGAAACAGCTTTGATTAAAGTTTGAAATATGTATTTTACACGTTTCATGTGTATTAACTTACTGTAACATATAGAATGGTATAGAGCTAACATATAAAATTGGAATGATGCCAAAGGACACATTCCAGTTTAGTAATTTGATATATTTAGATAATCCATATTTATAAAATATAACAATAATTGTTATTCTGGTCAATCACCATACATTATTTGAAACAAACTCTTCCATCTTCTCAGCCCCTCTCTTTACATTGCCCCATACGCCTTTCTACTTAACCTAAAGGACATTCCATCCACTGGATGGCAATTTAGAGGTACAGAGCAGATGGAGACTGGGAGAATAGGAAGATTCAAAGGCATTGCTGGGTAATCATGTAGGGGGGTGATAAACTGCTAAGACTAAAGGAGTCAGCTATCAATATAAGAGGAATTAATACATAGGGCACAAACCGTCCCTAACTGAGGAACATTTCCAATATAACTTCAGCTTAAAAAAGTTGATTTTAATTACTTTCTCTTATATTTGTTATATTGTGCGTATGGAAAAGATTACATATTTGGATAAGCACATATTCATCATCTGTTTTCTGATTGCCTGTTTTTACTTGGGTATGTTATGTAGTGTATTTATCTACCACCTACATGTTACTTGGGTCACTTTACTAACCATTCCTATGCGGTTGGTAGAATACCCTAACTAGTTCAATATTTAGTTTCCCTGAACAAGATAAAAAGAGCATTTTTGAAACATGATAATTAAGGCAGAATTGACACTCATCTAGAAATACAGTCAGGTCCATAAATATTGGGACATCGACACAATTCTAAACTTTTTGGCTCTATACACCACCACAATGGATTTGAAAGGAAACTAACAAGATGTGCTTTAACTGCAGACTTTCAGCTTTAATTTGAGGGTATTTACATCCAAATCAGGTGAACGGTGTAGGAATTACAACAGTTTGTATATGTGCCTCCCACTTTTTAAGGGACCAAAAGTAATGGGACAATTGGCTGCTCAGCTGTTCCATGGCCAGGTGTGTGTTATTCCCTCATTATCCCATTTACAAAGAGCAGATACAAGCTCCAGTGTTCATTTCAAGTGTGCTATTGAATTTGTTGCTGTTAACTCTCAATATGAGATCCAAAGAGCTGTCACTATCAGTGAAGCAAGCCATCATTAGGCTGAAAAAACAAAACAAACCCATCAGAGAGATAGCAAAAACATTAGGTGTGGCCAAATCAACTGTATGGAACATACTTAAAAAGAAAGAACGCACCGGTGAGCTCAGCAACACCAAAAGACCTGGAAGACCACAGAAAACAACTGTGGTGGATGACCGAAGAATTATTTCCCTGGTGAAGAAAACCCCCTTCACAACAGTTGGCCAGATCAAGAACACTCCCCAGGAGGTAGGTGTATGTGTGTCAAAGTCAACAATCAAGAGAAGACTTCACCAGAGTAAATACTGAGGGTCCACCACAAGATGTAAACCATTGGTAAGCCTCAAAAACAGGAAGGCCAGATTAGAGTTTTCCAAACAACACCTAAAAAAGCCTTCACAGTTCTGGAACAACATCCTATGGACAAATGAGACTAAGATCAACTTGTACCAGAGTGATGGGAAGAGAAGAGTATGGAGACGGAAAGGAACTGCTCATGATCCAAAGCATACCACCTCATCAGTGAAGCATGGTGGTGGTAGTGTCATGGCGTGGGCATGTATGGCTGCCAATGGAACTGGTTCTCTTGTATTTATTGATGATGTGACTGCTGACAAAAGCAGCAGGATGAATTCTGAAGTGTTTTGGGCAATATTATCTGCTCATATTAAGCCAAATGCTTCAGAACTCATTGGACGGCTTCACAGTGCAGATGGACAATAACCCGAAGCATACTGCAAAAGCAACCAAAGAGTTTTTTTAAGGGAAAGAAGTGGAATGTTATGCAATGGCCAAGTCAATCACCTGATCTGAATCCAATTGAGCATGCATTTCACTTGCTGAAGACAAAACTGAAGGGAAAATGCCCCAAGAATAAGCAGGAACTGAAGACAGTTGCAATAGAGGTCTGGCAGAGCATCACCAGGGATGAAACCCAGCGTCTGGTGATGTCTATGCATTCCAGACTTCAGGCTGTAATTGACTGCAAAGGATTTGCAACCAAGTATTAAAAAGTGAAAGTTTGTTTTATGACTGTTAATCTGTGCCATTACTTTTGGTCCCTTAAAAAGTGGGAGGCACATATACAAACTGTTGTAATTCCTACACCGTTCACCTGATTTGGATGTAAATACTCAAATTAAAGCTGAAAGTGCAGTTAAAGCACATCTTGTTCGTTTCATTTTAAATCCATTGTGGTGCTGTATAGAGCCAAAAAGATTAGAATTATGTCGATGTCCCAATATTTATGGACCTGACTGTATATCACTGATTTATTCTTAATATATTTAAGGTTGTAAATAAGACACTAAATAAGGTACTTGTACTGAACTGTACTACTTAAATGGTTTGAATTATGAATTATGGGCCATTAATGTGGTCAGTTAAAAACTTCTAGCTATGACATACAAAAAAACAATAATTGTAATAGTTTGTTAATAAGTTAGTGGGTAAAATGTTATCAGAAAACAAAAAACTTAAATACAACTTTAAAATTTTTCCACTTTTATTTGCATTTCTCCTTTGCTGTAGGCTTCCATTTTCTTTTGTTGCTTGCTAATGTCTGTTACTTCCTGGGGTGCATGTGTCCTTGCAAACTAACAAACTTCCCATTTGTACTGCTGGTAGCACGCCAGTAGTTAATGTTACTTTCTTAGGGCCTCATTCTATTAGCGGCCGTAAATCGGCCGTAAGGCTGCGATTCCTTGCGGGGGTTCAGTTAACTCGCGATTCTATTATACGGCCCCGCAAGGATCTCCTCTTACGGCCGGCCGCATATCTTGGAACCGGCCGTAATCTGTGAAATATAAAAACACAAAAATAAATTCAAGCCTGCACTGTACAGCTCTGTAAATGCTAGGGATCATATTGGGGGACATGAGGATTAAAAGGAACCCACTCTCAAGCTTGCACATCTGCCCAAACCCGAGTTCAAATTAACTGTTTATTTTCCGGCTGCGGCGTGGGTGTGTGTGAGGTGCTCCAAGCACTCTGGACTTTTTACATGGATATTTTACGGATATTAAAAATTAAATATTTTACGGATTTGAGTACAGGATAATTATGTGCTATTTTTTCTAACACCTAAAATCCCTTTATAGTCTTCTCAAAGTGCAGGATGGCTTTATTTGAGCTATTTTATGTGCTTAATTGGTGCTAGCGAGACCTCTTTCCTGCAAGTAAGCTGCGGCTCGTTTTTAGCCTTGCAGAGAGGTTTCCCGGAGCAATTGAATTGCAAATCTCTTGCGGCCGTTTTAGATCAAAGGCTTTCCTCCGGCGCGAGCGGCCGCAAGAGATAGCAAGGCACCGGCCGCAAGCCTGCCGGAATCCCCGGCCGTAAGGGAATAGAATAGCCGAATAGCTTGCGGCCGGTCCTTGCGGCCCCGCAACGGCTGCGGCCGCTAATAGAATGAGGCCCTTACTGTGTAGATACAAACTTCCTGTGTATTCGAAGTCTCCTCCCACCTCAGGAAGTTGTGCTACTGAAAACAAAATGGCAGATTCCACAGCAGCATAAATGCATATAAAACTTAATAAATTAAAAGGTGTATATTTTTATTTACATTCTAAACACATATTGCACATTTTCAAGTGAAATTCTTTAAAATAGTATTTTTTTTTTTTAAATATGAGCAGATTGGTCCTTTTATTATGAGAAATACATTTACTAGCAGTGACAGGGGGGCTTTACAGATAATTTATGCTTAATATATCTAACTTTTAAGCTCTTGCATTTAAAACTTTCATAGCAACCAATTGCCGTCCTCTTTATTGATATGTGTACTTTTTATTTGTGCAGTAACTGCGATCTTTGGTTACTTTTTCTGTTGATCCAGACCTACCAGCCATGCAGCACAACTACTCATATAAGCTAAATGTCTATGAATGTTTAACATACTGTATTCAATTCATCAATAAATTGCAACAGCAAAATGTGTTGTCGCCACCAGTTTAATTAAATTTCCATGGGACTGTACCCTGAAGGAAATTTAATCAAGAGTACAGTTAATGTTGATGTATATGACATATGACAGCTCGATTTGTTTTCCTTTTGAAGTGATTTATGTCATAAATGTTTCAAGGGAACATTTCACTCCAGGAGTAAAGTATTTGCCGTTAAATATTTTATTTGCCACACATGATGTTTATAGGAAAAACGTTAATGGTTTTGTTTTTCTTTATTGACAATGTGTTGCAATACCACAATAGCACATGTGCATGGAAGCTAATATTTGTGATTTTTTACATTAGTAACATATAATTAGGAATTATTATGTGTTGTTTTTATACAATTTAAAGGGCTACTGAAATATATTACCTACAACTTAAAGAAACACTGAAGTCTGAAATAAGGACAACTGTAGTGTTCACACAACTGGGTTTCATTTCATATTTAATAACTGTTTAGCACTGAATAGGGGTGGATCTACCAGTGGTGCAGGTGGTGCAATGCACCAGGGCCCTTTTCTTTTTTGCATTTAATTTATTTTTGTAGTGTAGGGCCCCATGGGACCCCCTACCTCAGCCCAACCTGCCATAGTCCCCCTAGGACCCCTGTGGGCCCGCACTCTGTGCCTCCTTGGATGCACACCCTACCCTTTTGGTCTGAAATTGATGTATGACTCTTTAAATAAAAGCATTTCTACTGAAGCTCTAAGAGGAGGTAGTGTGGAGCAGCTCAGCATGCTGGGGATGTGTAACAGGAAAGCGGTGAGAGAGGAACGGTTGCAAAGTGATAGCAAAGTACAGGGGGTGGGTTCTATAAGTGAGGAAAGAAAGGAGATAGTGATGGGAGCTATGTGAGGTGGGTACCGAGCTGGGTTGGGTGCTGTGCCAGAATGGATGCTGAGAAGGGATGGCTGCTGACAGGGACTGTGTGGGGATATATTCTAATAGGGTTGAGTGCTGTGCGGGGGTGATGTTATCTATATAACTATCTATTTATCAATCTATATATGTATAAATATGTAAGGGTCTTGGGGGTTGAGCAGCAATGGATAAGGTTCTTGGGAAGGTTTGCTGTTATAGGAAGGGGTCTTCGGAAGGGAAGCAGTTATGGAAAAGGGGTTTGGGGAGGATCAATGAGTGATTTGGTTTTGGCAGAGCTAAGCGCAAAACATTTTTTACAATTTTCCAGAGGTTGGCCCTTAAATTTTTTGGCACCAGGGCCCTCTATTCTCTAGCTCTGCCACTGCCTATTGATCTGCACTAGGAGCAGGTGATGTGCTTCTGCCCCCCCCCCCCCCCACACACACACATACTTGTTTAATGTTTGCATGACTGTATTACCTATTTATTGAACTCCACATTTGATGGTTGTTGTTGTTTAGTCGTTCAGTAGTGTCCAACTCCCCGTGATCCTGTGGACCACAGCACAGTTGGCACATCTTGTGTCTGGTTGTGCTAATCCATACAGTTTTCATGGGTTACCTGTTCCTTCTCCAGGGGACTGCGATTTGCCTGACTTCTCTGCTATAAGCTGCCAATCTTGGATGATCCTACATGGTATAGCTCAAAGATTCATCAACCACAGGTAAATGATTATCCCATCATATTATGAAAATTAAAATAAAAAAGGAAGGTATAAGAAATTTATCAGAAAAAAGTAGGAAAGCTCAAAATGCTAAAATATTATATTTTACTATCCCCTTTTTTTTATAGACAATCAGCCCTAAAGAACCAATAAACTTTACATAAACCAAAAATATCTAAACACATTAAAAAAAAATCATATTGCATGGTATTAAATATATCAGCCTCAAAAGTGCAATTTTTTGTATTTATTGTTATATGCACAACAACGAAATTAGAGGTGCTCAATCTGAGAACGCACAATACCTGAAGTAGGTTTGTCCTATAGGTCTGGTTACCTACTCAGAGAGCAACCTCTTTTAGCTCACTTGTGCCCTTCATAGGGAGAAATATCCTGTAGTATATTAGCCTGGTCTCACTCAAAAGAGTGACCCAGCCCTGAAATACCAGGCAATTCTACCCTGAACAGGAGAAATAGCAGAACCCAGACTGTGGGCCGAGTCAGTGGGGAGCAGCTTTACTCCCTAAGACATTTGAGTATGGCATATATTGTTATATGCCATACTCTCATATGAAAATGTGTGAGTCTTGTAATTAATGTATTTGACATATCGTTGCTTCATAAAATATCAAGTTGATCATACCTGGTGATTAATTGTAATTGGTAAATATACATTTTTTACAGATGTGAAACAAAGAGTTGGAACTTCATTGGTATCACTTGTTTTGTCATTCAATGAGTGTCCAACTCTCCGTGGCCTTGTGGACCGTAACATCTGTATGTCCATGGTCATGCTGATCCACCACGTCGCTCCTTCTCCAGTGAGCCACAGTATAGAGCTCCTGGTATTCCAAGGTAGCCTCCCAACCAAGAACTAACCAGGCCAACCATACTTGACCGCTTTGTTCCATGACTGGAATTGTACCCTGGTTGCAGTGGTGAAAGCACAGATTCCTAACCACTGAACCACCAGGGAACCCAAGGTATTGCTTCCTTGAATACAACAAACTTGTCAAGCTCAGCATAACAATTTACCAGCTTCACACTAAAACCTAACATAGGGTTTATGTATTAACTTGATCATTAAAGTCCATTGATTTATATTTCTTGAGTGACCCTTCGTATACCAGCTACTTAACAAGCAAATATAATCTCTCCATATTGTTGTTAATAGTGATGCTCACACATAAAAAAGACTTTACAAGAATTTAAATGGACGCAAGGTTTGGATGGTGTCTGCCGTTTGTACGTATAATGCATCTAAGAATATAGAATATGTATGACTGCTTTCCTGGATGCCTTGCAAAGCATTAAATTGTCTTTCTTCAAAGACTTTGGAGTTCTGAGAAAACTTTTGGAGCCTGTGAACCCACTGAACATGTGGTCATGCTTTCAATAAAGATAACTTTAGGCTGTTTATGTGTTATTCTCAGATGTTGTTGCTTCTAAACGGTGGGCATCATGAAAGAGCTAGCTTCCAGGAAGAGTTACCACAAGGCAAATACTCTCCTTTTATAGATGTAGCAGTTCTCGTTTTTAGTAAAAGAGTCATTTAAATGGATACTTATCCAGGAATCATAAAGTCCTAAGAATTATTGATACTATAAATCTAAAACAAGGCTATGTTGGTGGTAGCTTAAATTGACCAAATGCTTAATTTTTGAGTTGATGTGTAAACTTTACATTGGGGCTACATGTTGGAGACAGCTGGGAAGCATAGCTTGCTTGGAAAACAGGGATATAGTTAAAATTAGTCATTTGAATTTATATCAGAGCATATTACTAAATATAGTTATTTTCATGGAGGTAATAGGTAAGAATAGCTGCAATCCCCTGTTCACAATGAGTATGTAAATTGTTATAGGGAAAATGATGTCTATGTAATATAACAAAGAATGCTATGACAAATATTTTGTATTATTTTATGCCTGGAATAAGTAGTACAGACATATTAATTTTCTTAGAGTTTACTAATTATTAAAAAGAACAGCGTGATTATTTTGCCTTTACCTGTGGGACATATATAATCATCAATCTAAATCTGAAAAAAAAAATGAGGGGAATGTATAAACAAAACTATCTAAAATAGACAACCTCACCATCAGCCCTATTCAATTAGAAGCCCGTATCGACAATAAAAGACCCGCAACAGCTGCGGGCTTGAAATTCGGCTGCTTTACATAGCTATTAAATTAGAACATGCCACAAGTTACGGGCTTGAGAAGCAAACACATAAACCATTTGTCGAATGTTGGATGCGCGGCTGTGAACATGATCAATTAGTCAAACCCGTAGTTACAGGTTTAGATGGAGCCAATGGCAACAGAGATCGTCATCATTAACTCACTGAAAAATGGAGGTTGGATTTCAAAGTCTTACGGGCTGCAATTACGAGTTATGATCGGACCCACATTCCAGAAATAATGCAATATTGATAAAGCCGTAAATATGATATTCTAGTCCATGCGAGTTCCATTTTTTGCAGTTTGTTAAAATTGATATTTTTCCTTGTTCATTTCCTCTGTATAGCGCTATGGAATATGTTGGCGCGTTACAAATAAAAGTAATAATAATAATAATAATAATAATTATATGTATTAACACTTTGATTGCCAGGATTGATATAACACAGAATTTAAACATTACAAAAATTATTCGGCGGGGTGCTTTACGGGGCCATTTTAATAGTCATTGCGGGCTACATTATGGTCTACGGTTTTACATGTTGAGCTAATCTGCAACACAGAGCACAAGGGAATCTGATAGCACTCTCCACAAAAAATAGCACATATATAGTTGTGGACCAAGAAGTTTGGTCACGTTTGCGGCTTTGTCATGCTTTATGAGCCTTGCGAAGCGAGGCGAGCCGTCGACCACGAGTGGCTTAGGCTGCAATGAGCGCCAAAGGCGCTCATTGCACTGTGAGCCTCGCAAAGCGAGGCGAGCAGTTGAGGCACGCGGGGCTTAGGCTGCAATGAGAGCCAAAGTTTACGGGCTACGATTTTTAAAATCGTAGCAATTTAATGGGGCTCTAAGACTCGCTTGAATTGATATGATAGTGCATATCCCTTGATATATAAAACCTTTAAGGTTGAATTACTACAAACCGGCTACATTAACTGCTTGTGCACCAGAAAAACTAATATCATATATGAGTTTAAGTATATGTGTGTAAAGCCGCCTACTGCATTTGGGCTGTGATCCTAAATATACTCTAAACATTGCAAAACGATCATTGTCATTTATTACATTTTAATGTGTGTTGCTGTTTTTACCATATTTCACTGTTTTATGTAATCTCTATCTTTCATTTTCATGTATTTTTTTATTTCCTAAGTAGTGTATAATTTAATATGACAGCAAAGATGGGATAGGACAGACTAATCTAATCTCCCCCAAGACTGAGCTATACTTGAGTGAAGACTCCAGACAAGTCAAATCACCTGGCAGACTTTACTATAAAACCGCCTGCCCTATTTGAGATAAATGAGGCGTTAGAAGTCTACACATTTAGTATCCCACTAAAACTGGTTCTGATAAGTCTTCCAAGACCAAAAAAAAAAACAAAAAACAAAGCCCATTGATAGCGTGCCTAGTTTGCATTGTAAAACAAATCACAATTGGATTAAGTTTCAAGTTCGTTCAAGTTCATCTCAACTTTGGTGGCTTCATGTTCTTGAAGAAAGCTTTTAGTCAAATTATACCATTTTAAAATGAAGATTACAACTACTTTATAGAGTTCCTAATTTATTAACTTTTAGCAAACAACACTAAATATTTTGGCCAGAAACCCCCACAAATCATATTCCTCTAAATGAACACTATAGTCTTAAATTTCTTATCGTGTCTATAAAAGAGCATGTTTATACATTACCAAAACTATTTTTGCATGAAATATCATTTTAACTCTCAAACTCGAAAGCAGCCGAGATAGCGCTGAAAGAAACTGGTAATCCTCACTTGTTAATTGGAAAAAAAACTCGGGAGAAAGTCTTTTCAAGTGTTTTTTAAGCCAATTATCTGTATTTGGCATCCTAGCTTGACAATCATAAGGAGGGTAATACATCTCAAAGTTGTGAAACTTTGCATCATACCAAAATGTTGTTACATGACAACATCAAAAAAAGAAACTATGTATATTTTCTACACAACAGACCACTGATATTTCATAGATAACGAAACTTGTGTGTAAAAACGTATTTTAAGAGCACAATATAAAAAGTGGGAGTAAAGCGTGCCTTTAATAGATCCCAATTTTTTCCTAATAGTTTAAGTAAGGCTAAAAAATATCTTAGTCCATCAATTTAAACCTTTTTTAGATCTTCTCAAATCTTTATACATTGTCAATTGCCTCATTACGGCAAACAAAAATCTTCTCTGATCCCTTAAACTGGCAATCAGATTGTATCCTAGATCAATATTCCCCATAGTAAGTATATCCTAATATACTCATTTTATTCAGAAATATATTCAACCCCTTAAAGTTATCTAATGAATCTGCAAGCACAAGCAAAGTGGAGAAAATATATGGAAGAATTGAAAAGTACACTAGTGTCTGAGCATGTGTGGGAGCTGTTTGTGTTGTTCAGTTGGGTCTAACTCTCTGGGACCTCATGGCCTGCAACACACCATGCTAATCCACTTGGTATTCATAGCAGAGTACTGGAGTGGGTTGCCAGTTCCTTCTCCAGTGGGCTACAGTATACAACTCCTGGTATTCCTAGGTGATTTTACATCCAAATACTCACCAGGCCCAACCCTGCATGACTTCAGGGTGGTGTGACCTCCTGGGTCCCTAACTGGAATTGAACCAGGGTTGCAGCGGTGAAAGCACTGAATCCTAACCTCTGGACCACCAGCGAATGTGTGGAGTAGAAATGTGTCAAATGCAAGCAGATGAACTTTCTGTTCAGTGAGAACTAAAATCTCTCTCCCTCCCCACCCACTGGTGAATAGCCAGAACAGAACACATTGGCCCCTAAAAAATTACAGGCCGTAAGTCTGCTGGCTTGAAATTTGCGACAGTTACAGAGCGATTAAATTGAACAAGCCCACAGCTACCTTTGCGAAAGTGAAAACCATAAACCATGTACCCATAAGTAGCATTTCAGGGCATGATCAGTTAAGCAAGCCCGTAAGTTACAATTTAGAAACAGACAATAGTAAATAAGACCATCATCATGACGTCAGTAAAACATGGAGTTTAAACTACAATCAATTAGTGTTTAGAAGACTAAAAAAATCAATAAATCTACTATTCTAGTACATGCCAGTTCAATGATATGTATTAACGCATTGGTTGCCAAGATCAATATAACACAGAAATTACATATAAAAAATATTTTTGTATTGCAGATTTGCGAGCTTAAGACTTTTGTGCAATTCATTCTAATGTCTTTCATCGCATTACCCGTCTTTTAAAGTGCAGTATTGATTTTTATTTGCTTTTACAGTGTTACGAACAAATATTTAACCCCCCTTGCAAGTCCTATCTGGATTTTTGGCTATATTTTCCATTTACTGGTGTGCAAACAATTGCGGACTTGAAGAATTGTAGTAATTTAAGAGCAATTTGCGATTTTTTGCAGGCTTGACTGATCAATGGCTTAGCTTTGTCGGAGTTACGATTTTGACAACCGCAGAGATTTTCAGCCTGTAACCCACAGATGGATTGCAGGTAGCTAAAAGACGACAATTTATTAGCAGTAAATTTTGCAGGCTACATTATGAGCTACAGTAACTACAATTTGGACAATTTAATAGGGGCCCCTGTCTTCCCGTCAGAGCTTTTGTAGCCTAGATAATAAACCCTTTCTTGTACGGCTCCACACTAACCTATAACCATTCTATTAAGTTCTTTAAAAATAATTTAGGATCTTAAAATAAAATAAAATATATATTTCACATAAATCTTCATACACCAAAAATATACATATAAATATATGTGTATGTTTGTGTGTGTGTGAAATATCTGCATTATCAACTTTTATTACATTCATCCTTTTTATTTTCTGGAGCATTATAAAAGTTTGAAAAATATAAATAACTTTAATAGGATACATATTATCCAAAAATAACACCGCTCAAAATGTATACAAAAATAGTGCACTATAAAATAAATCCATGGATTAATATAGCCATACAGTCAGGTCCATAAATATTGGGACATCGACACAATTCTAAACTTTTTGGCTCTATACAGCACCACAATGGATTTGAAATGAAACTAACAAGATGTGCTTTAACTGCAGACTTTCAGCTTTAATCTGAGGGTATTTACATCCAAATCAGGTGAATGGTGTAGGAATTACAACAGTTTGTATATGTGCCTCCCACTTTTTAAGGGACCAAAAGTAATGGGACAATTGGCTGCTCAGCTGTTCCATGGCCAGGTGTGTGTTATTCCCTCATTATCCCATTTACAAAGAGCAGATACTAGCTCCAGTGTTCATTTCAAGTGTACTATTTGCATTTGTTGCTGTTAACTCTCAATATGAGATCCAAAGAGCTGTCACTATCAGTGAAGCAAGCCATCATTAGGCTGAAAAAACAAAACAAACCCATCAGAGAGATAGCAAAAACATTAGGTGTGGCCAAATCAACTGTTTGGAACATACTTAAAAAGAAAGAACGCACCAGTGAGCTCAGCAACACCAAAAGACCCGGAAGACCACGGAAAACAACTGTGGTGGATGACCGAAGAATTATTTCCCTGGTGAAGAAAACAACCTTCACGACAGTTGGCCAGATCAAGAACACTCTCCAGGAGGTAGGTGTTTGTGTGTCAAAGTCAACAATCAAGAGAAGACTTCACCAGAGTAAATACAGAGGGTTCACCACAAGATGTAAACCATTGGTGAGCCTCAAAAACAGGAAGGCCAGATTAGAGTTTTCCAAACAACACCTAAAAAAGCCTTCACAGTTCTGGAACAACGTCCTATGGACACATGAGACTAAGATTAACTTGTACCAGAGTGATGGGAAGAGAAGAGTATGGAGACGTAAAGGAACTGCTCATGATCCAAAGCATACCACCTCATCAGTGAAGCATGGTGGTGGTAGTGTCATGGCGTGGGCATGTTTGGCAGCCAATGGAACTGGTTCTCTTGTATTTATTGATGATGTGACTGCTGACAAAAGCAGCAGGATGAATTCTGAAGTGTTTCAGGCAATATTATCTGCTCATATTCAGCCAAATGCTTCAGAACTCATTGGATGGCGCTTCTCAGTGCAGATGGACAATGACCCTTCTTTTTTAAGGGAAAGAAGTGGAATGTTATGCAATGGCCAAGTCAATCACCTGATCTGAATCCGATTGAGCATGCATTTCACTTGCTGAAGACAAAACTGAAGGGAAAATGCCCCAAGAACAAGCAGGAACTGAAGACAGTTGCAATAGAGGTCTGGCAGAGCATCACCAGGGATGAAACCCAGCATCTGGTGATGTCTATGCGTTCCAGACTTCAGGCTGTAATTGACTGCAAAGGATTTGCAACCAAGTATTAAAAAGTGAAAGTTTGTTTTATGACTGTTAATCTGTCCCATTACTTTTGGTCCCTTAAAAAGTGGGAGGCACATATACAAACTGTTGTAATTCCTACACCGTTCGCCTGATTTGGATGTAAATACCCTCAAATTAAAGCTGAAAGTCTGCAGTTAAAGCACATCTTGTTTGTTTCATTTCAAATCCATTGTGGTGGTGTATAGAGCCAAAAAGATTAGAATTATGTCGATGTTCCAATATTTATGGACCTGACTGTAAATATTGAATTACAATAAATTGTTAATGATAATATAATACTAGAACCCAGTGTTATTGGTGATTGATTATATTATATATTTTCAAATATACTTAAAAACAATGGCTTTAAAGAGAATCATTTAGAATATTTTTCAATAGCACCAACACAACACAATTCATATAAATTTAATATTTAACATTTAATTTTATTTTTATATAAAATTTGAGAGGATATTATTATTGTTTTAGGCACATAGTTGCACATAAAATATATATATATATATATATATATATATATATATATATATATATATTTCATATCACTCATATAGTGCACAACTAACTATTTAGCAATAATCAATTACTATTCAATTATGGTAGTGATTTTTATTATATATCTTTAATTAGTTATTAGGATATAAAATAGTCAACAATAAATCCACTTAACAGCAAGCTTGGGATACTTATAGAGATTTCTCTTTATTATTAATATCAAACATTGAATATTAAACATTTTATAATCAATAATCCATAGGATAGATCCAAAAGTTTGTTTTAGTCAAGATTGTGACTCAATAAAGTTATGAACCCTTTAAATAAGGTGAATATGTTCACCGATTGTTTAATAAAGCTGTATTATTATACAATAGCGTAATGACGCGGTCTTGTTGACAGAGTGACATAATCGCGTCTAAGACGTAATTACGCAATGCTCACAATGGAATCCGGAAGTAAACTGGCTTTATAAGCCAGAGAGGCAAGCATACTACATAGCCTTAGAAAAAGTACACGAGGATGGACGAAACGGCCCATTGGCAATTATAATTTGTAATTACAGGGAGACAGAGACCACAGGAGGACACACCAGACACAGCAGGATGATGGGACAAGTTTTATGGATGCCTATAAAGCTTGGCAATTGAACAGCAAGTATATTGAGTGTGGCAACTTTCCCAATACACTAATACTGTTATATGTTATCTGCAGCTTTTGGTATCATTTGTTGTTTTTTTGTCCCAGGTGTCTTTGATAGCATATATATTTATATATTGAGCCTCCAGTTTATTTAGGATCTCTGTCCTATCCTGTATTTAGTTTTTTTATATGTCTTTTGAATAGTGTTTTTTATATATATCACTTTTTATTAAATCCAATGATTATCAGTATATCCTGATTTTTTCAGGAGTATCAGTTTATTCTGATATATGAGTATTAATCATTATTGACCATTAGAGCTATAGGCATTCAACCCTTTATTTAGGGTGTCTTCCTCGATTTGAGATCAATATTTATGGCTATATTAATCCATGAATTTATTTTATAGTGCACTATTTTTGTATACATTTTGATCAGAGTTATTTTTGGATAATATGTATCCTATAGAAGTTATTTTTTTTTTTCAGACTAAAGTGGTGTAAAGCACCAAGGATATTATAGATATAGATCATATATTTTCCCTTTTTCTATTCAGCATTATTAAAGTTACATTATGGCTATTTTTAAGTTTACTTTTCACTTCTTCAATATGTGGGATCTTTTCTGTGACACAGATATTACAAAAGCTAACTGGATAAGTATTATAAAACTAACACAACAATGCTAAATATAAAACACATTTAATATGTAACTCTATATATGTGTATATCGATAGATAGCTAGCTAGCTAGCTAGATAGATAGATAGATAGATAGATAGATAGATAGATAGATAGATAGATAGATAGATAGGTAGGTGGATAGATAGATAGATAGATAGACAAGATTAGCATTGTGTGAGCAATGTTATATTGCAGAGATCTTTCCCACTGCTACAACTAAATATGTCCCCAATGGAATAAAGCAATTAACATACCACAAAAATGTATCCTATTCTATGGATTAAAATCAATAGACTTCCATCTGCATAGATTTTATGTAGATGATTAAATTAGAATTGTTATCTCTTTTTAATCATTTTTCTGAAAACTAACTCTAACATATTTTATGTAAAAACAGAAAAGACAATGAAGGCTATTTTAATGGATTTGTTCAATTTCCTCACTTGTAGTGAGTTCACACACTGCGAAACGCGAATTCTTCAAGAATGAACTCATAGTTTAATTAAGATAAAAATCTTTTGGATCATATAAAAATGTGTGTTTTCTTATGGTTTGCAGAATGTCATGGCCATATGTATAGAATTTGTTTTTCTATAAGCTTTAAGATGTTGCTGTATATTGTATCCGTTTTTATATCCACTTACAGAATATGGAGGAAAATTAAAAAAGCTGGAGGGGGAACAAGGTTTCTGAAACCATTCCATTTCCTCTGGTCCTGTAATTAACAGTCTTTGCACGTTTTCATGTTCTTTGAAGAGCGTTTTGATGTTAGTTGTTAATGTTATTTAGTGTATTATTTTTGCTTGCAGCTGTAACACTTGCAGAACTACTGAACAAATGGTGTTCAGCAACATATTGTTCCTCTTATGGTCCCCCTGGAATATGTTTGCCTTGAGCATTTGTGACAATGTTTTTTCAGCAGGAAACTTTGGCCAAAGTTTCACTATAAAAAAAAACAGAATTACAATGTGCTTTTGTAAAATAAACATATATATATGCAATGCAAAGAAACAAGCATCTCACAGCCCTAAGGATACAATGAGAGAGTAAAACACCATAACGATGTCTGTTAAAAAATATTCATCCCATTCACGTAGGCACTTATATTTTAAATAAATAAATATATATATTTGTGTACCTCAATGAAGCTGTGAACTATACGATGAAGGGTCACCCAAGATGGGCAGGTCATAGCAGAGAGGTCAGACAAATTGTGGTCCACTGGAGAACGAACTAGCAACCCACTCAGTAACTTTCCTAAGAAAACTCTATGAACAAGCACAACCAGAGACATAACAATATGGTACTGGAAGATGAGCCCCTCAGGTCAGAAGGTGCCTACCACATTACTAAGGAAGAGCATAGGGCGAGTACGAGTAGCACCAGATCTAATGAAGTGGTTGGGCCAAAGCTGAAAGTACACCCAGCTGAGGATATGTCTGGAGTAGTGATGTCGCGAACATCAAACTTTAGGTTTGCGAACAGCGGACTCGAACTTCCATCAAATGTTCGCGAACGGACGAACCCGACGAACCGCCATAGACTTCAATGGGCAGGCAAATTTCAAAACCCACAGGGACTCCTACTGGCCACAATAGTGATGGGAATGTTCAAGGGGACTAACACCTGGACTGTGGCATGCCGGAGGGAGATCCATGGCAAAACTCCCACGGAAAATTACATAGTTGATGCATGAGTTGATGAGTCTGGTTTTAAGCCATAAAGGGCATAAATCACCTAACATTCCTAAATTGTTTGGAATAACATGCTTTAAAACATCAGGTTACACCCGCTTCACACTAACAGACCAATCTCCACGTTTAATGCACCGCAAACAACCGCAAACAGTCCCTTTGCACAACCGCAAACTCCCCATTTGCACAAGGTTGGATACCAAGCTAGCCATGTCCTGTTCCTTGTCCTCACTGATGTCATTGAAGGTCTCATCCTCCACCCAGCCACCAAGGGTCCCCGAAAGGTGACAACAAGCCCCCTGCTGTGTTTGGTCTTCCACCTCCTCAAAGCCCCCTTCCTCCTCTGAATCCTCTTCTTCAGACTTCTCTCTCTGCGTTGCCTCTCTCTGCGTTATTATAAGGTGTGTACTGTTAAGTAGTACTATTCCTATCGGTTTAATCCCTGTTACGTCCACTATTAGGGGACGTGTATATGGCATTGATTTTTGGAACAGGGAGATGGAAAAAGATGCTTGGTCGGACCTCCTACTTCAAATTTGGGGCACTGCGCGTGCAATCTAAGGTGCCACCAGATATGAGTGTCACTGTGCACTGGCAAAAGTTGGCAGAGTAGATGCAATAGGCTTCACACACACGCCTGTAGGCAGGCAATTGCTATTCAATCTATTACAGTCAAAAAAGTGTTGTTTTATGTCACTGTACACTACGGTTGCACCAGATATGACGTATCACTGTGCACTTGCAAAAGTTGGCAGAGTAGATGCAATAGGCTTCACACACATGCCTGTAGGCAGGCAATTGCTATTCCATCTATTACAGTCAAAAAAGTCTTGTTTTATGTCACTGTACACTACGGTTGCACCAGATATGACGTATCACTGTGCACTGGCAAAAGTTGTCAGAGTAGATGCAATAGGCTTCACACACACGCCTGTAGGCAGGCAATTGCTATTCAATCTATTACAGTTAAAAAAGTGTTGTTTTATTTCACTGAGCACAATATAAGCTGTGAGCCTGACACAGGCAGGCAACTAAAATTAGATTTAGTCCTTCAGGTCTGTAGTGGAAGCTAAATACACAGCCTGGCTATCTATTTCCCTATTAAATCTCCAGCAGCTACACTATCTGTCCTCTCACAACGAATGCAGCTTCAGAATGATTCTAAAATGTGTGCTGTCCTTCAGATGGAATGCCCTGGAAGGGAGTGTATGCTGCTGATTGGCTGGAATGTGTCTGCTGACTGTGAGGTGCAGGGTCAAAGTTTCCTCAATGATAAAGAATAGGAGGCGAACCGAAAAGCGCATGTGTTCGCCGTCCGATGCGAACGCGAACATGCCAAAATCACTGCGAATAGTCCGCGGGCGAACTGTTCGCGACATCTCTAGTCTGGAGGGGAAAGGAAAGTCTGCTGCTGCAAAGACCAATTCATCATTGGAACCTGGAATGTTAGAACTGTGAACCAAGGCAAACTAGATGTGGTCAAACATGAGACGACATGGCTAAACATTGATATCCTGGGAATTGGTGAACTTATATGGACTGGACACATCAGAAATCCCACATCAGCAACCACCAAATCTTCTACTGAGGTCAAGAATCGCGCAGCAGAAATGGCTGTTATAGTCAATCAAAGGGTGGCCAAAGCAGTGCTCGGTTACAACCCAAAAAAATGACTGAATGATTTCAATTGAAATGTCACAGTGATCCAAGTCTATACTCCAACCACAGATGCTGAAGAGGCTGAAGTGGTCCAGTCCTATGAAAATTTTCAACACGTCATAGATATAACACCAAGAAGAGATGTTACTATCATCAAAGAGATTGGAAAACTAAGGAACCAAAATATACCTGCAATAACTGTCAAGTTTGGTCTTGGAGTACAGAATGAAGCAAGACAGAGACTAATAGAATTCTGTCAAGATAATTATCTGGTCGTAGCAAACACCCTCTTCCAACAGTGTCTGAGATAACTACACATGGACATTACCAGATGGAAAATAAAGAAATCAGATTGACTATATACTTTGTAGCCAAAGATGAAGGAGCTCTATGCAGTCAGCAAAAACAAGACCTGGAGCTGACTGCAGTCCAGACCATGAGCTTCTTATTGCAAAGTTCAGAATTATACTGATAAAAAGAGGAAAAATCATCAAACCAAGCTGATACAAAATAAATAATATCACTTGTGAATATGCAGTGGAAGTAAAGAATAGATTTAAGGGACTAAACATAGTAGATAAAATGCCTGCAGAACTTTGGACAGCATTTTCCAACATTATCCAGGAAACAACAACAAAGAATATCCCTAAAAGAAAAAAAAAGAAAGCAAACTGGCTGAAAGTAGCCCAGGGAAAGAAGGAAAGCGGAAGGTAGTGGTGATAGGAAAAGATTTATCCAACTGAATGCAGAATCCCAGAGGATAGCAAGAAGAGACAACAAGACTTTCTAGAGGGAGCAATGCAAAGAGATAGAAGAAGATAACAGATTAGGAAAGTCCAGAGATCTCTTCAAATAAATTGTGCATCTCAAAGGAACATTTCATGCCAAAGTGGGCATGATAAAAGACAAAAATGGTATGGACTTAACAGAAGTAGATCAGATAAAGAAGAGGTATCAGGAATACACTGAATATCTATACTGGAAGGATCTTTATAGTAGCGATGACCTCAATAGTTTCTCCAATGAGCTGGAGCCAGACATCTTGGAAACTGAAGTGAGATGGGCCCTAGGATGCCTTGCTGATAACAAGGCTGCAGGAGTTGATGGAATCCATGCTGAATTTCAAAATCTTAAAATAAGATGCTGTGAAAGTGTTGCTTGCCTTATGCCAACCCATTTGAAAAACCCAACAATGGCAAATAGACTGGAAAAGGTCAGTCTACATCCCACTACCAAAAAAAGGCAGTGCCAGAAAGTGTTCCAATTATCGAACAATTGCACTAATTTCACATGCCAGCAAGGTAATGCTTAAGATCCTACATGCTAGGCTCCAACAATATATGGACGAAGAACTACCAGATGTGCAAGCTGAGTTCTGCAGTGGAAGAGGCACAAGAGATCAAATTACCAATGTCTGATGGATAATAGAGAAAGCAAGAGAGTTCCAGAAAAACATTTACTTCTGCTTCATAGATTATTGTAAAGCGTTTGACCGTGTGTATCTCAATAAAATGTGGCAAGTTCTTAAGGAGATGGGAGTACCAGATCATCTCATCCACCTCTTCAGGAATATGTATCTGGACCAAGAAGGCATGGTCAGAACCAAACATGGCACAACAGAATGGATCAAGATAGGACACAGTGCGACAAGGCTGTATATTGTCAACTTATTATTCAATTATTCAACTTATACGCAGAGTACATCATGCTTAATGGAAGATGCTGGATGAATCCAAAGCCGGAATTAATATTGCTGGAAGAAATCTCAACAACCTCAGATATGCGGATGATACTACTCGGATGACTGAAAGTGACGAGGAACTAAACGACTTATTGATGAGGGAAAAAGAAGAGAGTGCAAAAGCTGGCCTGCTGCTCAACGTTAAAAAGACAAAGATAATGGCAAACGGCAATATCAGTTCCTGGAAAATAGATGGGGAAGAAGTGGAGGCAGTGACAGATTTCATTTTCCTGGGATCCAAGATCTTTTAAGATGGTGACTGTAGCCATGAAATTAAAAGGCTTATGCTTCTGGGGAGGAAAGCTATGGCAAGGCTGGACAAGCTAGTAAAAAGTAAAGACATTACACTATCAACAAAGGTCCGCATAGTTAGAATTATGGTATTCCCAGTAGTAACATATGGATGTGAGAGCTGGACCATAAAAATAAGGCTGTGCGCCATAGAATTGATGCCTTTGAATTGTGGTGTTGGCAAAAATGACCGTGACGGAGATGGATAGATGAGATAATTGAAGCAATGAACATGAACTTAATCGAGCTCAGAGAGGTGGTGACTGACAGATGTACAATATGAAAACAACATTGCAATAGCTCACACAGGTGCAATAAAATATTTTTAAGAGTTTGGTATTGAGCATACTGTTTTGAGAAGGCTGTCATTTGATTTTTTATTTCTTCCTAATAGTATTAGTAATTTGTCATGATGCAAAGGATGTTGATACTGATGTTTAGTATTGAGATCTACACATTGATGGACATATTTAGTGGTCTTTTAATATATATGTTTGAAGACCAGCAACCTAGACATAACTTCTTTTATTACCAACCTCATGAAAAATAAAAAATGAGTTCTCAAACTGCATTGCAGTATATACACCATTAGCAATATTGTATTCTGTACATCCTATTTATCAAAATGTATTAAGCTGTACACTTTTTGATAAATGGTTCCATTGATAATAACAAAGTAAGTGTACGTCTTAATCACCTTGAAAATAACCACCTTTGTTCTTAGAGCTAATAGTTGGTCTAGGTCGTCTGCTCTGTTATTTCTGGTTGTAGACATTCCATGGTGCATTAATGTCAGATAATAGTTTTTTAATGACAAGAGACATTACAATTTATAATCTTGTTATTTTAGGCAAGGTGCTGCCTAGTACTGTTTAACACTTGTGTGGCACTCATTACTTTGATGTATGATTACCAAACACTTACATTTCTGTATTTGTTATTGGATACGCACTTAATAAAGTAAAGTTATATGTTCCCATGGAAAATGGGAGAGACAGACATTAGCTGTCTACACTGACCGTTCATGCTGTGGTATCAAAGCAGTGTCCCTTGAAGCCCTGTGATTTATTTATTTTTTTGTGAGTAAGGCCACAAGGAAAAGGATTTTCTTCTATTAAGGTGTTCTTGAAACACTTTGTGGTTCTGGGGCATGAATCTCAAAATCTCCAGTGCACTATTATGTAGTGTCATCATCTTTACTATATGATGTGTACACTTTTTAGGAGATACGCACACCTAATATGTGAACACTGCTTCAAACGGACAAATGTTCTGTGGAACTGGCTCTCCAAGCCAAGTGTTCTGTGGAACCGGCATTCTTAGGTTTTGAGAGAAAATTACAGGAGGAACCAGAGAAAATGGGGCATGGTCACTTAAAGAGAGACATTTGAGAAGGTGCAGGCAAGCCCGGATCTAGCATTTTGGACCCCCTAGGCAGTGAAGTGCAGGAGCCCCTATGAGTGCGTGTGCAAGGTATTCATGCACCCACTTTTCCCTTTTCTGTTCATGTACAGTATATCACTCTCTTGCTATGTGAGCAAATCACAGACATTACCCCATAACAGCCATTTTAATAACAAAGCTCCTCATACACACAGTGTTTATTAAATGCTTTTACTGGTGGGCCATATTTTTTATATTTTTCTATGGGAGGGCTGCAAGTAAAAGTTACACAAACACATACACACATACTGACATACACACACACAGACACACTGTGGTATACATAGACAGACAGTGACATACACACACTGGCATACAAAAGTACATGAAACACATACTGACATACACACACATACACACACTGACATACACACACACACACGCTGAAATACATAGACACACTGAAATACAGAATTAGACACACAGTGACACATACAGAGAGGCACACACACTGCCATAAATACATAGAGACACACAGTGACATATACACACACTGATATATGCAGACAAACACACACTGACATACAGTACACACACAAAGAGTAAAATACACACACATATACACAGACAGACACACTGACAAACACACACACAGAGACACGCTGACATACACACACACACACTGACATACACAAACACTGGCATACAGAGACACACAGTGACATACACACACAGAAACACACAATGACATACACACACACAGACACGCACTGACATACAGTGGATATAAAAAGTCTACACAAAAATGAGACAAAAATAAATCATTTCAGAACTTTTTCCACCTTTTAATGTGACCTATAAACTGTACAACTCAATAAAGGTAGAGGGAAGAAAAATTATATAAATAAAATAATATGGTTGCATAAGTATGCACACCCTTAAACTAATACTTTGTTGAAGCACCTTTTGATTTTATTACAGCACTCAGTCTTTTGGGGTATGAGTCTATCGGCATGCCACATTTTAACTTGGCAAGATTTGCCCACTCTTCTTTGCAAAAACACTCCAAATCTGTCAGATTGCAAGGGCATCTCCTGTGCACAGCCCTCTTCAGATCACTCCACAGATTTTCAATCGGATTCAGGTCTGGGCTCTGGCTGCGCCATTCCAAAACTTTAATCTTCTTCTGGTGAAGCCATTCCTTTATTGATTTGGATGTATGCTTTGGGTCATTGTCATGCTGAAAGATGAAGTTCCTCTTCATGTTCAGCTTTCTAGCAGAAGCCTGAAGGTTTTGTGCCAATATTGACTGGTATTTGGAACTGTTCATAATCTTAACTAAGGCCCCAGTTCCAGCTGAAGAAAAACAGCCCCAAAGCATGATGCTGCCACCACCACGCTTCACTGTGGGTATGGTGTTCTTTTGGTGATGTGCAGTGTTGTTTTTGCGCCACACATATCTTTTGGAATTATGGCCAAAAGTTCAACCTTGGTTTCATCAGACCATAACACCTTTTCCCACATGCTTTTGGGAGACTTCAGATGTGTTTTTGCAAAATGTAGCCTGGCTTGGATGTTTTTCTTCGTAAGAAAAGGATTTCATCTTGCCACTCTACCCCATAGCCCAGACATATGAAGAATACGGGACATTGTTGTCACATGTACCACACAGCCAGTACTTGCCATGTATTCCTGCAGCTCCTTTAATGTTGCTGTAGACCTCTTGGTAGCCTCCCAGACCAGTTTTCTTCTCGTCTTTTCATCAATTTTGGAGGGAGCTCCAGTTCTTGGTAATATCACTGTTGTGCCATATTTTCTCCACTTGATGATGACTGTCTTCACTGTACCCTTCTCCTGACTGATACCTTTTAACAATGAAATTCCTCTGATGCTTTGGAAGCTCTCTGTGGACCATGGCTTTTGCTGTGGTGTGCGAGTAAGAAAATTTCAGGAAAGACAAACTAGAGCAGCTGAACTTTATTTGGGGTTAATCAGAGGCACTTTAAATGATGGCAGATGTATGCTGACTCCTATTTAACACAATTTGGAATGTGATTGCTTAATTCTGAACACAGCTACATCCCCATTTATAAAAGGGTGTGCAGACTTATGCAACCACATTATTTTTCTTTTTTTTTTCTTCCCTCCACCTAAAAGATTTCAGTTTGTTTTTCAATTGAGTTGTACAGTTTCTAGATCACATTAAAGGTGAAAAAAGTTCTGAAATTATTTATCTTTGTCTCATTTTGTTTACAGCACAGAAACCTGACATTTTAACAGGGGTGTGTAGACTTTTTATATTCACTGTACATACACACACAAGCATACACACACTGACATACATTCATAGACACACAGTGACATACACATACACACCCTGACATACACATACACACACTTACATACACAGATACACACTGACATACAAAGGCACACACTGATACACAGACACACACAGACACTGACACACAGACACACACAGTCACTGGCACACACTGACATGCAAACACACACTGAGACAGACATACAAATACATTGACACACACACTGACACACATATACAGATGCACACACTGACATACAGACACACACACACTGACATACAGACACACACATTGACACACAGACATACACAGACATTGACACACACTGACACACACATTGACATACACACAGCCATAGACACACACACATACACACACTGACACACACAGAGACACACACTGACACACACACTGACATACAGACACACACTGACACTGACATACACTCACATTCACTAACATACACACACACACTGACATGCACATACACACACAGATGGACACTAGCATACACACACTGACATACACCCACACACTGACATACACCCACACACAGATATACATAAACTGACATACACCCACACACTGACATGCCTACACTGACATACACCCACACACTGACATACATACACTGACATACACCCACAGACTGACATGCATACCCTGCCGCACTGCTATCCTGCACAGGTGCAGTAACAGGACCTCCTCCAGGAAGCATGGCCATGAGGTGAGGGGTACAAGGAGAGGGAGGGGTAGGAGTAGGGCTATGGGTAGAGATAGGGCTGATTTTTTTTTTTTTGCTAATAATTATTTTTTATTATTGTAAAAGGGTTGCCCCTCACTGAGGTGCGCCTGTAGGCACCTGCGTAAGTTGCCTATTCATAGATCTGGCCATGGGTACAGGTCTACTTGCCTTGTCCCTAAAAATACAGATGGTTGTCTATTGTCCTTTCAGGTTAAGCCCTGTCTACATTCCAGCTCTGATGCAGAACTAATGAAGATTCCCAGGTACTTATTGTATTTCTACGTATATTAATAAAGTCTGCATTGTTGGACTAGTTACTAAAACAATGGTGTCATGCCCAGAGCCTGACTGGACTGTTTTGGAGTATGGCTTGGGCCTGGGCTGGGAATAAGTTATCCTGTTTATGGTTAAAGTTATATATATTTTATTGTGTATGGTTAAAATATGATTACTCTGTTATACTGTATGTATCTTGGTTAATGCTCTGCAGAACATATGTATTATGTTTCATGTTATACTAATTGTTGTAAAAAAACATATTACCTATTGTGCAGATTATTGCAACAGGCCCCAACTAAATGTAGATAAAGATTCAATTGCTTGTATTGTCAGTATTTTTAAATCAATGATCGAAAATAGTCATAGCCCCATGGCCAGATTTCCCATTAGGCCTACTAAAATGACTGTTATGGGGAAATATCTGTGATTTGCTCACACTGCAAGATAGAGATACGTATGCACAGAAAAGGGAAAAATGGGTGTGCACATACCTTGAACATGCACTTACAGGGGCTCCTCCATTTCTCTGCCTAGGGGCTCCAAAAAGGCACTGCACACCCCTGTTTAGAGAGCAGCCAAACTATTTATAATAGTTAATACATCCAGTGCCTTATTCAATTGCAAGCCCGCAGATTGCGTTATACAGGCCGTATGACTGCATGGCTTGAAATTTGCTACAATTACAGAGCGATTCTATTGAACAAACACGCAGCTTACTGAAAGCCTAAACCCTAAACCATGCAATCGTATGTAGCATTTCACTGCAAGATGAATTAAGTAAGGCCGTAACCACCGATTTAGAAACAGCCAATAGAAAATGAGACCGTCATCATTACGTCAGTAAAACCAGGAGGTTGTATGTCAATTAATTAGTGTTTAGGGGTCCGGTATGCGATCAGACTCGCAATCCTGCAATGTACAAAATAATAAAAATAAATGAAGGAAACGTTCTAGTCCATGTAGGTGGCCTGATATGTATTAACTCATTGATTCCCAAGATTGATATAACACTTAAATTACACATAAAAAAAATAATTTTTGATTTCAGATTTGCAAGCTTGAGACTGTTGTGCAATTAATTCCAATGCCTTTCATCGCTTTCCCCGTATTTTAAAGGGCAATATTGATTTTTTTTGTTGCATTTACAGTGCTATAAACAGGGGTTAAACCCCCTTGTGAGTCTTATCTGGTACTCATTGGATTTTCTTCTACATTTGACATTGACAGGTGTAAAATTATTTGCGGGCTTAAGGAACTGTAGCAATTGAATATCAATTTGCGATTTTAGCGATTGTAACTCTTGCAGGCTTAAAAGATCAAAGGCTCAGATGGGTTGTAAATTACGATTTTGACAACCGCAGGGATTTTCAGCCTGTAACATAAAGATAGCTTGCGGCTTGCTCCATTACGGGCTCCTGTAAACAACAATAGATTAATTGAATAAGGCCCCCAGTGTTTCAAATATGGACAAAATTGTTGTTGTTCAGTCCTTCAGTCGTGCCCGACTCTTGGTGACCATACAGATGCAGCAGGCCAGGGACAACTTTCTGTGTTTCTGGTTGTGCTCATCCACATGGTTTTCTTGGCAAAGATACTGGAGTGAGTTGCCAGTTTCTTCCCCAGTGGACCGTGATTTGTCTGACCTCAGTGCTATGACCTGCCCAAATTGGGTTACCCAAAATAGTATAGCTCACAGCTTCACTGAAGTACACAAGCCCCTTCACCATGACAAGGTAGCAATCCAGAAGGATATGGAAAAACAAAATGCTCATAATTTCAAATGGCTGTTGTTAAAAATAAAAAATAAAAAAAATAATTGACCTTGAATGTTGCCATTTTGGGCTAAAAGTACTTTTCAAGATCTACTCAAGGAAGCCTCTTATCATAGTAGGTCAATCAAAACTCAAGTTCAATCTACTTTATCAAAGAGTCTTATATGAGTTAAAACCTCTGTTATTATTGAAATGCAACCAGGCACCTCCTGACAATCACCTGTAAGACACCTGACATACAGCCTCATTAAATTCAGGGACCGTAAGTCCAACGTGAAGCACGTAACAGCTGTGGGCTTGAAATATGGCCGAGTTACGTTGCTTTTAAATTAGAAAGGGCTGTGAGCTACGGGCTGGAGATGCAAATCGTAGCTCATTTGTAGAACGTTGAATTTTCGGCCGTGCGGACGATCAATTAGTATAGACCGTAGTTACAAGTTTAGACTGAGCCAATGGAAAAAGAGATTGTTTGCGTTATATCACTGAAAAAGGGGAGGTTATTTTTTAAAGTTCTACAGGCTAAAATTACAGTTTGTGATTGGACCCACATTCCCGGTGTAATGCAATATTGATAAAGCTGTAAATATGATATTCTATCACATGCGAGTTACAGTATATGTCATAACACATTGATTGCAGGGATCGATATAACACAAAATATAAACATGAAATAAAGCATTTTTGGGGGCTGATTTGCAGGCTTGAGAATGTTGTGCTATTAATTCTAAGACATAACATCACTTTCCCTTTTAATAAATGGACAGTAGTGTGTTTTTATTTGAATTCCAAGTGCTACGTATTGGTCTTTACCCCCCCCCCCCCCCCCCCTTGCGGGTCCTCTTGAGCACTCGTAGGGCTTTGGGCTCCATTCTCATGTTACGGGATAGCTCGCGGGTGACTTTGTTGCAATTTAATAGCTGAACTGAACAAATAGAAATTACAGGCGTGACAGATCAAAGGATTTGCGACCTGCGAAGTTCCACGTTCACATCCCGTAGGCATTTTTCTTGGCCTTCCCGCAGCTTACCCCGCAAGTCCTCTGCAGGGAGGTGTAAGAGGCCAATTTAATAGCTCAAAGTCATGCAAGCTACGCTACGAGCTGCGATTTTCGAAAACGTAGCAATTTAATGAGACTGATAAATAGGAGGATCTTGAAAGTATTTGTTAGCCTAAATATAGCATAATTGAAGGTCAATTTTCTAACACTAATCTTTTTGTAAACATCCTTATTTATAAGTAAGGATTTGATTTCTACCATAATTATGGTATTGTATGTGTCCCTTTGAAAATAAATGTTATCTTTTAGTATTCCAAGGGAAAGTGTGTTTCCCTTGGGGGATAACAGAGGAAACTAAAGGATCAAGTGATATAGCCTATGCAGTCAGAGGCAGCAAGCTGTTCCTTTTCGTCCTGAGGACATTATAAGCCATGAAATTAAATATTTGATAGATAAGTAGCTAGCAGTCAAACTGCGCAGGCAGCAATCTCATAGTTATAGTGAAATATTTGAGCAGTATTTTCTCTTTCAGCGCCCCGTCAGTGCACAACATTGAATATGTGCACATGATCTGTATGGCAAATACTTCAGTATTCAAAAAAGTTCATATTAATTTTAAGCATGATGTCAAAGTTCAGTTTGTCTGTATCTGATAAAACATAACATTGAAAAAATGATAAATACAAGGATAACTTTTTTTTTTATTAAAAAAAAGGATATGGGGTGCCTAACAGCCACATTAAATTAGAAGCCCGTAAGTGCAATGTGAGACCCGCAACGGCTGCGGGCTTGAAATTTGGCCAAGTTACAGAGCTATTAAATTAGACCATGCCATGAGTTACTGGCTTGAAACACAAACCCGTAAAACATTTGTCGATCATTGGATGCGCTGTTGTGAACGTGATCAATTAGTCAAACCCGTAGTTACTGGTTTAGATGGAGCCAATAGCAGCAGAGATCGTCATAATTACGTCATGGAAAAATGGAGGTGGGATTTCAAAGTCTTACAGGTTTCAATTACAAATGGCTATCGTACCCACATTCCAGAAATATTGCAATATTGATAAGCTGTAAACATGATATTCTAGTCCATGCAAGTTCAGTTATATGTATTAACACATTGATTGCCGGGAAAAATTACACATGAAATAAAGTATTTTATTTGGCCGATTTACGAGCTTGAGAATGTTGTGCTATTAATTCTAATACCTAACATCATTTTCCCTTTTATTATATGTACAGTAGTGTATTTATATTTACATCTACAGTGCAACGAATTGGACTTTTCCCCCCTTGCTGGTCCTCTCTAGTACCTGTTGGTTTCTTGGCTGCATTTGCGGGTTACATGGTTGAACTATAGTGAATTTGTTGCAATTTAATAGCTAAAGTGGAATGTAGCAGTTACGGGCTTGAGGGAGCAGAGTTCTACGTCCCGTATGCTTTTCTTGCTCATAACCTGCAGATTGGCAGCGGTTTGCTTTATACGGCCAATTTAATAGCCGTACGTCTTGCGGGCTACGTTAAGGGCTACGGTTTTACACGTTAGGGGAATTTAATAGGGCTGTCAGACTCCCTTTATAGCCTTGGGGCCATAGCTTTTCTAGCTCTAGGGACCCCTCCCTTCCCACATCCACTTATGCTAAGGTGGAATACATCTGTATACATTACTGTCATAAATAAATAAAAAATGTAAAAGTTTATCTCTACTAATCTAGCTATCCATTACCACCACTGACCCATATGGGCTCACAGTCTTTGAGCCACTAGTGACTAACATATGGGGGATTCTTTTAGTTGAAAGCTTTATATGCCTGGAGTGATGGCCTCATACAGAGTACACTTTATATACATTAACCCTGAACCTATTTTTTTTGGTAATTTATTTACTGTCCATCTCCCAGGTTCAACTCCAATTTCAAATAGATTCTCTCTGGGATATGTCCTAACTACAACCCACCATCAAGCTCTGAAGATGTGATGTAAGAAACACAAAATGGATTCTTGTATTCATAAACAGAGTCTTCAAAATTACACAGCTGCTAATGTTGTTAGTTTCATATCCTACACAAACAAGTGAAGGGCAGTGGTCATATTTTCTTTTATTGCTTTCCATTTTGAGATAACATGTTTCACCAATTGCCTTCGAAGCCATGTTATAACTTTAGTATTAACTAATAACAGCTATATAGGGAATGTCAGTTATCTATATATTGTGTATGTTTTTGTGTTAAACTTGTGTCTACCCCTTTGTTCCCTGTACTAGGGTATCAGTTATACAGATTGTTGACCCTTGCTATTCCTTGGGCCCTATTAAATTTGCCAATTTGTAGTTCCAGAAGCCCGTAAAGGAGCCTGCAAAAGTTACAGCTATTAAATTGGTCTCTTTTAGCTACCCGCAAACGATCTGCGGGTTACAGGCTAAAAAAACCTACAGGCTTTGAAACTCCGATCTGAACTCCATCCCAGCGAAGCCTATGGTCTTTTAATCCCATAAATTTTACAATTGCAAATCGCTATTTAATTGCTACAAGTCCTTAAGCCCGCAATTGTTTTCACACCCGTAAATGGCAAATGTAGCCAAAACTCCTATGGGTACTAGAGAGGACCGGCAAGGGGGGTTAAACTCCTGTCTGTGGCACTGTAAATGCAAATATTAAAAAACTGCTGTATTTTAAATTACAGGGAAAGCGATGAAAGGTATTAAAATTAATAACACAACATACTCAAGCTATCAAATCTGCAATAAAAAAAAAATCATGTTTAATTTCCATGTTATATTGATCCGTGCAATCAATGTGTTAATACATATAATAGACCTCACATTGACTATAATATTATAATATTATATCAATCGCAGCTCGTACTTCAAAACCATAAGTAATTGAAATTGAACTTCCATGTTTTAGTGACGTAATAATGACGGTCTCTTTTACTATTTGCTCCGTCTAAACCCGTAACTACGGGTTGGAATAATCTATCATGTTCAAGCCCAGAAATGCTACGCCCGAAGCATGGTTTACAGACTTGGATTCCGGCCTTGTCGTTGCAGCCTTTTCGAATTTAATCGCTCTGTAACTCCTGCAAATTCCAATAGGGCCCCTTATCAGTTTATTCTTGCCCAGGCTTCTGCCTCTTCCATTCCCTTTAGTAGTAGCAAGTTTCCAACCTTGTAGGGTGCATTGGAAAAAAGCACTTTCTTAAAAGATTCTAAGCCCAAAACATAGCTTTCCATTTTCTGCAATTTATTTTTTCTTGTTTTCATCCCCCTGTATAGCGCTACAGAACATGTTAGTGCGTTAAAAATAAAAGTTAATAATAATAATTATTATTATTAGTCTGTTAGATTTTTCTGAGTTTCTTCTATTTTTTAAATTTTTGAGTGGAAAATTATATCACTATAAATAAATATATAACTCTGAGAACATTATAATGTTTAAATATAACAACAAAACAATTACTAAACCTTCACAAATTACTCCATAACCTTTGACAGTTATAAATCATGTGTCATCACCATTTTCGTGCACAGTGCTCAAATGACTATAAGGTCACAATGCTCTTTAGCCTTAGCTTTTAGCAGTGAAATCACCCACATATTTTCCTTAATATAGAAATTGAATAGTGCAAATTAGCACAATTCACATTTAACAGCTGAAACATAAGATATATGAATGTCTACAGGTTTGGATGTTGTATTTATATTAAAGTCCAATCAGTCACTTCTGAAATATTAAACACTGCTCCAAGGGACATATTGTGTAGACAACAGACCAAAGCCACAAATATTTTAATTTGAGAGAAAATAATGTGGAAGTAGCACTAACTAATACAGATGAGCATTGAGCCTTATGGATTTCCAAACTGCAACATGTTGTATTTTATTTTTATTGGTATTATTGTGGAACATATAGAAGAACACAAGTAACGGTCTTCAAGAGGCCTTCTTTACACTCCCTATTACTCACTCGTAAGCTAAAGATCCAACTGAACCCAGCTTCTCTGCTCATTGTGCGTTTTACTAAAGGCCCATTCTCTTGGGGTTACCTCAACATGGCTGATAATTTGCTGCATTGGATTGTTATTTTATATTCTGACATATTTTAATATGCTATCTCATTGTATTTACTGTACCCATTGTATTATATTGTAACCTCAGAAATGACTCTATGGAAAATATTTGCACTTTATAAATAAAATATATCAGTGTTAACACCAACCACAGTTATATGGTAAAGGAACATTGAAGTCACCTTATGTGCACGGAACCAACAAAAAGAGGTGTAAAAACAAATGAAAAAAATACTTTCCTTTTTAAAACTGTCGCTAAACTAACTGTAATGGGAGATTTTAAAGTCAGTGACTTTCGGATTTTTGTGACCATAAACAATGAACTGCATCAGCCTGTGGCATTAATTAGAATCAGATATGAAAGTTGTGGAAAACAAAAATTTTTATTAGTTATATCCTTTTTCATCTACTAGAAGGCATGTGTATGTTTAGTCTGGTGGTAAATGCAAGTAGCTATAAAATTGCAGCCCCGTTCTTGATTCCTCTTCCTGCCCATCCATTTTTTTAAATAATTATAAATAGTATATATTTTTTTCTTTTATTTGTACCATTAATCACAATGTTCCCATGCACAGTAACTAAGTAGTTTCATATATATGTGCCAATGAAAATTTTGATTTGTCTATGTAATGTTTTTTTTCACACTACAGTTGTACAGCAAACTAATATTTCTTCTCCTTTTTAAGCATTTTGAAAAGGAGTAACTAAATAAAAATGATGTAAACCAAGAAAAAATGGTAGAGAGAAATCACATTCACACTGATGGCTTATATTTCTAAATAAAATAGGCTTTTATACACTGCACAGCCTCTCTGTATAATAGGTAATGAGATTAGAAAGCACTAAAGTTAAATATAATCAATTTGACAATCACATCCTCCCCCTCATTAGCTATGCATCTTCTTGTGGGATGGGTTTGGGGGCTGTACACGCAATTATTAAAAATATCAAAGGTAATTCTTGATAATTTTGAGAAATGGAAACCATCCTTTATCTGATACTGCAGAATTCATATGGAGAGCATTAGGCTTAGCAACAAAACTACAATAAACTAAGTATTTTAAAATGTATAAATATGATGTTCTCTTTGCATCTATTTCCAGTATGTAGCAGAAAATTAATACATTATCTGTTATTCTTGAAAAAATATTTGCAAATGAGAGCCGAATGCTGAATTTGAAAGCTGAATTTCTTCAACAGTATTGCTTATAAACTTTCAAACTTTTCTTTTAAATATGTATTTTCAAGCACATTTTTAAATAAAATTTGAATAATTAACTTCATAACTAATAAAATGCTGAATAAGTCCACAATGCACATGCTTTGGATACAGTATAAACGGTTGGGTTATAACAAAACAGAATATTCATTTTAATAAAATTTCATGTGACCACATTAAAAGGAAAGTGTACCTTTGATATATAGGATGTTCTTTCAAGAAAATTCAGTGATTAATTCCAATTTTTCCAGAACTTTAAATTAGTGCATGTTTATTAATATATCCACTTGAACTGTTTGCTTATCAAAACAGATATGACAGAAAACGCAAGAAGACGTATAACTGGTCAATGCTCCACAGTTATCCAGCCAAATTTCATTTTTGGAAACAGTGTCCCAATTTTTCAGACAAAACCATTCCAGAAAAAGGTCTGCCAACAAACATATACAAAGTTCAAATGAAGTCATAGTGTGGACTCTTGTTACTTTGTTTGCATCATACATCAAATACACAGTTTGAAGGAACCAGCTGGTCATGTTGTATTAAGCATATGGGATGTAAGAACATTTGTGTTTAAATATAATAAACCACTGGTCATAGTTTTAAGAGTCTAGTTATCTCTGACTTAGTCATAGCTATGTCATTTGTTTGATATATGCTGTAACATCTGCTTATATCTACCCAACACTTGACCCTCACTTAATGAGACATGTTCTTTGTAGTTTTGAACAAAATACAATATTCAAATCTCCATTTTGCCCTATATTGTCTAAAATATATATCAAATAAAAATCTATGTTTTGGTAAAAGTTATTATAACTGAATTTAATCTTTTGATGGAACCACCATGATTATATATTTGCTTTATCTATTAACAAATGTGCTTGTCTCCAGTTAGTCCATACTTGTCCAATATCTATGATACAAACATTTCCACTAAAAATGGATGGTGACGCAATGTTTATCACTATTACTTTTTTTATTTAACATGCAACTGTCCCTGTTTTTGCAGAACTTTAGGCTGACAATGTCCCTTTTACTTTCTCTAAATCATGTTTTTGTTTTCTTTGATGAATGCAAGAGAAGAAGAGACTGAATGGTGTGTCTGTTCTGCAGTACCTGTCAAATATTAATACTGAATTGATATAATGTGTGTCTATATGCTATTTCCTGTGTTGCTCTTTAGTCAACTCAACTGAAATGTTGGGAGGTAAGTTTAAATGTTTAAATCCTCTGACTTTAAAAGAATCTAGATATGTTTACCACGCTATGTCTCTACTCAATAAAATTGACTGAAAAAAAAGAATCTAATAGTGATGGTTATGTATTGTCCTTAGATTGTAAGTTTGCGAGTTTTCAATTGTATCTCCGTGTCTTGGAAACAAGCACTATGTGCATTTGATTATTTGCTCAAAACAGGGCCCTCCATTCTTTATAAGGTGTTAAGTTTGTTTTTTGCCATGTACTAAACCCCTGTACAGCGCTACGGAATATGTTGGTGTGATATAAATAAAGATAATAATAATAATAATAATAATAATAAAGTAAGTAACCAGTATTGTATTTATTTAGTGTTTTTTGTATTTTTGTATTTTTGCACAATTGTTCTACTAAATTCCTGTCACCTCCTTGGTTGGAATTTGCTAATTTTTCATATAGCTCAAGAAAAAATAAATGATTCAATTCTTAGATATCATACATTTTTTATAATAAACTACTAGGCATATTAGTAAGATACTTTATTAACAATCTGTATACACACATTTTAATTTTATTGTGATTTAAAAATTGATCTTCTTGTTGCTCCACATCTTTTACAAACTGCATTGTTTAATTGATTGTGTTGCACTTTGAAGCCGCTAGCTGTAGTATGATCCGCCACAAATGCTATGCACATTTTGTATTAAATATTAAAAACTAATTAGATAAATAATATATTTATGAGTCAGGATAATTTATTTTAAAGTATCAGAAAGTTTTCCTTTGTAATCTCCATCAAAGGAGAAAATACTCATCATCCTCCCCGATCATTTCTACATTTTTGTTTTTACATCAATGTGGGAATTTAGGAAATATTACTAATATATAATATATATATATATATATATATATATATATATATATATATATATATATATATATATATATATATATATAGGAAATAATGCAAAGTATATGAGATAACATGAGATGCACTGATGTTATAGGACAGCAAAAACTGACTATATATGGTGTAAATTATAATCTGCTCTACCTTTTCTAAAATAAATGCATCTTACCCTGCCAATCTTTTCTCCTCCATCTAAATAGCACAGGTAATAAATAAATACGGTGAACACTCTTTTTTTACTGATCTAGGGTATTAAAAAGCTACAATACACTTATATGAATGCCTTCCTGTTCTACCTTCCCATGCATTACCCTTAATTGAAATGGAGTAGTCACTTGCTAATTTAACTTGTTTGAGATAACCTGCTTGAGATAATAGTTAAAGGAGTGATGTTTTGAAATAGCCAATGCCAGGTAGGCTACCTCTGTAAAGTGAAATTAAAATGATGTTATGTTTTCTATACTTGAAACAATAACCACAGCTCCCTGTGAAAAAGTCATTTTAAATACCCATGGCCTCCATTCCATGGATCCTATAAGAACGGTTAGGATGACTCTGGAAGTTTTGAAAAGCAAATTTACAAAAGCTATTCTATGGCTCCCACAAAAAAGAGTCCCATAAAATGTATTGACTTTCACTCAGGGGGCTTTGCCTGTATCTCTCTAACCCGAACTTGTACTCCAGGGCTGCAGAATGAGTACCAGGGTGTTGATCATTGGTGGAGGGTGTCAAAAGCATATTGTATACTTTCCCCCATTACAGGTGTAACTTTTTATTTTTTCTTATTTTATGTTATACTTTACATGGGGAATCCCAGGGGATATCTGAGCTCATAATGAGTAGAGGGTATTGAGGGGTGATTCCGGGGATACAGCACTCATGGGGCTTAGTTGGTATAGAGGGGGATCACCGGAGGATCCTCTGGGTCAAAGGAGGTAGGGGCATTAACCCCTTAATTGTGTCGGATTTGAGCAATGAATCTTCAAATTCGACACAATTATGGTGTTTGTGTCATCATAGCATCAGATTTGAGGCACCTAGGTTTCTCAGACTCCATTTTCTGTATTTAATGGAGGGTGAAAGCATTTTTTATTTTATTTTGAGCATTCAGGAGATTTCCAAGCAATCTTCAACACGATTGGATATCATTCAGGGTAATATTGATTTTTTTTTCAAATACCTATAGTAAAGGTACTCGTGGCTTTGGGTATTAAGGATTTTTAAAAGTTAGATTTATGTGTATGATGTGATAGCTCGGTATTGATTTATGAGTGAACTTCACTCTGTTCTTTTCTTAAGGGGGCCATAGAATGAAGGCCTAAGTAATTATTTTAAATAAAAAATGCAATACATATGTTTGTGTAATGCCTCCAAATTGTTATACTCTCAAACAAGTTAATTTGCAGTTACTACAGTACTTTACTGTATGAAACTCAATATTAGATTCAGCACCCTCTCACTAGTTCCCAAATAAATTAAAGTGGTAAAAAACTGGCAGAAACAATCAATTTGAATCTCTTAGAAACATTGGCCCCTATTTAATTCCATGCTCATATTTACCATCATACCGGTCATAAGTCTGTGGGTTAGAAATTTGAAATATATCAATATAACATGGAAATAAAACATGAAAAAAATATTTTTTATTGTGGGTTTGCGAGCTTGAGACTGTTGTGCTATTAATTAAGATGCCTTTCATTGCTTTCCCAGTATTTTTAAGTACATTAGTGTATTTTTATTTGTTTTTACATTGCTACAAACAGGTCTTTAACCCACTTGTGAGTCCTATCTAGTACTCTTATAATTTTTTGCTACATTTGCCATTTACAGGTTTGAAGGCAATTGTGGGCTTGTTGAATTTTTGGAATTATTATTATTATTACTAGCGACTTGCCCATCAAAAATGACGGCAATAAAATTGTAAGGCATGACAATGCCGTTTACCACGCAATGTAAGTCTTTTGCTGCTCTGTGGACCTTCGGCGCTCAACGCATGGCTCACAATGATCGCCTTTGGCGCTCATTGTGAGCCTATCCCCTTGTGTACTTCAAGTGTCCTGCTTTGCAACGATCACCTTTGGCGCTTATCGCGAAGACAGATACAAAAGTACAATGTACAACCCAAAAAAATGTGAGTACAGTGAATGAATAAAGTAATATGACTTAATAAATGAATATGCTTTACCTATTTATATGTAATATGCAGCAATCAATATTCTGAAGAGCTAACAATCTATTTGTATTTTCCTGCATCTGAAAATGTACAGTTGGACTATTGATCATCTGAGGAGAATGTGTCTGCAATGTGGCAAGTGTGCAGTGTAAATAGGCTGCGTGCGAGAGGCCAAACCTTTTGTTTAGGCGGGTAAATCGGCATTTTAGAATCCTAATATTATTAGTTACAAGTTAATGTTGTAAAATGGCGTGATTTTTGCGGCTCTGTCTCCTTTAGCCTTCGGGTCATTGCAGTTTATGTCCGACTCCACAATCATTTGCAGCCTGCAATGAGCCTTCGGCTGATTGCAGTTGACGTGGGAGCCTCCACCTCCGCAAATGCGGCCCTCTCTTTGCGAGGGACGCATTTGCGGCCCGAACTGCGTCCCTTGCTTGAGTGCCGACAACTCGCAGTTTGACAATTATAATATGTGATTATCGTTTATTCGCAACGCGCCAACATATTCAGTAACGCTATCCATATGTTGTGATCCAAGCAAAACCGGGCCCTGTCTTTGAGCTTAGAATCCAGTGACCATAGTGCTTTACCCAAAGCATCGTGCAAGATTGAAAACTCGCAGACTTACAATCTAAATAAAGAATTTCTTTAGCACTGATAACAATTGCGGGCTTGAAACATCAAAGGAATAGATAGGACAGAGTTACGTTTTTGACAACTGCAGGGATTTTGAGCCTGTAACTCGCAAATCGATTTAGGGTAGCTAAAAGAAGCCAATTAAATATCAGTAACTTTTATGGGCTACATTACAAGCTTCTGTAATTGTGATTTCAACAATTAAACAGGGGCCATTAAGTAATAAAATGCATGTTTTAAAGCTTTTTGCCAAATGGTTTTAACCTATTTTACATGAGCTCTGTAATACTCAGTTTCTAATTTTGAGGATTCAGTAATCCTTTATGAGTTAAATATCTGCAATTATAACAATATTTCACCTTCAAACATAAATATCGATATATCTAATGTATTAATTCGAGTTCACAAATACACAAATCATTGTATTGCCGAGAAATAATTCAATGCTTTTATAAATAGACCCAAATATTAATTCATCTAAAAGATTGAGTTATTAAGCATTACAAAATATTTTTGTCTGAAAAATTAGGGCTGTGTAGCATGGAAAATGACATTAAAGTTAGAATGGAGGGATTACTTACTCCTCCTTTGTCTTGATCTCTTACATGAAACAATGGGATAGGGAGTCGGTGAATCTGGTTCATATCTAGAATATTGAGATTCCTGAGTTTTATCACCATTCTTTTGAATGTAAAACTAGATAAGCAGAGACGATATGCTTAATGGGTCATTGCATGGCACATTCTCGAAAATTGTGTAAACTTAACATTAATATGAAGGACGATCAATAATTTGTTTTTTTTTCTATTTATGTATTTATGTGTTGCATTAGTGTTAGTCTTTTTCTAAGGCATTTTCTATTATTATATTATGTTTTTAATCATATCTCTGATTTTTTTGTATTCTGATAAATATAATCAGATAGCAGACATTTCTGAGGAGTGATGAAGAAACTTTTTATTTTTTTGGTTTGTTCTGAAAACCTCAAAATAAATTTTCTTCACTAGCTTTGACAGTGGTAACGCCTCTATTTAGATTGGAAATAGACCAAACGATTGCCAAACAATTCAGTATATGTCTAGTTAAATCCCACACAAATGGCTTATGTACAAACCCATATTTTAAAAAATTGCCTAAATTATGTCTTTTTAAATATACACTTTTTGGTGTTTTAAGTGAATAGATTTCTGTCTGAAATGTATCATACTTATTAGAGGTCAATAGGTATACCCATAACCTGGAAAAGTACCAGCATATGTGTAATTATTTCATATGTTCTTAAGTACGTGTCAGACGCCATACATGCATCAAAATATTTTAATCCAAGTAATTCACACACCCACATTTTTGAGTAAGTTCCCAATGTCTTGGATAAATAATAAAAATAGTTGTTTGATGTGAAGTGTATTTTATCTCTATCTTTCCACTTGTCTCAAAATATAGGTTGTGATTACTGGAGTGTAAAGGAGTCACATCTGCTACACACCACTAGCTCTATTTCTTAGTTTTTTCTTGCCTTATTTATATAGATATGCAGCAACTATTACTAAAATACATAAAGGTTGTTTTGTTCTTCAGTCGTGTCTGACTCTCAGTGACCATATGGACGCAAGAATGCCAGTCCAGTCTGTGTTTCTGGTTGTGCTTATCCATATGGATTTCATGGCAAAGATACTGGAGGGGGTTGTCAGTTCCTTCTCCTGTGGACCGCAAGTTTTCTAACCTCTCTGCTATGACCTGCCCATCTTGGGTGACCCTTCATGATATAGCTCACAACATAACTGAGGTACACATGCCCCTTCACCACGACAAGGCAGAGATCCATAAGGGGAAATATTGTTGAGGACTCATTAAATAGATTCAGTTAAGATAAATGAGCATCAATGTATTTACTGTGGCTTTCTTTTTCTCGCCTGCCATGCCCAGGGCCTGACTGGACTGTTTTGGACTATGGCTTGGGTCTGGGCTGGGAATAAGTTATCCTGTTTATGGTTAAAGTTATGTATTGTTTATTGCTTATGGTTAAAATATGATTACACTGTTATATTGTATGTATCTTGGTTCATGCTCTGCATAACTCTGCAGGCTATTGCATCAGCCAACACCCAAGACAATAGTATAATAAATAATCCTTTTACAGGGAGCAGCCTAATATGTACAGTGTTGTTATCTGTTGAAGACTCCCCGGGCATTACAGGGGCCTTGAGTAGATAAGCAGATAGTCTAAGTGGTTAGAACAATTGATTACAGTTTATATAATCACCCGGATGAGATTAAAAGATCTGAATTCAGAGGTACAGGGTTTTCCAAGTAAACAGTGGGCAGCCTATCATTTAGGAATGAGGCGTACTGATTAACCAGCCTGTGTGCCAGAAAGATGTATAAAATGTGCCAATTAATAAAGGTATAAAGTGGTATCTACTTACATAGACAATGTGTAAGTGTCATACTGTGCATTAATCCTAATTTTATTTTGTTTCTGATATCGTGAGGCCATCTACTGTACCAGAGGTAGTAAGAACTACACCTCCTGTGGGGTAGGCTTGAACTAGGTTCTTGTCAAGCCCCATTGAAGAAGCAGGTTGTGACATCGCCACTAACTGTTTGCATGAGAAGCATACTGTAAATACTTTTGTAACATGAAAAAAAACAAAGCAGTCAGGGCAAGCAACATCACCACTGTTATTGTTTTTTTTTTTAAAAGTGTTTTATAATGCAACTGTGTGTTTTTCTAAGTGCATTTCTATTATAATATAAGTTGAGAAATATATGTATCAATAAGATAATGAAGTGCTTGTGAGGCTGTCTTTTATTCAGCTCATTATTAGATTAGATTAATAAAGTAATATACTTTACCTATTTTGAAGTAATATATGCAGGAAGCATTGTGTTGAAGAGCTGACAATCTGTTTTGATGTTGCTGCAGCATTAGTGGTGTGGAGCTGCTGTGTAAGCGTGATGAATGTGTGTAGTGTAATAGTGTGCGTGCACGAGACAAAACCTTTAGCGTAGCTGTGTACTTCCGCATTGTATAATTTATTGTTCTAAAATGGCGGCTAATGTGAGGTATGATTCTGTAGCGGAATATCCGTAGCTGTTTTGTGGTGTTTTGCGTGTTTCTGGTGGTGTTTTGCGTGTTTAGAGTTTTCGTTTTGTTCGGCGGCCATTTTTTCTCTCGCTTAGAGAATTTTTTAGTGTCTAAACTCTTTTATTTTGAGTTAAATTAAGGTGTAACTTAATTTTTTGAGGTCCTGGATGCCCCCTCTTGCTGTAGGTAAGCTTTTTATGTATGTGTTGTGCGTATTTATTGTGTTTTTTATTTTTTCATGTCCGCGGGTTGCGGACGATTTTTGTGAGGTCGTAATTTTGTTTGCGTTACGACGTAAAGTTTGCGAGGGCCTCAGTTGCTGGCAAGGAGCGCCTTCAGTCGTAATTAGTCGTAACGTGTCTCGTATTTTGTTTGCGTTACGATGTAAATTTTGCGACGGTTGCAGTTGATGGCAAGGAGCGGCTTCGGAGCTCCTTGCCAGCATCTGCGATCCTCGCTACGCAAGGGCCGCGGGCTTGCTATGGGAGCCCGCAAGCGTGAACAACGGCTCGTATGCTCACAACTATTTATGTGATGTTTTTGAATACAGGAAAGTCCGATGAAATGAGGTTAAGCCTCAAGATTTGACTTATTTATGGATATTGATCATTATCTGAGAGATACATCTAACATAAGTAATTATATTTAAATCCTAAATAGTGTGTCATTGTTATTATACAACTCACAATGGAGCTTTTATGTAAAAATATTGCAAATACTCACTTGGACTCGTTCAGTAAGTTGTCCTATAGGTCTGGTTACCAACCCAGAGAGCAACCTCTTTTAGCCACTTGTGCCCTTCACAGGTAGAAATATCCTGTAGGATATCTGTCTGGTCTCGCTCAGAAGAGTGACCCAGCCCCGAAATATTAGGCAATTCTCACTGAGCCCGAGAAACAGCGAACCAGGCGTGTTTCAGCCTCTATGGGCCTTATCAGTGAGGTGCAGCTGTACTCCCTAAGGCACAGTGAGCAAGGAGTCCACGTCTGGTTCCCCCTATCACCCATAAGGTGGGAAAATCTAAACAAAAAAAGTTTTTATTTTGTAGCAATGTTAAATTAATCAATTTAACATTTTTAACAATTAGTATGCATTTTTAATGGTGTGAAAATTACTTTAGAAGATTTCTACTAGTTGTAATGAGCTGTATATTCAGTAAATGATTTTCCAGGATTGTGTTTGTTTCCTTAGACTGAGCATTATGTCTTGTATCATTATGATTGTTTTTGTGAATCTGGAAGCTATGGCTCCTTTAGTAATCTTTTAAACACTAATATATGAGTTCCATATATATGAGTTCCATGTTATATTGCATATATATATAGCATATTATATTGTAGCATTAGAGATTATGCTTTGTGCTTCGTAAATAAAAGATTAAAGTCCTGCCTTACAGTGGCGGCGCTAGTGAAAGGAGGGCCCAGGTGCAAAAAACTGTGAGCCCCTGGCCTCTGAGGGGTTCCTGCTGACCTCCCGCGGATCCCGTGTGGCCCTCGTGGCCCCCCTGAGTCCCCAGCGCCCCCCTGTGGCCCTGCAGCCCTCTAGTGGTCCATGCGGACCCCCTGTGGCTCTGCGGATCCCCTGTGGCCCCGCAGACCCTAGTGGCTACGCGGACCTCCCGCGCCCCCCAGCTGGCCCTCTGTGGCCCTCGCAGCCAACTGTGGCTCCCACAGCCCTATAATTGCCCTCCTACAGCCATCCTGTAACCCTCACAGCCCCCCTGTGGCGCGGTGGCCTCCTAGTGGCCCCTGCGGCCCTCTAGTGCCCCGCCTGTAGCCCTCCTCACCAGGATCCCCCCACTCTAATCAGCTTCCTACCTTGAAGAGTCATCTGCGTTTCCCCTGCCGCCCCTTTCTATTGCTGAGGCAGGGAATCCCCAATGATGTCACCCTAGGATGCCCTGGCAGGGTAGTTAGCTGACTAGAGTGGGGGTTTCAGGTGAGACTAGGGGTGCTGAGCATGTAAAAATGTTGGGCCACAAAACAGACAAGTTTCAAGTATTTACCAAACTAAGGACTTCATTCAAATGTGATTTGGCCAATTGAATAGGGCTCTATATCAGCACATAGCATATTTTTTTACAGAAGTTTTTAGTTAGTGAACTTCTATCCAGAAACTATGGACATAAAACATTTTTGGGGAAAATTTGAATTTTTGAATACTCTCTTTGGCAGTATAGGAATACTTTTTTTGTATGTTACATCACTTCTCCAGAGCTGAATCATAATTGTCTATGTGTTCGCTATCAGTAGAAGAGGGATGCGGAAGAAGATAGCAATGAGCCTTTGTTAAGATAACTGGATAAAATTTAAATTGAAACACACCCTTTCCCACAAGCAGACTCCTTGTTTCAGGAAATGCAACCATATCTCTCCATAAATGTAAATGCCCTCTTACCCACACAACTTCCACAAATGTACCATGGATTCATCCAGGATCCAGTAGAGGAACCAAAATGTATTTTTTTTAATTAGGAACTAGCTACAGTATATAATGTATTCGTACTTAAATATGCTTTTAGTTAGACTCAATGTTTTAAAACAAATATTTATTTATTTTCATTTTGGAATGGTCCTTTAAATAAAACCATGTTAAAACTTTCTTGTAAGTAGCAGCAATGCACAAACTATACTGTACTATGTAGGTCTCATTGGCAATCAAATAGAAGCCATATAACTATACTGCTGCTCGGTGGATGACAGACACCAGCCCACTCCATCTGAGCATTTAACCATTTAAATGTGTTCATTGTGCTCTGATGCGTCCATTAGACAAACAACACGCTGTGTCACAATAACCAAGCCTCTCACATGCAAAAATGTTTTCTATGGCCCTTTAATAATGGAATATATAATACAAATGAGAACCTCAGAGTGGTTTTGGTGGCTGTACTTTATTTAAAAAAAGAAAATCAAAGCAGGTTTGTTTGCAAGCATTTGAGAGATTAAACACATGTCTTACAATGGTGATCTGTTCATTGCGGATAAATAAAATAAGCAAAGTTGACCAAGATCTAGATGTGGGATGTTAGTGGTCCCTCAAATTCATAGTACATTTATTGTAACACCGACATCTTATGAAGCCCAAACAGGAAAGTTTCTAACTAAAGAGTTGCTGAGCACTACCATTCTTGTCTTCATTATACTCCTCCACACAACTACACATAGTGTGGTATTTGTTTAGAGTGATTTTGGTTGGCTTGCAATACCAAGGCCCCATACATAAACTCAGTTGCGTTTGCAATTATTTTGTAAGTCTTTGTTGGTGATGGTTTCTAATTTCAACTGGGAATAAACAGTAATATAAATATACTGCAATATTACACAATATCATCAAAAATAATAAAAATCCAAATGAAAGACTCAATAAGTTTTTTGCATCTTTACGTTTGTAACAATAAAAAACAGAAAGTGCAAAATGAGGATGACATAAACAATAGCTTGAGATATACAGTAGAACTAAGTATCTAATAAATAAAATAAAATAACTCCTACCAGCATATTAAAGGACCATTGCAATATATATACGGTATATACAGTACCTTGCAAAACTATTCACCCCCGCCTTGGCATTTTTCGTGTTTTGTTGCCTCACAACCTGGAATTAACATGGATTGTTTGAGGATTTGCATCATTTAATTTACAGAACATGCTCACAACTTTGAAGATGTTTTTTTTTTTATTGTTGTGAAGCAAACAACAAATAGGACAAGATAACAGAAAAAGTCAATGAGCATAACTATTCACCCCCCCTAAAGTCAATACTTTGTAGAGCCACCTTTTGCGGCAATCACAGCTCCAATTCGCTTTGGATAAGTCTTTATGAGCTTGCCACATCGTACCACTGGGATTTTTGCCCATTCCTCCTTGCAAAACTGCTCCAGCTCCTTCAAGTTGGATGGTTTGCGCTTGTGAACAGCAATCTTTAAGTCTGACCACAGATTTTCTATTGGATTGAGGTCTTGTCTTTCACTAGGCCATTTCAACACATTTACATGTTTCCCCTTAAACCACTCAAGTGTTGCTTTAGCAGTGTGTTTAGGGTCATTGTCCTGCTGGAAGGTGAACCTCCGTCCTAACCTCAAATCACGCACAGAGTGGTACAGGTTTTGCTCAAGAATATCCCTGTATTTAGCACCATCCATCTTTCCCTCAACTCTGACCAGTTTCCCAGTCCCGGCTGCTGAAAAACATCCCCACAGCATGATGCTGCCACAACCATGTTTCACTGTGGGGATGGAATTCTTTGGTGATGTGATGTGTTGGGTTTGCGCCAGACATAGCGTTTTCTTTGATGGACAAAAAGTTCATTTTCAGTCTCATCAGACCAGAGCACCTTCCTCCATACATTTTGGGAGTCTCCCATATGCCTTCTTGCAAACTCAAAATGTGCCATTTTGTTTTTTTGATGAAAGTAATGGCTTTCTTCGGACTACTCTGCCATAAAGCCCAACTCTATGGAGCGTACGGCTTATTGTCAGATGCTATGTACAGATACTCCAGTCTCTGCTGTGGAACTCTGCAGTTTCTCCAGGGTTACCTTAGGCCTCTGTGCTGCCTCTCTGATGTATGCCCTCCTTGCCCGGTCCGTGAGTTTTGGTGGGCGTGGCAGGTTTGCTGTTGTGCCATGTTCTTTCCATTTGGTTATGATAGATTTGATGGTGCTCCTGGGGATCGGCAAAGATTTGGAGATTTTTTTATAACCTAACCCTGACTTGTACTTCTCAACAACATTGTCCCTTACTTGTTTGGAGAGTTCCTTAGTCTTCATGGCAGTGTTTGATTATTGGTGCCTCTTGCTTAGGTGTTGCAGCCCCCGGGGCCTTTCAAAAAAGGTGTGTATATGTAATGAAAGATTATGTGACACTTAGATTGCACACAGGTGGACATCATTTCACTATTTATGTGATTTCTGAAGGTAATTGGTAGCACCAGAGCTTTTTATGGGCTTCATAACAAAGGGTGTGAATACATACGCACACGCCAATTTTCTGTTTTCTATTTCTAAAAAGTAGTTTTATGTATATATTTTTCTCATTTCACTTCACCAACTTAGACTATTGTGTTCTGATCCATCACATAAAATTCAGATTAACAAAACATTGAGCTTAAGGCTGTAATGTAACAAAATAGGTAAAAAGTCAAGGGGGTGAATACTTCTGCAAGGCACTGTATATATAAATGTGTGTGTTTGAAAATGTTGAGTATGCTTAAGCAGGGGAAAAAAGTCTTAAAGCTAGTTTTTAATTAGAAAAAAATATATATAATGCATCTGCTTGACTCAGAAGCCAACCATTATTATATGTTGGTGGAAAGTATGTGAAAGAGAGAGGAGTGTTTTCAGAATATGTATTTACTGAAGCAAGCAGTCTGCTTATGGGTCTTTGAGGTGCAGGGAGAGTGGTGTAAATTGCAATTGGATCCATTTATCTAACAAAACCTCCTGACCCCTCCCTGTTCCCTCCTCCCTCACTTCTCCATTCACTGATGAATAAAAAAGCACACCTTCATGATTGAGCTATCAGGTATTGATGAAACAAAGACAAAACATGTAGATTGGAGGGAATTTACCAGGCACTTTCTCAGATGAGATAGGGTAATCAGAGCTGGGGTAGGGACCCCCATGGTAGACGGTTAACGTTATGTGCCATGGGGGTCCATAAGGACCCCCAATGGTTATACAGTAGATCAATATAATAATAACAAAAAAGGAAGCACTTGTTGTTATTTAATCTATAACAAGTCAAAAGAGAAAAAAATGGAGAGGAGAGAGAGATAGAGTAATCCTCTAGTGTAGTATGTTGAGATGAACTTTAAACATAAATATGTATAAAAAAAAAACAAAAAAACTTTTCTCTCCCCACGTGCCCCACTCCTCAACAATTCTTCTCCTTTCCATCTCAAAAGAACTTTGCACTTAACTTAATAAAATTAAACCTATTTATTAGCTGTTGCTTACATCAAATGTTAAAGGTGATATTCAATGGAAATATCCTTTGTGAGAATTAGCGAGCACCAGCCGACGAGCAGCAGATGAAGTCACAGGGTGTGATGCGGTTTGCCCCTCTCGTAGGCCCGGGGCTTCTTCCAGTGGTGTTTGACCAATCCATACATTAAGGATGCCCTTTTATACCACCACCAACATCACTTAACCATATGTCCAGGTCAATCATTTCCTTTATATTTAAATCTTATATATTTGTACAGAGCTACAGAATATGTTTGATAATAATATTTTTTTTAGCTTTAAATGGAAATAAAATCCTCAAGATACAGAAATACAAGGTTTAAAATGCAAATTTATATATTTTTTTGTCAGTGCTTTTAGTTTTTGAAACAATGAATTGGTTACCTAATGCCATAAGAACGTAAGTTGATGTTTTTCACTGATCATTCATAATCCTGTATAGAAACAAACATGTGTCTAATGTTTCTAATCATTTGGCTTTTCAAAGTACTAAACATGAGTGTTAAACATAACTTCATACTTTCTCAGCCTCATGTGAAGCTGGTTATTTCCACCCCATATGATGTCATCAATGGGGTGGGAGTACCTTTAGTTTGTTAGAAATTGCAAAATGGTCAGGCAAATGTCTTTCTCTAGACAATAACAAGTACTATTCATTGTCTGGAGATGTACAATGTTAAAATGGTTTCCATTTTCAATTAGTTGCTTACTGAGCCCTGTTTGTGAGCATTGGGCCAAAATCAAGATGTATTAACATGTTAAAATTGGAAATAATAAAATAATAGTTAAGGTTTTTTATTCGTGTTATCTACAGTTTATTTCTTCAGCATATCTCAATGTGATATGCTTTTTGAATATAAATGATTTAAAAAGTTATATATTTAGAATATTTAACCCAGTGTGATACAGCAAAAACAAGAGAATTTGGTCAAATATATTTGTACTATTATTAGCCAAATTTCAAAGTTTGTTTAAACTACATTAAACTTATTTGCTGTATATTTTCATCACTACTAGTTAACAAATCTGCATAAAAAAACCTACTGAAAATAAAATAGTGTAAATGAAATAATAGAAAGCAGAATATTTATTTTAATATACTTTATTTAAAAAGTACACCATTTTTAAACCTTTTTGATGAGGCAAAGCAGAAAATGATGATTGCCAGTGTTGGTTGTCCAGTTTTAATGAATGAGCGCTCAATGGAAAATTCACATCTGCATGGGTTGCGACGTACGAAGGTGAACTTGTGTTTCAGTATATTTTTGAGAGTTTTTGTTCTCCAACAGTTTTAAAGTCATGAAATGCTGATGTTTTAACTACATTTCTTTTCTTCTATACGCCACCACTTGTCTCAGTTCACAGTTTATCCATGTATTTAGCATGCCATGTGGTCAAATCAGTCAAGGTCACCTGGTGAAAAATATCATTAGAATTGATAGCAGCATGGATATGGGCTGGGGGCACAAGCCGAATGCTCCTCCACACTCTCTTGCATTTTCCTAAAATAAAAAAAGGAAATTGTATATTAAAATGATGATGATCCATTTTTTTTCTTTGTTCTCATTATTTTTATTTTTCTACCACTCTCTTATTTTTTAATTTCCCCATTTTTTCAAAAGTTTAAGACCCCTATTGTTGGAATCTATTTATTGTACATGTCTAGGTTTATTTTCTTTTTTCTTTTGTCGTTAGTTTGATTGGTTACACTAAACATAAAAAAACTCTTGAGCTGCAAATTAATTCAAGGTTTTAATAGCATATATTTTTAAATATTTAAGTGGTTCTTTAGGAGTATCTTTAAAGGGCCACAGTCGTCATGAATGTAAAATAGCTTATTTTGAAGAGCTACACCTGAAAACAAGCATCATGTTTTTAGAATGTACAAATAATTTTAAATATCGTCCAATTTATTAGTTTTTAATGCAATTATGATGCTGTGTAATCTACCATTTTAGTTTCAAAGGATCTACTTCCTGAGATGGGGGAGACTTTGACATACAGGAAGCTTGTATCTACACAGTGGGGTTGTTGCATATACTTCTGTCAGTGCATTCATTGGGCCTCATTCTATTAGCGGCCACAGCCGTTGCGGGGCCGCAAGGACCGGCCGCAAGCTATTCGGCTATTCTATTCTCTTCTGGCCGGGGGCTCCGGCAGGCTTGCGGCCGGCGCCTTGTTATCCCTTGCGGCCGCTCGCGCTGGAGGAAAGCCTTTGATCTAAAACGGCCGCAAGAGTTCGGCCGCAAGAAAGCCCCGGTTGCTATTCAATTGCTACGGGAAACCTCTCTGCAAGGCTAAAAGCGAGCCGCAGCTTACTTGCAGCAAAAAGGTCCCGCTAGCACCAATTAAGCACATAATAAAGCCCAAATAAAGCCATCCTGCACTTTGAGGAGACTATAAAGTGATTGTAGGTAATAGCAAAAATAGCACAACATTCCCCTATACTCAAATCCGTAATTTTAGTATTTTCAAATTCTTGTCAAATATACGTGGACAAAGTCCCGAGAGCTTAGAGCACCTCAGACCCGCAAAGGCTGCGGGATTAGCCTCCGTCAAGTCCGGAAATGGGTAAAATAGACCTACGGGTCGTAAAGGGCTAACTTACAAGTCGTAGCATCGAAAAGCCATTCTGTACTTTTATTAAAAGTGAAAGTGATGTTTGGTTTCAGAATTAATAGCTCAACATTCCCCTACTCTCAAATGCGCAAATAAAGATATTTAACTTCATCTATCATGCAAGCCCGCACGGGTTTGAATACGGAGCTACGGGCTTGGTCAGTGAAGTCCGTGGGACTTGTACGGATTTTAAAATTAAAATACAATTTGGCGATGTGCAAGCTTGAGAATGTTTGGCTAGTAATCCTCATGCCCCCCCCCCCCCCCCCATTATGTTCCCCATCATTTACAGTGCTTTGCGGTGCTGGATTGAATAAATATTGTCTATTACAATGCTGGGTTTGCGGTCCTTCATCTCCGAACCCGTACGGGTTTGAACAAGGACCAGCCCGCGGAACTACGGGACGTAAAGTAATCCGTAAATAATATACCTGATTTGGGCTGATGTGCAAGCTTGAGAGGGTGTTGCTATTAATCCTCGTGTCCCCCATTATGATGCCTAGCATTTACGGAGCTTTACAGTGCATTCTCGATTTTATATTTGCATTTTCAGTTTTAGGACTTTGCATGATATGCATGATATGCGGCCGTCCGGAAGGGGATATCCTTGCGGCGCCGTATAATTGAATTGCAAGGTAAAAGTAGCTCTACACGGGGCTGTTTTACGGCCGCAAGGAATCGCAGCTTTGCGGCCGTTTTACGGCCGGTAATTGAATGAGGCCCATTAGGTCTAATGAAATGCTCATTGGTTTATAAGGACACACCATGGGGAGTGCTGATGTTCAAAAACAGCCATTACGGCTCACTTCACAATACATTATATTTTCACTGAGCTATGTTTCTTAGTAACTGCGTGTCCCACTGTAAGCCTTTGTCATTGGAGTGTGTTAGGGTTGTGTGTAAAACTCTAGCTGCCATTATCATCACAATACAGGCAATTATGATATGTTCACAAATGAAAGATAGCCTTCTCCGGTAAATATAACTAATTTACTGTAACTGGAATTAGTTTGCTTGTGCCTGTATTTATTATTATGTTACTTAACATTCTACTGGTGACTGGTGACTAATAAAGAGTTTTTTTAATAATACCATTCATCCTGATCCCAGTAGCATGATTAACACAGATGTAAAAAAATATCTTGGAACTTACATCAGGATGAAATCCGTGACAAGATTCTGGTCGTCTTCGAATCTTCTGAGTTTTTAACCGTTCACATTTAAGGGATTCATTATGTGCCATGTAGTTAAGGAGTAATCAATTTCAGAATGAACAACATGCAACAGAATTGAACTTGTAATTCCATACGATACACACACCTGTCCCATGGCGACATATGGCCTTAGTTTAAGTCTGTATTATAAAGGTTCTTGTAGACTAGACCAAAGTTTTCTCTATAGTACTATTTATATGGCTACACTTAACATATGTTTTTGAGGTTAAGAGAGTTGGGATATAAATAGTGTGGTAGACTAGGCACTGTGAGCACTATCCAAATATCCGAATCTACCAGAAGAATTATATATGTGGTATTACATATATAAATAAGGAGAAACCAGTAGGGATATTAACTAAAATGAATGTAATGCACTGGGAGGTTAAATTTGAATGAATCCAAGTGTTTCATATTTTATTGATTTCTGCTAGGGGTACAATACCAAAACTGGGGTTCATTTTGAAACCAAAGTGGTTTAGGATTCTTAATATCATTGTTTTACTCCAAGAGTACTGTGACTCGGCACATACAGAACAAAATTCGCCATGAAGCTTGCTGGCAGCGTTGATCCATATGTTTACCCTATGGAGTGGTTGGATCATATTATGGTGAATTTTGTACAAACTAAGGGCTCCATTTAACTCAAGTGCTCTAAGTTATGGTACTGACGTAAATAGGCTGCGGGAGCTTTTTTTTTCTAAGCTCTACACTAATGTAAATGTTTAGGACACACAGTCAATAGCCGTAAATACAGCCTTAGATTTCTGTGTAGGGTGCAGCCAAACCAAGCTTTACAGATGAGACATAGATCTAGGAGCTAAATAAGAAATGTGTACGCCATGAATATTATAATGAGTGTAAAGAGCCCTAACAAGTGCCGTAACTATGTTGTGTCAAGGAAACATTAGAGAAAAGTAGTTGTTTTTATTTATTAATATATGTTAAAAAGATGTGACAATTGTATTTATAGCTTCAATAAATAAAGATGTGTTTAGTGTTCCTAGGCAACGTGGTTTTGTGATGTGGATTAACACCGTGAGTACTGGGGTGTGTGTTACCCTGGATTTTGTATCATAAACCAGGCTTAATACTAACATTTATTTTTTAATTACACATATGTTGATATCAGACTGTTAATTAATATAGCTAGGTAGGATTTACTGCACTGCCAAGGACCTTGTAATTTATTTTGCTGGGTTAGCAAAGGGCTTAAGTTAATGTAGGTGAAATCTAAAGTAATTTGAAGTTGTTCCCTATAATTTACCCATGATGTTAACTCTTTACTCTTGTAAAATATTATGGTCTTTAAATACTTATATACCTTGTCCGTTCATGATCTCTTCTTCTAGTAAATATATTTACCTGTACAAATGAAATCTCAAAATAAGTAGGTTTAAAAGACAAAATAGGTCACAGTTGTTACATTCTTAGAAAAAGGAAGTTTATAAATCATAATGTTTAAACGTATAAGTGTATTAAGTAGTATTTATCTATATTTTAAATATTACAGAAATGTTGTATTCCTCAAACCCAAGCATTTCCCCATACTGGGAAATTATGTAAAACATTTTTGCTTCTGTCAGTGTTCATTTTACAGTGAAATTCATATTCATTGTAGCTTGTACATAAAGTATCCAGGGATATGACAAGCCACTGGCTTAGAAGCCAACCTGAGATTCTTACTGTTAAGGAGAATTTGCAGGGGGAATGAAAATATTTGGGTATGATTTCCTTGTGCAGCAACTTTAGGGTGACTTAACACCTAGAAATATATATTATTGTGTTAGCTCACAGATTCTTCTATTTTACTGACACCATTGCAGCGAAGCATTAAATAATTAATTTAAAATAACAGCAATGGTGGCAGTATTAAGTGTTGGTCAAAATCCAATCAGTCGAGTCAGAGTTTTGTGATTTAAAATAGATATAAAATTATCCCCCCAAAAAAACACGGATAAGCAGCTGTGCAAGGCATCCTCAAATTACCTTGCATTTATGTCATAATTTAGTAGTTCAGTAATGGATAATAGTTCAACCTCTGTTGACCTTGTTGACTGGTGGTTTTGTGGTGTTGACACCTGATGAATGGTGTAAGTTCACCAGCTCTTACAAATCAACAGTTGACAGATAAAAATTGCTTCTAAATATCTTGTAATTAAGACGTGAAATTATCTCTTTGCCAGTGACTAACTCCCGCAAAACATTATTTTCTTTATGCTTAACAGGAAAAGTATTAAGTAAATTATAAATTATCTGTTTTCTGTCAAACACTATTTAAATGGATATAAAACTGCATATAAAGAACTGCTGTAGTATTATGAACAGTTTAACATGTTTGTGAAGTATATATCAAACTAAAACTTTAACAGTAAAGTAAGCATTTTTAAAAACATTTTTAGAGAAAATATTTTAGCAGGCTCATGTCTAGGGGATGACATGCCTGTTATCCTTCCTGTTCAAGGAATATCCAGGGAGGGTGTGTCACATGGTAAAAGGTTAAGCCCCACATCAATGAGGTCATAAAACCCCTCCCTCCTACACCATCATGCTCTAGGCCAGCATGCTGTACTAAAGAGGCACAATATGGCAGCCCCTAGTCCTAGAGTCTGCTAAAAGTATGATTTTCTCATTAATGGTCATGACTTGTAAGCTGCTAATTGTTTTAATTTCTTACATGCTTTACAAATGTGAAGTTTTTAACACTGCACTATGGTAGGCCTTTAAACAACACATCTTAAGTATTTTTTTTATAAAATGATAGTGTGAAAATCTTCCTCTTTATCTTATTTTCTTACTTTGGAAAGCTAAGTGCTTTTACAATCTCCTCAAAAGGCTTCTTGAAGCGTTGGACCTGACTCACTTAATCTCTCAGAGGCTGTAATGGGGCTGCAATGGACAGTTTATATTGAATATAAACAAAGAAGCCATGTGAAGTGGTTGTAAAAAAACACTTTACTTTGATTGTTTGTTTAGTAAATTGTGAGCTTTGCAGCGCTAAAAATAATGCACTTTTAAATTACTGTGTCACAATTTTCTGAACTTATTTTTTAGCTAAATAAGAAAACCCTGACATCATTAGTAATTATAAATGCTACAATAATCCCCTAACAACACAAGCTAGGTATTTTATTAAAGCATTTATCATTAATAAAAACCCATTTAATTGAGTCTTCAGCTGAGCTCCTTCCCTCCAATCCCTTTGAGGCCATGAAGGGAGAAGAACTAGACATGAAAAGGCCTATGGGTATACAGACCATTCTGAAATCTTTTAGACATGCCTTCCAGACAGAGCTGTTCAAACCGTTAATGACTTCATAGGGATGGAGAAAAGCAGATGGAGACCGAAACTGTTCAATTTGAACATAAGATGAATATTGATTATTGTTTTTAATATTGACTAGGGATTTAATTGATGATCAAAGCCTAAGTAAAACATTTAGCGCCTTTTCTTAGGACAGTGAATGTTTAAAGTGACATGGAACTCACATATTTATTAATTGTGCATTCAAACTACAGAATTAATTGTTGCACACGATTTTAAAGATATGTTTCAACAGTTAAAAAGGAATAACTTGTACTCTATGAGGACTGCTTTCGCAACAATGTCAAGATCACCTTCCGAGAGGCTCTAATCTAAAAGGTTGAGAGCCACTGCTCTAGACACACGTATATAGAAATGATTAGAGGCGACACTGCATTTTCAATAACTTGTTTACCTTTGCAGCACTTAAAGCCATATTTAAGTTTAATTTTTATGTATTATGAATGCATCTGATAGAGGAGAATCAGTAGTTTATGAAAAAGAAATTGCATGAGCCCCCCCCCCCCAAATAAACATAATTAAGCTTACCCTAAAGTTTGCTAAACCTCTTGAGTTTGCTAGCAGTTGTTTTTTAGAGCTAACCCCCCTGGAAATCCCTGCTAAAATTAGCATATAATTCATAACTCATTTTGGCCAATCACAGACAGTGAGCTATACCATTATTTCAATCTGTGATGGCAGTTTGTGTCACAAAGCATCATGGGATGTGTAGTCTATTTTTCCTCCTGCACAAGAAAGCAAGCAGCTCAGACATTGCTCTGTGAATCGCTGCAATGTGCTGCTGCTGGCTTGAAGGCTAGTATGAGGTTAAACACCGTAACCTTGTTTCCATTGGTAGGTACACTGTACCTATATAGGCAGTTCTGGGGGTGTGGAAAACAAAAAATATTTTTAAATAAAATAAATGTGTATGTGTGTATAGAATTAATCATTGTATTGTGTGTTTCTGATATATGAAGTACTACATTGTTAGATTAGAAAAAAATAAACTTAAATTTAGATATACCTTTAAGTATTGTTAAAACATGCTGAGATAAATGGATATTGAACATATTGAATGTTTTTCTGTTGCATCTGAAAGAGGGTACGTGATAATCTACCACTGTGTGTTTTCTTTTTTCAAACTATGGTCTCAAAATAAAGCTTCTTCAAATGTTTAACTGATCTGCGTGCTTGCCCCTGTAAGCCAATGAGCAGTAATATAGATGTATGATTCTGCCAACTATATCTACATATGTATGTATGCTCTGTGTAATTCCTGTTAGTTTCAATACATTTTTAAAAGGTTTTACTTAATTTTTAATGGAAAACACAACATTGGTAATATTTAAAGCATGTTCTTTTAAACCCATGAAATAAGATGTGTTCAATGTCCCTTTAAATGGAAAGGTCTGTGTAGCTCTGCATTTGTATCTGAAAAACTTAAATTACAAATCAGTTGATAGTAGAGATTCTACAGAAACAAAACGAACCAGCAACACATGCTCAGAGTCCAAATTCTATAATTATATTTACTTAATTTGATAAAAGAGGAAAAGGAAGTCTGCATTTGATCAAGTGATTGACTGCAAATCTGCTGCAGTAAAAGCAGCCAACTAAAAATGTGTTCCATTTTTTACTAGGAGAGTCATGTTTTCAATCTGATCGTAGTTTCTGAGGTTTCTGCAGCTTTCAAAATAAAGGATATACCTAATTTCAATAGGTGCCATGGTGATTGGGGCGACGGAGTCACAGCTGCAGACATTATCCACCACCACCATAAAGAGGTTACTGCTTGGGATTTGCTGTATGACGAAAGACCTGAAAGGAAAAATAATGAAGAATTGGTAAATGGGTGGTTGGTAAACACAATTACACACACACACACACACCATTATAGTATTGTTATTATAATTATTATTATTATTGATCAGGGATCTGACTTACATGCAAATCCGATTTAAGACATTTTCAGGCACAGATCTCGTCCTTACCTGGTGGACCACTATGTACATATATATATATACATACATACATACATATATACATGCATATACACACACATATATATATATATATATATATATATATAATACATATATATATATATATATATATATATATATATATATATATATATATATTACGACCCCAATTTACTTACTCTGGTCTGCACCTCCACACACTTGCACGGCTGGCTGATCAGAACATTATTTGTTAATCCTGGAATTTTTTTGCTGTATTTGTGATTCTATAATCAGTATTGACTCTGACTCGACAAAGAGAGGAACGCTCTCGAAAGCTCGTCATGAAACCTATGAATATGTTTGTCCAATAAAAAAGGTATCACTATATACTGCAATACTCTGATTATTCATCTGGATTACTGGACATTCACGGCTACCTCACTCTTCATATATATATATACACACATATATTTATATATATATGCATTCATATATATATATATATATATATACATATATATATACATATATATATATATATATATATATATACACACATATATATATATATATACATATCTATATACATATAAATATATACATATTTTTATATATATATATACATACATATATACATATATATAAAGTATGTAAATAGTACATTTGTGTTCACATTTGATTATCTAAAACAAGTTTAAAAAAAATGGGAAGCTTAGCAGGGGCATGCATAGCCCATTTTAAACATGGCTTCCTTTAAGCCTATGCCTGCTGCATTACACAGCTTTTATGCAAAGCCGAGGTTGGATTATACACAAACTGGGAAACCTACCCACATACAGCTGTTTCAAGGTTACTATATATATATATATATATATATATATATATATATATATATATAAAACAAACTTTATCTGAAAGAAGGTATTTGATAATGTAGCTTCTTTTTCAAATGAAGATCTCAAAGCAGAAAAAAAAATGGATTGAAATGTTTAAGTGATCTGTGGACTTGGCCCTGTCAGCCAATGACAGTTATATAATATGTGAGTCATACTTGTCTGCAGATTAAATCTACAGACATGCGTATGATCTATGTACTTTTTGTATGCAGCTTTAAAAATGACTAAAGTTGTGTTTTGCTTAAAAAAATATTAAGTAGAACATGTTTAAACTTCATTGAAACTACAAATTGTGCTCTATGTCCCTTTTTGTTTGATAAATAGCATCTATAGTAAACAGATGAAACATACAGAATCATATTCAACAATTAACAATAATAATAAATAGTCCACATTAAAAAGATCAATAGAGATCTAAAAAGGTTGAACTTGATGGACTAACTCTCTATTCATCCTCCAATACTATACTATTAATAATTATTTAATCAATAATTTAATTAATAACTAATCCGCATATTGCAGATCAGAGGAGATCTTAACAGGTTGAACTTGATGGACTGAAAGTCTTTTTTCAACCTTAATTACTATGGGCCTCATTCTATTATCGGCCGTAGGAGATGCGGGGCCGCAAGGACCGGCCGCAAGCTATTCTGCTATTCTATTCCCCTCCGGCCGGGGACTCCGGCAGGCTTGCGGGCGGCGCCTTGCTATCCCTTGCGGCTGCTCGCGCCGGAGGAAAGCCTTTGATCTAAAACGGCCTCAAGAGTTTCGGCCGCAAGAAAAGCCCGGTTGCTATTCTATTGCTCCGGGAACCCTCTCTGCAAGGCTAAAAGCGAGCCGCAGCTTACTTGCAGCAAAAAGGTCCCGCTAGCACCAATTAAGCACATTATAAAGCCAAAATAAAGCCATCCTGCACTCTGAGGAGACTATAAAGTGATTGTAGGTGTTAGCAAAAATAGCACAACATTCCCCTACACTCAAATCCGTAAATAAATGATTTTTTAATTTATGTCAAAAATCCATAGAAAAAGTCCAGAGTGCTTGGAGCACCTCGGACCCGCCCACGCTGCGGCCGGAAAATAAACAGTTAATGTAAACTCGGATTTGGGCTGATGTGCAAGCTTGAGAGTGGGTTGATATTAATCCTCATGTCCCCCAATATGATCCCTAGCATTTACAGAGCTGTACAGTGCCGTCTTGAATTTATTTTTGCGTTTAAAGTTTTCTGAGCTTACGGCCGGTTGCAAGATATACGGCCGGCCGTAAGGGGAGATCCTTGCGGGGCCGTTTAATTGAATTGCAAGATAACGGAACGCCCGCAAGGAATCGCAGCCTTGCGGCCGTTTTTGGAATGAGGCCCTATGTAACTATGTAACTATATGAAATAGGGATATTTAACTCCATTTTGATATATATATATATATCCCAAAAAGGTGAAACAGACAGTGAGGCCTGCATACTCAGTGCTATTCTTTTATAAAGACCTCCCCTTATCTGTTATGTCTATACCTCCAAGGCTAATTCCCACAAGAAGAGCAGATAAGTAAAAGCAATTCCCACCTACATGACACAAAGCATATACTAACATACAATTGCATAAATAAGTAATATATTTGAAGACATAATATAAATCATAATATAAATAATTTTGTCCATTTAAAGGATTCCTTAAGGTGTACCTTTAAAGGACCAATGTAGTTCCATCATTTATAATGGCTTTGAATTATTTAAATATTATATGCACTTATTCTTTTCTGGGAAAGTCAGTGCCCTCTCTGAGCTGCTTGTTAACTTGAAAAGCACTGGCTTTAGGGATTACCATATCAATTGAACTAGCTTAATTGCTCCATGCATTCAAGGTCTCATCAAATGGGTAGATAAGCAAAAAAAAGACAAAGACAGTGATGGATTCCACTACAGTAAATTTGCAATTTATAGATAATACAGTTAAAAAATAAATGTTTCCATTACCAAGACTAATTCTTAAACACTAAAGTTTTTCCTATAGCACTATTTATATGGCCATACTTAACAAATGTGTTTGAGGTTAAGAGAGTTGGGCTATAAATAGTGTAGTAGGCACTGCGAGTAATATCCAAATATGCAAGTTTACCAGTGGAATTATATATGTGGTATTACATATATAAATATGGAAAATACCAATAGGGATATTAACCAAAACTGATTTCAGGGCACCGGGAGTTTGAATAAATATTGAATCAAATGTTTCAAATATTGTTAATTTGTGATAGGGGCTAGAACTGGGGCTGAAACCACAAACAACTTTTCTTTACTTTAAAATAAAAGTTTTTTAGGAATATTAAAATCATTGTTTTAAACAAAGGGAGCTTAGACTAGACAGACAATGATTAGTAGTCATGTAAGGGTTGAATTATGTTATTTCAGTTGAATTATTTCACTTCCTTTCAGTAACATAATGAAAGGTGGGTAGGGGTCAGCAATAGTCATTAATGTGATAAACTGTGTTAAGTTATATTTTCTGGCTAAAGCTTTGATTTTTTGCTGCACATGTATGTTTCATGTTAATTAACAATGAGCTAAAAAATAGGTTTAACATAAAAAGCACTTACACTTGCCCTTTAATTTTTTTTAATAGCAATAAAACATTTTTCTGTCTTTAAATTTAAACAGAGTGCATGATAATGTTTCATTTTTTTCTCAAACAATGCTTTCAAAGCATAAAAAAAATATCAAAATGTTTAACTGATCTTAGGGCTTGCCCCTGACAGCCAATGAGATGTAGGAGTCATACTTGTCTGCCACTGAAATCTTCAGATGTACATATGCTCAGTGCACTTCATTTCAATGGCATTTAAACAGGTTTTATTTAATATTTTTTCATGCAAAACACAATTTTGGCAATGTTTAAAAGCTGCTCTTTTAAATGCATGGAATAAACCTAGGACCACAGTGATCCTTTAAGGCTTGCAGAAGTGTTCGCAGGTGTCCCTTTTGTTATCACATACATTGCACACAGTTTTACTATAATAAACTATTATTCCCCACCTGTGGTATGTGTAAAATAAGCCAAAACTAAACACCAAATGAAAGAAGTAAAAAAATCCATGCTTGAAGGCTTTTCAATCTGAATAATTGATAACAATCCTCTTGTACTCATTTTTTTGGCACTGAGTTTTGCAATTTGCAAATTTTGAGCTTTCACAGTCATTTTACTAGATTGATTTGGCAGGCTCAAGAGTCACTTGGTAAGCAGATTTAAATCACAAGCAAATGTACCTGCTGACAGCCAGACAGAGAAAATATCCTAAGCCATTTATTAAGGAATATAATAGGTAAAAAGAAAACAGAAGAGCTATTTATCAATCATTTCTTGCTTTAAACTGTAAAAACAAAAGATTTATCAATGAATAAGGAACATAGAACCAGGTTTTATTTGTTATTCTGTATAACTGCAATTACATTGATATAGCTTTAGGAAGAATGTGTCAGTAAAGCAGTACTAGAAGTATATCGTTTTCAACTTAATATTAAGTAGTTGAAAGCATAAGTTGAAGAACATACCTATTTTGAAAAAATAGTTTTATTAAAATCTACTTTAAACATGGTGTTAATATCATGGAAAAAATTATCTCTTTACTAAACATATTAAGTGGCTGAGATGGGGGTTTGTAAGCATCTTAAGTGGGTGCTATTGAGTGGTTTACTAAGCATCTCAAGTGGCTAAGATGAGGTGAGAGGAATCTCAATTTAAATCATTCCTCATAGGAAATGATGTATAGTAAATACAGGGATGCACATCACAGCCACTTGGGATGCTTTTTGAATCCCCCTATTGTTTCATTTTGCCAAACATTTGTCTGCAGCAAACTCCTTAGATTAGGCATAGTCAGTAGAAAGACCTGGATCCTTTGTTGCAGTCCTTAATTATATTATTAAATCACATATATAGTTGTGAAAAATTACAGGCCGTTGGTAATGCTCAGGAATGTTGTGGGCCTTGCGAAAGCGCTCATTGCAGGGCTCGCGATGAGCGCCACAGGCGCTCATCGCAAGACATGCAGAACTTTAAACGGGGGCTGCAATGAGCACAGAAAGCGCTCATTACAGGGCTCATTATGAGTGCCGCAGGACTTAGGACTCGCAAACCGAGGCCCGCAGTTACGGGGCTGTACTAAATTACGAATTAACGGCCGAACCACGGAACTGTAAAGACCAGCAAAAAACAAACAAATATGCCTCAAATTAACTTACACACTCACACACAGCACAGGGGGAGAGCCAGGGAGCCTGTGACTGAAGTTGTAGTTAATTTGAGGCATATTTGGCACTTTTTCACGATCAAAAATCGCCTAAGTGAGAAAAAAAATGGTGGACGAAAAAACTTAACAGGATGAAAACGAGGCCAAAGGCAGTAACACTTAACCCAAGCCAGTAACATTTAACCCAAGCCAGTAACACTTAACCCAAGGCAGTAACACTTATCGCAAGGCCCCTAAACTACATGGGGGGAGAGGCTTGCAGGGCTCGCGATGACCGCCGAAGGAGCTCATCGCGAGGCCCGTACAGTACAAGGAGGGAGAGGCTTACAATGAGCACCAAAGGTGTTAGAGCCACGCAATGAGTGCTTAAAGAGCTCAGCGTGGGGCTCACGATCAGCGTGAAAGGTACAGCATTCCCAGCCTTGCAATTTTAATCCCGTCATTTTTGATGGGCAAGTAGCTAGTATATTGTATATACCTACTAAAGTCTTCATATAATTAAATACATCAAACATTAAATAGTGTCCTTTTCCTAATTCCTATCATTTTGTAAACTTCCTTGAACATTCTTTTGTATTCGTAAAAAAAACAAACTGCATTATAGCAACTGGGTTTGATATATTTAGACCATGTATCATCCTATTCCTTTTTTATTCCTCTTCCTGTAGTGGGATATATGAACCATTGTGTTATTACATATACAATATTAACAGAGGTACAGGTAGCATTAATGTTATAACTTTCATGAGGAGGTCCCTGCATTTGCAGATGAATGCACCAGCTCTTATCAGTGAACTTCCAACAAGACTTGCCTTCATATTTGTACTTGACAAAATAGGTGAATATGGAAAAATGGTTTTCAATCAGCTGTCCTTATGGTGACTTTGGGCCCTATTATACACACTTAAAATCACTCCTAATATTGCTACATATTCGGCAAATATTACTTATTGGCACTATTGAATTCTTAAGTCAAAAGAATGCATATAAACATTTATAAAAAAACAAACACCCAAAGCAAGGCATTTGCAAGTAGCTAATAGAATATGGCCCTTGGTTGTAAATAGTTGCCAATTTGTCTTAGGTCTTCCAGCCTGTGGGTTATATCTGGCAACAAGTTATACATATCTGGTTCAGTTACATATATTCCAAAGTTTTTCTCTGTTTTTGATGGCTTTATGGATTGGGTGATCTATGATCCATGGGTAATAACCTTGATTTTTGAATCCATCCTTACTGAATTGAGATGCTTTTGTCCTATATCTATAGCCTGACTGAATTTGAATATTAAGTAACTGAAGGCAACAGATCCATATGAGAATAACAGATTTATTAAAAATCTACTTCTGATATTATCTAAACAGCATGGAGGAAATAATCCCCACCATTACTTTTCAACTCTTTGATTATAACATTGTCACGATATTAGGTGAAATAAATAAATATACAATATCTCTAATACCCAGTCAATAATATTCTTAGTTAAGTTCAACAAGTAACAAAACAACTAATGCCCATTTTATCTGATTTTTATTGTGCTTTTTTTAGTATAGTATACAGGATTGAGGACACTGTTTTCATTATATGAAAATCTTAGTATGGGCAGTTGATGTTAATCTCCTATGTACTGGGACAGGAGGGACATGTAATTGTGCTGGGAATTATTTGTATTTAATCTGCAAACTGGTGTATTCAAATAAATTATATTTCATCTAATATATCTGTTTTAAGAACTCCATCTGTGACAGTGTTGCTTAACTGTTTTTTGGTAAAATAAATAGGGCCTCATTCAATTGTGATTTGGCCAATTGAATAGGGCTCTAAATAAGCACATAACATATTTTTTTTAAAGAAGTTTTTAGTTAGTGAAAACCTTTGTTTTGGATAGATGCTTGCTAACTAAAAACTTCTTTAAAAAATATATGTTATGTGCTTATTTAGGGCCCTATTCAATTGGCCAAATTGCAATTGAATGAGGGTCATAGAGTTTAGCTATAGGTCATTTAATTCTTTAGATATTAATGAATTAAATATGTATAATACTTTACTCCCTAATCTTTATATAAAAACTATACAGATATGACTCACCAGTCATAAATAGTTTATGTTTGAAATGTATTTATTTTAAAAATGGGATATGTTGCACATCAAAATTCCTTTTATTAAAGTTGAATTTATAAATGCTAAATATGTACAAAACATGTGTAATTAAATATAGAACTACCAAATTACTTATTGCTGGTAATTTATAATAGAACTGTTTATTAATGTAAAACATTAGATTATTAATTAGTACAACAAAATATTTCAATTTATTTTAGCAGTCATAAAAAGGAAACAAAATAATTAAAATATGGAAAAATTTAGATTAATGAAGGAAGAAGTAACTGAAAATATGAACTAATGAATAAGGTTTGTCAAGAGTTTTGCCAGTGATTGAATTAAAAAGTAATAAAAGTAATGTTTGATTTTGTCCAGATAAAACAGGGCATCTTATTTCATCCAAACAAAAGACCCCAGTCATCATCAGTCACTTGTAAATGCATCTGTTGTAAAACAATGACTTCCTCCTTTTGACATAATGCAAGCAAAGATGTATTTTATATAAGTCGCTGCTTTGAATCCACTCATCCACAACTAAAACTGCTTGTTGTGCATTCTTGCAAATTAATCTCTTAAAATGAGAACAATCCTTAACCACATGTAATCCAGATCTATGGTTTTTAAATGTTAAATTATTTATTATATTAGACAAAATGTGCAAAAACTCCTGACTTCCAAATTCTGTTGCTACAGTATAAAAACACATATAAAGATTGCAATCATTTATTATACATTTATAACATCTTTTTCAGCCATTCTTTCATAAACATTATTTTTATTCTAGGTCAGAGTGTTGTTATTACAAAAATAATTATTTGGCAATAAGTAGATGAATAATATTTAGTTTTCAGCTCCTTATGACTTTGGGCAAATCATACTGTATGTAACAGACACCTTACTGTAGGTTGCAAGCTTTATAGGGCAAGCTGCAAGACTCTGTACCGGAAAATCTACAGAATTATATATGAAAAGGATATTTTTTATTATTAACTGGCACTCTGCTAGTACATATGCCAAAATATGCTGTTTGTTCCTGGCTTATTTTATTTTCTGTTGGCACTTTCCTTCCTATAAATCACATTATATACATGGTATCAATATAAACAATATGTTGAAAATGTAATTAGTGAAATATTTATATATGTTTTGTTGAATGGTATAAAATGATCAGTAATTAAATATGTGCACATAACCACGGCGGGGCAAACTATTGGGCCCTCATTCAATTGCAAATTGGCCAATTGAATAGGGCTCTAAATAAGCACATAGCACATATTTTTTAAATAAGTTTTTAGTTAGTGAAAACCTTGCTTTTGGATAGATGCTTACTAACTAAAAACTTCTTTAAAAAATATATGTTATGTGCCTATTTAGGACCCTATTCAATTGGCCAAATTGCAATTGAATGAGGGCCCAGGTGAATAAAGTTCACAAAAAAATGATAATGGCAACTTTACATTTTTAAGCATAAAGTAACTCATATTAAAATGAATAGCCAGTGAACACTAATGCAGTTTTACAACTTGCTCCTGCAGTGAACATTATTATATATCAACTAATAAACACAAATACAGTTGCATTGTGCTTATTCACTGACAAGTATAACTCATCATGCACCCTTATAGCTACTTAAACAATACTATTATCATTGATTGGTTAACAGAGACAAGTCCCAAAAAGTACAGCTTATTTAGAATTCTTTCATTCATAAAATAAAATTGTGAATTTCAAGTCCTCTTGAAGGAACACTTCAGTGTAATATTTATAGTTTGCTCTTTTGAAGTACTCAACTTAATAATACACAGTTTACACAGTTTAGAATATAAAATAACATTTTTTTTTCATTTTTAACTGTTGCATTTAGTTTTGTTTTATTGATTGCATGGATTAGAAACATTGGAGATTGGGAGGAACATGGAGGCGGGTAAGATGCTAACTCACTTCTGTTACAGAAGGTCCTGTTCAAATAGCCTCTTGATAACAGTAATCAATGGCAGAATAAGGCGCCGCATGATAACTCTCCGTCTCCAAGTTACAGACTGACTTGCGGTCTAAGATGGATCTAGCACAATTAGAGTTTTCTAAATATAAGATTTTATTTGAACTCCTTTAATGTTCCTGTCTTCCGTACCTGCTAATGTTATTTTGTTACATCGTTCACAAGCATGTGACGTTTTGACCAAACTGCAGGTGTCCTCTAATGCCTGTTACCCATGCTTATACATTGAAAGAAAAGAACATTTTCTTAAATGAATGATTACCGTCCAAATGAAAAAAATGAAAAATGTCCGATATATAAAACAAAAAAGACATAACAGAAAATATGTGTGGGATGCTATATATGGCTATCTGTAAAAGTCAGCACCCCATCAGCAAAATATTAGAACAATAAACAACTACTGTGTACAGTAGTCGTAAGAAAATAAATTAACGTCTTGCAAAAACTATCTTGGCGAAACAGTTATTGGAAAGTTTGATCTGCATGTATTGCCAACGGAAAGATTAAACATTTCTCAATATGTTTTAGACTAAATCGGTATTAAAATTAGGCTTGTAGAAGTCTGTAATATTTCTCTTAATGTCTGTGTGCCTTCTACTTTTATAGCATAATAGGAAGAACTGTATTTCATAAATGCACCTATAAACAGCTGGACCATGTAGCAGAGCTGACATCATAGCGCTGTAGCATCTGTGGTTTTGTGGATTTCAGTGTGGGTGAGAGGAGGCCATTTCAAGGGAAAGAAAAAAATTCCTTAAGAAAAAATAAAAGTCAATTTTCATAAGCTAGCATTCCTCTCAAGGTTATAAATAATCAGAGCTGGATAATTAAAATGATATTTCTGTATATTATGCCAACATCTGAAAGAAACCAGCCCTAGCTTATTTTAAAGGTATTTGTTGACTGTAACCATGAAAATCTAATAACAAAAAATCTGAGATAAAGTTATTAAAATATGCTACTAACGTTTCAGTTAGTTATAATAAATGTGAACTATTCTATGTTATATGTCAAAATCTTGCAAATGATTTATTAATCAATGCGAATATATATATATATATATATATATATATATATATATTATTTTTTTTCCCTTTAAAATGGATTTCTATCCAACAAATGGTTCTAGAAGTATAAACATATTTGTTACTAAATGAAATGATGAACTGCAGCTATTAATTCTGTTTATTATTTTTAAGAAAATTTGGTGGCTTTTTGAGCATGTAATGGTAAATGACTTGTACAGAGGAATATTGCTACAGATTCCAAACACAACAACTATATGACCTTCAATACCCTTGCTGTTTCAATTTTGGCCTTGGATAAACATGGTCTATGCTGCCAAACAATGTGGTGTTTTTCTTCTGTAGGCACATGTCCACTAGGGTCTAGCTGAGACCAACAAATTCATATTACTTTAACCTAAGCTTGGATTTGCTTGAACCCTTGTCTCCTGGGGTGAAACCAGACCCGACTTCTAAGCTTGGATGATCCCACAATTTTAGAAGGTTTATAATTATACTGTGTTATTTTAATGTCTGTGTTCAAGTCAATTGTACATTATTTTTTATTATTTTGTGCTACTCTACTCTTTCAGCCAGGGCACGCTGTGGTAGGACAATGAGTACACCATCACCTCCTTTCATTCTTTTTCCACAAGCGCTAACAAGTCTTACCGCGTTCCTTGTTATTTCATTCTAATATAAGCTAATCTGAGAGTTTAACTGGCAGCCTAAAGAAGTACTTAGTCCAAAGTCAGTAAGAACTGCAGAAAACAACCATAATTCTCTAGACACATTTATTATTCAAAGTCTACTCACTGTGAACCACTGTTCACTACTGTTCTAAGGCCAACATATTGAGTGCCATAGACCTTACAAGAACTATTTCAGTAGACATTTGCACATTAACGTCAAGTTTCATAGTGACCCACCATTAACACTTTTTCATGTTCTAGGATAGTCAAATCCATTTCTCCCAGACTTCCACCTTTTGTTTGTAGCTTATTTTTCTCCATCTTTACTCTCATTGCAGTCTGCTGAATTCATTTTTGTTGTGTTAATAATTTACCATGCATACTTAGTTCAATTGTCCATTTTTCCTTCTCAGTTTCAATATTTTATTGCAAGTCAAATGAAAAGACAAAACAAATCAAGGAACGTCGAGAAAGCCAAGCTATACACACCCCATGACTTCATGATATGGTTAAAGAAAGAGTCAAGTTCATTAAGTAAAGGAGATAGAAAAGGGAACAATCGAAGGAGGCCAGTGGATAAACAGTGTTCATACAAATTAAGTCTTATTCTTAATAAGGGTTCATTCAATATTATCAATACATGTTCAATATAAAAGCATTATCAGAATGAAAATACAATAACATTACTTTATGTTTCATATAACCCTTTAAGTGAAGGAGAACAACAACAAACATACTCTCACAAGTTGTAGTAGTCTCTATTTCACAACTACATTTCTGTAGGGGGATCTCATAGTGTCTTTTTTTCAATAGAGTTTTGTTAGTTCATATAGTAAGATATCAATGTAACCATTGTATCAGGTTTAATTTATGTCTATTTTCAACATACAATGGTCTCTGTTTAATTGGAGAATATCAGTATTATATTACCTTTGGAATAGGTATCTCAGTTAAATTGAGAAACATGTAACCATCTACTGTATATATTTCAGGGCACTGCAATTATTGGCTCTGAAACACTGCTTAGTATACATCAACAACCCACAAAAGCAATAGAAAACATGGAGGCTAAACAAGGAACACATTTCCTTGGCAGTTGCGAAACAAAGACAGGAATATAAGTGACTTTCAAAGTTTAAAGATTATGTTTAATATGAATAGAAATAATATATTCAACAAATTTAAAAATAAACTTCTTTTCCAAAAAAAGTAAATAATAGTTTAAAAAGAGGCTTAGATTCTAGTAAAAATATGAAAGGACTGGTACCACATATGTGTGTTTTTATATGTGAAAAAGAAAAAATTAAAAACATAATACAGAAATGCATAATTCACTGGAAAGGAGGATCTGGTTATAGAATTTCCAGATTATTATTATTGTTTATTTGTAACCCGCCGACATATTCCGATAAACAATGGGGACATTTTTTAAATGGGGCTAGGAAATTGTTGAATTGTTGTAGGACATTATATAACTCACACCCACAATCTACACTGCAACACACAGCCACATACACTTTCTTGAGCCTATTGTCTTCACATTAACATAGTGCATCTATCATCTTCCTTTATAACACCTAAACCCTTTAGATTGTTTTTTTTTTGTGAGTTTTCACTCTTGTAAGGTGCTTTGGAAACAAGCCTTATGTAAGTTTAGATCTAAGCACAAAATCGAGGTCCTCTATTCTTTTGCAAATTGTTAGTTTTGTATTTTCCTTATACTTAATCCCTGTACAATGCTACGGAATATGTTGGAGCATTACAAATAATGGATAATTATAATATAAAGTTATGTATCAGTGGTATCTCACGCTGACTGTATTAGAACATATTCATAGAGCAAATAAATATTTACATAAATACACACATGGTGGAGCTGTAAAACAATATTGGCCAAAAAATTACCACAATTAAGATGATAAATGGGCATTATTAGATTACTCAGAATTGGCATTAAAGACTGCAAAAATGTAATATCTTCTACACTTAATGCATCAAGAAAAGTGTTAGTGTACATGTGCAATTGGGCACAAAGCTTAAAAAAATGTATTTATTGATTTAGTTATTTAATCATTTTATATATGGTTCTTTACTGCTGATATATAATTAATTAAAAATGTTAATAAAGTATAAATTAAAAAAAATAACATTAGACAAATAGAGTACACCTCCTGGCTCCTTCTAAATCACCCTGTCTCTTGCAACCATCTACCCTTTAAGAAGAGAGGCCTTCACACACTTCCTGGCTCCATCTGAATCACCCAGTCTCCTGCAACCATCTACCCTTTATGAAGAGAGATCTTCACAAACCTCCTGGCACACTCTGAATCACCCTGTCTCCTGCAACAATCTACCCTTTAGAAGAGGCACATTGCTTTTAGCAACATGCATATTTTGCCATACTTGCTTTTTAATTTGTTTAAACTGTCCATAATCCATGTGTTTGAATATTGCCCCTATATGTCTAAATGGACCCTCCCCCTAAGGCTAAACACCTCCCTAACTTCCCACACAACTAATACTTTGTCTTTCCTTTCCAAACCTCAGAGACCTTCACACACCTCCTGGCTCCCTCTGAATCACCCTGTCTCCTGCAACCACTTCCCTCCCACCCACCTCAAATTGTTGCAACTATGTAACAGTCAAATTACCTGACTTTCCCATTTGCTGGTTATATTATCTGACCACTAGGGCAGATAACATAATACATACTAGAGCTATTCACCTCTAAATTACTTTTCATCAGACCCTTTCCCTTTAAACAAAAAACCTTTGTAATTTTACATACCTTCCTACCTAAGCAAACTTTCGCTTTCTTCCTGACCCTTGCTATTCCTTATCTTTTCTTCCCTAGGTTACTGTTTCTTCCATTCCATTTAGATTGTAAGTAGCAAGTTTCCAAAGAGGGCACTCCATTTTCAATTGTTAATATTGCATTTTCCTTGTTCTCTTCTCCTGTACAGTGCTATGGAATAATTTTGGCGCAATACAAATAAAAGTTAATAATAATTATAATAACTGTGAGCCAGCTTGCTTAATTTATTATGCATTTTCTGTATCTATTATTGAACAACACACTACTAATAATGTTAAAATTGTATAATTTCAGGTTTGCAAATATTGTTAATCTTACATACTGACTTTTTATTTTCCCTTTTTTTTTTTTTTTTCTATCTTTTTATTTTGGGCCTTATTTTATATATATATATATATATATAACAGACACTATTGATTGAAGTGTAGGTGGGTAATTGGTTTCTTTAGAGCCTAGTGTATGCATTTATTATAATAAAGTTTACAATTATGTACCTTTTTATTATAGAGGAAGGCACTACTGACTCAGTTTATTAAACAATATGAAAATGGACTTTAGTTTCTCCTTTTGTATATAATAATAATCTTAATAGGTTTGCTTCAAATGCTTATTCTTCTGACGGCCATCTTATAGTAGGATAAGGCCAAAACACACAACTGCTTGGAGTACATTTATTTGGCGCATTAAGCATCTTTGTGCAATGATAATTAATTTCTGCAAACTGGAATTAGGCAGAAGAATAATATAATATAAATTGAAATTAATAACTTTGTTCAAGTCAAACAACTGACAGCCTGTCAGCTTCAAGCACCACCCACTTACTTCATTTATTTTTTTAAGTGCACTACTACCATCCAATCGGAATTCAGTACATCCATGTCAATTATAAAGAAATCTGGTTGGCTGGTAACACGCGTAAGAAAAAAAAGGAAACAAAAACACAAATTAGAGCTGCTTGTTTTTTTGGTTATTCAAGTGACCCTTAGGCTTAGTTTCCCTAAGGGTGATACGGGGCTTCATATAAGGACCCCTTGCTCACTGCACCTTATGGAGTCCAGCTACACCCCACTGATTAAAGCCATTGAAGGCTGAAACTAACATATAGGGTTGGCTGTTTCTCCTGTTCAGGGTAGAATTGCCTGGAATTTTGGGGCTATATCACTCTGTTGGGTGAGACCAGACTGATATACTGCAGAATATTCATTTTAGACACAAGTGAGCTAAAAGAGGCTGCTCTTAGTTCATTCTCTAATTGCACACCTCTAATTTTTTTTTTTTTTTGTAATCCTGTTTAAAAATAAAGTCAATTGTGGTACACGAAGTCCACAGACTCTCAGACCCTTTTTCAAAAAATATATATATAATGTAAATAAATAAAAATAAAATAAATATATAAAATACCAATGGTACACATAATTAAATAATATAATTAACTTCTAATTTATGTGTCTATTAATTTCTCTTTGTGTTGCAGTGAAGATACATCTGTAATGTTTGGAATTAATTTATCATCCTCACACTATGCTATAAAGCATACAATACTCAGACCACTGAATATTCAGTAAGTGACTTTTCTGTCACAAACAGACCAACTGGGACCAGATGTTGACCATGAGCCATGGAGAATGCTGGTGGTCTTGGCAAGGCATACAAATATATGATATTAAATGAATACTGAAATGAGAAATCTTCCAGGGCTAGCTGTGAACTATGGAATATCCTTACACTGTACAATTTCATCAGACAGAATTTACCATGTTTCCAATTTGTATTTATATATGACTACAATATCTGCAGCAGAATATCTTTGATCCTGTAGGAGCATTACATTAAAAAGTGCTCCAGTCTAAACAAATGACACTAGCTGTATAACTAAGAGCCATGGAAGTGTATTGCTTTGGCAACAAAAAATGCAAAAGGAATAACCACAAGACGTATGGTTGAAAAGATTCATGGTATTTTCTCTTCAAAACATATTGTCGGATAATATATATGTTTATGTTTATTTAAAAAAAGAAGATTTATCACTGTGAATTCCATATTGCACAAATACGTCACTTTCTACAATAAAGGTTATGCTATGGAAAAAGGAATTTATTTTTATAAAAGCACATCCTAAATGGGTAAAGGTCAAGCCTTTTGAAGTTATAATACAGACCATGTATGATCAAAACCTAATTTCTTATACCAGTGGTTCTCAACAGCCAGTCCTAGAACCAGTGCATGTCCCTGAGAATTTATCTGCCGGTCCTCAAGGATGAGGAGAGCCTAGAAATCTATACTTAGCATCTCCATTAGGCACAGTTATAAAGAGATTATGACGTAACTTCTAAGCATTTAAACTTACTCTATCCAAACCAGTGACAGTTAGATGAGGATTTAATAAGTCACACACAGTACCCTTTTAAACATGTTCTGGATCTCATTGGGACCTATTCTATTGCCCAATTTCTAAAATTATAGACACTTAAAAATGTTCTTAATATTGACACATATTCTATTAGCTACTCACAATCTGATTATGAGTTACCCACCCACAATCACTACAGGCCAACCAAAGATTCAAATTTGGCTTTAGAACTCCATTGGGTTTAGCACAGCTGGAATATTACGAGCTCTAAATAATTAAAGTTACACAAAATCAATATTAGATCCAGAGCGCTAACTCAAAATAAAGTCTAACCAACAACTCAAAAATGTATCACTTTTCGGTCAAAAATATTATGAGTACTAAATAGGACTAGCAAGGGCTTTTTCAAACACTTATTATAGCTGCACCAGCAATTAAACACGCAACACTGTACTTGGGAAAGCACAAGAAGGCATGGAAACACTTTAGAATCAATTGCACAACAGTCTCAAGCCCACAAATATGCAATTAAATAATATTATTTGTAAATGTTATTTCTGATTAATATCGATCCCAGAACTCAAGGGATTAATACATTTCATGAAACCCATGGACGAAAACAGATGATCTAATGCATTTTATTGAGTGCTAAATTGCTGGATTGCAAGCCCGATCTGCGAATATTACTTATGGGCCTTTGTAGCCTCCGATTGCAGTTTACGTGTAACTTCCATGTTTACTGACGTCAGGATGATGATACTATTGGCTGTGTCTAAGAAGTAAATTAGGCTCTTGCTTAAATATTGTCAGATCATATGACCCCCACCCCCTGATATCCTACTTAAAAAGTAGAGTTTACGAGTTAAAGCTTAAGCAGGTAAATTGTGGGCTTGAGTCAATAGAATACATCTAAACATTTAGAGAAAAAAACATCAGCAGCCAAGCTACAGGTTAGAGGCATTTGCGGGCTTCTAATACAATAGGGCCCATAGTGGGTCAACACGAGCACTAGAAAGAGACCAACTGTTCTCAAGACCAAAAAAGGTTGAGAACCTCTGACTTATACCCATGCCAAGAATGTCTGTCATATGTCCAGTTTTGAAGACTGCATTTCAAAAACAATCACATATAATAGTTGCCAAACTACGAATCATCATCACGCTTTGTGAATCGAGGGGCCGCATTTGGGGAAGGTGGAGGCTCCAATGTCGGCTGCAATGAGCTGAAGGCTCATTGCAGGCCGCAAATGCGAACCCTCGCGAGGTGGAAGCTCTATGGCGCCTCACTAGCGGTTACAAACACCCACAGAAAGGGGACTTGGAAAAAAAACACAAAACACGCAATGACTAAATACGGACTTACACAAAAAATTACAAGCCGCAGGACTTTAGAACAAAAAAATTACAGACTTACACAAAAAGAGAATACGAACTCGCAAAAATAAGACCTTAACGGCCGAACCGGGTGCAGCTGAAAACATTTAAAAAATAATAAATACACACAATAATGACATAAAAAGCTTACCCACAGCAAGGGGGGGGGGGCACCTAGGACCTCCGCAAGTGAACTTACACCTCAATTTAAGTCCAAATTACCGAGTTTAGACACACGAAAATCCCCTAAGCGAGAGAAAAAAAAACAAAAACGAGGCTACACAACCCTAAAGCCGCAAAACACCACCAAGCACATACAGCTTTTCCAAAAAGCCGTACGAGGTACAAGATACACTCTTACCAAGGACGCTACATCATCCACACCCGCGTACCACATACACAATCTCCGCCATTTCACAACACTAACTTACAGAATGCGGAAGTACACAGCTACACAAACCGCTTCCCCTTGCACACGCAGCCTATTTACACTACACACTGCACACATTGCTGACACTTACACCTCAGCTCCACAACAGTGCAAACCTACATTGTATGCTGCAGGAACATCAAAACAGATTGTCAGCTCTTCAGCACAATGCTTCCTGCATATATTACTTACAAATAGGTAAAGTAAATTAATTTATTAATTATTTATTTAATTAGCATACAAAAATACATATACACAAAAAAAAACACTAATAAACACAAAAGCCATTCACCGCGCGCCTCACAATGAGCGCCAAAGCTGCTCAAAGCACACAAACTACACCAGGGGACAGCCTTGCAATAAGCGCAAAAAGCAGATCAGCGCCCACCTTACAATGACAGCAAAAGCGCCTCTGATAAAAAAAAAATACAACAACCAAGAGCCACGCAATAAGCGCCGAAGGATCTCACACCACCAAAAAAATTAATGTCTCTGGCAAACAGCATTAACTGCCTTACAATTTTAATGCCCCGTCATTTTTGATGGGCAAGTCGCTAGTATAAGTTATAAACAACTAAAGAAAGGTGACTAAAATGGTGCATGGTTTAAAAGACAAAGCTTAAAAAAAAGAAGATTTCATGGCTCTAATATTAATAGTTTGTATAGGGTGAAGGGGTGATATGATGAAAGTTTAAATAAACCCTTCACATATATTAAATGAATAAATAAAGGGCAATAGGGAGGTATATTTTTTTTTAAAAAGGAATATAAGACCAAGAGGTTGGGAGATGAAGATTTAGGGTTATAGATACATAATATGTAATGGAATTTAAAATTGTCAAGGATATGTATACAACAATTGTGAGGATTACTGCTGTGCAGATAGGTGACAAGGTTTGAGATATGAATCTTTTGCTTTCAAGTCAAAAGTAATACCGGTTAGACGTTACAAATCCTATTAAAATACAGTGTGCTGCAGTCTTGTTTTAAAATACATATATATATAGACTTCCCCCTTTTATATTGGATAGCATATCGAGCCTATATGTATAATTTTTTCACTTCATCTAGACTATAACAGTATTTACATGCTTTAGATATTTCAGGGCTGTATTTCCATGTTTCACTTGAATATCTTTAAATGAACATGGAAAGATTATTTTTCTCTGTTGCATTAGAAAGAGGGTATATGATGCCATTGTGTATGTTATTTTTTTTTTTTCAAATAAATGTCTCAGAGCACAAAAACATATTCAGAAGTCTCTGTAGTAGAGGGCCCTACCACGAATGGCACCCTGGGCCCTGCCCCTAGATCCCACCCTGACACAATGGGCCCCTCCCCAGCACCCTTGGCATCTCATGGCCCCCTCCACCTCCCTCCCACATAGTGAGGGCTTCCATATATACATGCTTACCTATACATATTTACATGTATACATATACATATAAATATATATATATTGGATCTTTCTTGTTACGTCCCTAGGTGGAGCAACATTTGCTCGCCAAGACATTCTTCATTTTTTTCTTTGGGTGAGTGTTAGCTTTACATAGTAAAATAGTGGCATGTACAGCGTGCCACTACATTATTATGTAAAGCTTATCATCTGCTACTACCCTAACACTAAACCCTAACCCCTAAATATAACCCTAATCCTAACCATAACCCTAAATAAAGAAATTGAACAAAGTCTTGGCTGTGCCACCAATACATAATGTTGTCACCGTAGGGGTGCCAACACAGGGCCCACGGGGGCCCAAAATGTATTTTTGCACCAGGGCCCTCCATTCACTAGCTTCGCCACTGTCCATGTCCCTTTAAAAACAGAAACGAAAAAGTCCATTAGATGCATTAGTATATCATTTTTTATTTCATACATAGAGCCAAAAATGTTGGTCCTATATGTACTTCACGTTCTGGAAAATATTAAGATATATTTAAATGTCCACTAGGTTTAATTTTAACTGGATGCCTAACTATCAGCTATGTAGCAGTGAATCGTGCCAGGTTTAAGCTCAACAGGAACATATTCATTATAAAGACATATTTAGCCATCTGTAAATAGTAATTTCTGCTTGCATTTTTTTATATGCTTATTTGATTTTAGGAAGAATGGGAACTTTCTCTTTTAACGCACTTGAGAATCTTGGTCACTGTCAAACTGAAAGAATGTCTCCTTTAATAAGTCAGGCTTTTACCTACGTTGGCAATTAGGACTGTGGGAAGACTGGAGTTTTGCCCAAAAAGCAAATATGGCAAATACTGTCAGCTTCACGTGTTTGGAGATGTGAGCTGAGTGTGACATGCAAATCTGCTTCAACTTCAAGTCCAGTTTGCATTGATTAAGACAGGCAGAATGCAAAGTCAAGGAGTAAAAATAAAGAAGAAGACAATGGGGTATATTGATCAAAGGGGGAGGGGGGTAAAAGTGGGGATACAAAGTCTGGTTAAATCTCCCCACTTCCTAGGTTTTCTTTAATAACTATGTATTACTATTTATTCCTGCTTGATATAGAGGTTACATAGAAAACATAGGAAGTGGTTATGTATTTATACATAATACATATTTTATATATATTATCTCTTCTTATCCCCCATTTATAATATCCAAAAATAAAAAAATATCTAAAAAAAATCTAAAAAAATGTAAACAAATGTTTAAAAGCTCTGTTTCTACTCAATGAAACCTTACAATCAGTCCCTGCAAAGGTCTGCCACTTGTAGCCAATGACAGAACATGCTGCTAAGACACAGCCTATCATTGGCTAGTGCACCTAGTAGTACAGACACATTGTATGCATGAGCAACAGGGGGCTGACCTTTGCATGGACTAGTTGGAGTGTTTCAGTGAGTAAAAACAGAACTTTTCAGCACTTGTTAATACAAATATGTTTAAATATGCAAACACTTGAGTAGTTTATTTTAAAATTAAAGACAGTGAATCATCCATGTCCCTTTAAATTGCCAGGGATCTGCCAAGGAGGTCATCTTGATAGGAGTCTTTATCTACCTCCTCCCATGCAGTGGCAAACAAACTGGTCTAGTGTAAATATTTGGATCCTCTCTCACCCCTTGGACACTTTACAGGGGGTGGGGGGAGCACTACTACAGCCTACAACACTAATGTTCAAGTGTAAGTTAGTAGTTATGTTGTCACTTTTTAATTCTCAATCAGATGTTAATGATAATATATTATGTAATCACTATGTTATGTTGGCATTTTAAGTACACGTAGGCCATGTTATTTAAAACGCAATGCTTTGAGGTCCTACAGATTTGAGACATTTTCTAACATCTGCTGCTTTTCTGCTGCACCTTCCCCTGTGGCCTCTTATCCGCAACAACAGCCATAAAGATAGACCTGCAATACAACAGTTTTTCTAGCGCAGCTCTGCAGAGGTTAAAGGGCACGAAATGTTGACAGAAGGAGTCAGCAGCTGTTATTTTTGGCCAGGTCAATAATGTATTTTAAGTCTATATATTTCAGTTGGTGACATCGATGAGTATTCTGCAGAAGGCTGTGGGCAAGAAAGCCCTCGCAGTAAATCTACATTGCAGTTATATGCTGTAAAATGTTCATGTAAAACTGTAACCCTCACAGAGACTCGTGTTAGTGAGACGGGGAACGTAGATCGGCCATTTATGCCTCACTATGTGGAGAACCAGAGGGGATCACCATAACATATCACTGAACACCAATAAAGAAATTATCTCACTATACCACTGTGATACGCCAATAAAGGGAATTGCCCCTCTCTGTACCACTGTGATACACCAATAAAGGATATTGCCCCTCTGTACCACTGTGATACACCAATAAAGGATATTGCCCCTCTCTGTACCAATGTGATACACCAATAAAGGGTATTGCCCCTCTGTACCACTGTGATACACCAATAAAGGGTATTGTCCCTCTCTGTACCACTGTGATACACCAATAAAGGGTACTGCCCCTCTGTACCACTGTGATACACCAATAAAGGTTATTGCCCTCTCAATACCACTGTGATACACCAATAAAATGTACTACCCTCTCTATAACAATGTGACACACCAATAAAAGGTACTGCCTCCTCTATACTACTGTGATACATCAATAAAGGGTACTGCCCTCTCTATACCACTGTGATAAACCAATAAAGGGTACTGCCCATTCTATACCACTGTGACACACCAGTAAAGGGTACTGCCCTCTCTATACTACTGTGATACACCCATAAAGGGTACTGCCCATTCTATACCACTGTGATAAACCAATAAAGGGTACTGCCCATTCTATACCACTGTGATACACCAGTAAAGGGTACTGCCCTCTCTATACCACTGTGATACACCAATAAAGGGTACTGCCCTCTCTATACCACTGTGATACACCAGTAAAGGGTACTGCCCTCTCTATACCACTGTGATATAACAATAAAGGGTACTGCCCTATCTAAACCACTGTGATACACCAATAAAAGGTACTGCCCACTCTATACCACTGTGATACACCAGTAAAGGGTACTGCCCACTCTATACCACTGTGATACACCAATAAAGGGTACTGCCCACTCTATACCACTGTGATACACAAGTAAAGGGTACTGCCCTCTCTATTCCACTGTGATACACCAATAAAGGGTACTGCCCACTCTATACCATTGTGATACACCAGTAAAGGGTACTTCCCTCTCTATGCCACTGTGATACACCAATAAAGGGTACTGCCCTCTCTATACCACTGTGATACACCAATAAAGGGTACTGCCCACTCTATACCATTGTGATACACCAGTAAAGGGTACTTCCCTCTCTATGCCACTGTGATACACCAATAAAGGGTACTGCCCACTCTATACCATTGTGATACACCAGTAAAGGGTACTTCCCTCTCTATGCCACTGTGATACACCAGTAAAGGGTACTTCCCTCTCTATACCACTGTGATAAACCAATAAAGGGTACTGCCCATTCTATACCACTGTGACACACCAGTAAAGGGTACTGCCCTCTCTATACTACTGTGATACACCCATAAAGGGTACTGCCCATTCTATACTGCCCATTCTATACCACTGTGATACACCAGTAAAGGGTACTGCCCTCTCTATACCACTGTGATACACCAATAAAGGGTACTGCCCTCTCTATACCACTGTGATACACCAGTAAAGGGTACTGCTCTCTCTATACCACTGTGATATAACAATAAAGGGTACTGCCCTATCTAAACCACTGTGATACACCAATAAAAGGTACTGCCCACTCTATACCACTGTGATACACCAGTAAAGGGTACTGCCCACTCTATACCACTGTGATACACCAGTAAAGGGTACTTACCTCTCTATTCCACTGTGATACACCAATAAAGGGTACTGCCCTATCTAAACCACTGTGATACACCAATAAAAGGTACTGCCCACTCTATACCACTGTGATACACCAGTAAAGGGTACTGCCCACTCTATACCACTGTGATACACCAATAAAGGGTACTGCCCACTCTATACCACTGTGATACACCAGTAAAGGGTACTGCCCTCTCTATTCCACTGTGATACACCAATAAAGGGTACTGCCCTCTCTATACCATTGTGATACACCAGTAAAGGGTACTTCCCTCTCTATGCCACTGTGATACACCAATAAAGGGTACTGCCCTCTCTATACCACTGTGATACACCAATAAAGGGTACTGCCCACTCTATACCATTGTGATACACCAGTAAAGGGTACTTCCCTCTCTATGCCACTGTGATACACCAATAAAGGGTACTGCCCACTCTATACCATTGTGATACACCAGTAAAGGGTACTGCCCTCTCTATACCACTGTGATACACCCATAAAGTGTACTGCCCCTTCTTTACCAATGTGATACACAAATAAAAGTGGTATAGAGAAGGCAGTACCCATTACTGGTTAACAGATTTCGATCCCCTGAGGGGGGAGAGGCTACCATTGTGTGGCAAACAGCATTGCCAGGCTTCACTTTTTATTGCCGTCATTTTTGACTGTCAAGTCGCTAGTATATATATAAACTTTATATTGGTTAGGATATAGTGCATATGCATATACTTCTTCACTGTTTCTAGACTATCACAGTATTTACAAGATTTATTTTCAAGAATATATTTCCATGTTTCACTTAAATATCTTTAAAGGGACATTGAAAGAGGTTGGTCTTTGTAGCATCAGAAAGAGGGTATTTGACAATTGTCACAGTGTATTTTCTTTTTACTTATAAAGGTCTCAGAGCACAACAACATTTTCAGATGTTTAACCACTCTTGCCTGTGCCAGCCAATGAGATCTACAGGCTAAAGTATGATCTATGCATTTCCTGTTAGTTTCAATGAAGGTTACACAGGTTTCACCCTTTATACCATTTCTAATTTACTCTTTTAAATGCATAATAAAACAGTTGTGTTCTCTGTCCCTTTAAGTTTCAGTGTTCCATCTGGCTTATCTTTGTGTGTGCAATTATTTCTTGATGATTTTACTTTTGATCAATCAGTGTTTAGATATGTTCATGTAATGAACTGATTTTGTTAAACATTGCTATGATTTGGGTACTTATTTAATTATTATAGTTATTTGGTTTAATTTACAGCAGTTATTCCAAAGCTTTTTTTTTTATTATTCCTGGAACATTTGGATATAGCTTGGGGTCTTCACAGAACAATTGTTGACATTGTGTGGACCACTGTAGTTTAGGGAAAAAAATCAAATTAGTGAAGTATGTAACAACCTTAGCCCGTATGTACGCATGTGCTTAAACATTATTAAAGAAAATCTTATTTTAGAAAGACGCTGCTAGTGTGTAGGAGCTGACATGCTTGTTATGTTTCATGTTCATTGCATGAGAAGCAGAACACACTCAGCAACCTACAGCCCAGCTGAATTGAGACAATATTCTCTAAAAATGCATTTTTGCTCTGGGCATATGCACCTGCTTCACATTAATCACAAATGTGATGTTTTTCCCAAATTACAATGGTCCTGAGTGTGTTGCCACTAGTTGAGAAACTTGAACAGGTTTTGTTATGTTCAAGTTTAGCTTATGAATTAGAAGCAGTAAAATCTATCATCTATGTATTTTTTTACAAATCACAGGTGGCAATTGTATAAGAAGTACACAATACCACTGATCTACAATGATTGTTTTTGTTGTTTAGTCTTTCTGTCGTGTCTGATTCTCTCTGACCCAATGGACCACAACATGCCAGGCACATCTTGTATCTGGTTGTGCATATTCATATGGTCTTCTTGGTAGGGATACTGAAGTGGGTTTCCAGTTCCTTCTCCAGTGAACCACAATTTGTCTGACCTCTCTGCTATGACCTGCCCATCTTGGGTGACCCTACATGGTATAGCTACATTGAAGTACCGATCCAGAAAGGGCTACAATGATTAGGTATAGCTTATGTATAATTATTAAATAAATAAAAACATACTAGTATTTTACTACATTTATACACTGAGAATTTTTATCTATCTTCTACTTATTGTTCAGACTAAATTTAATGCAACCAATGTGTTTGAAAAAACATGACTTCACTTTACTAACAGGCCAACAGTGCAGTAAAACTACTACTCAATATGACTAACCTGGTTGTGCACACAGGAAGATGTGGCTATCATTTTGTCATGGTAACCAGAGCAATATTCATCTTATTTTCAAACATCATCTTCTGAGCCTCCAGTTGAGATGCCTGTCCCCATCTCCTATGATGTCATTAAGTGATGGGAACAACTCCGACTGGAAGGCTGACAAGTTCTTGCCCATACAAGTAAACTTGTTAAATTGATTTACCTTGGCAACCAGTGAAGAGCATTGACTAGGTACAATCTTGTATATGACTATTAAGCAATGCTTTCCATTCACAGCTTCTACCACCCCATTTATTACCTCATGTGTGGAAACAGCAATTTGAGGGGCTTCTTATCTGATATTTGACAGTATTTTAAACTGATTAGGAAATACATCAATGATCAACTGAAACATCTACTTTCTGTATTGCAGTGCTCCTTTACCTATAAACAAAAACAAACTAATTAGAGATGATCAATGAGACAATAGGTTAGTTCTATGGACACGATAACCCACTCTGAGAGCAACCTCTTTCAGCCACTTCTGCCCTCAGTCGGGCCTCACTCACTAGATGTACGTTTCAGCCTCTCTCGGGCCTCATCAGTGAGGTGTAGCTGAACTCGCTAAGGTACAATGAGCAAGGAGTCCACATCTGGAGTCCCCTTTCACCCTTTGGGAGACTAAGTCCCAAGGGTCATGTGAAAAACAAATGAGTGGATTGAGCACCTCTGACTTTGTTCCTCCTAGTCCATTTTAACAACATGAATCCTGTATTGCTCATAGGACTGGAAGAGCATGCACCTATTCAGTATCAGTTTATTCCAAGGATAGTATTTGCATACAGGCGTAATATTTTTTTATACACACAAGTGAACAGTAATATGATCATGTGTACTTTAACAAAAAAAAAAAAGTGTGAATTGGTTAATGTATTGAGTCTTTTAACATTATGATTACAATGCGCTGCCAGATATATTTCACAGCCAGTATTGAAGCCTTTCATGGGGTTGGCAGGTTCTGAAGGAAATTCTTAATGTTTTTACAGTTGAGAAAAAAATGTACGAACAAGAGGTTATGGTTTGAAAGTGGAAGATGGCTGACTTATGAAAAAAAGTAGACCATGAATATAAAATATTTAATTTCCAATGATTCAATACAGATTAATATTAAGCAACTGAAAATGATAGTGGCCAATAATTCATAATGCTTTGATGGGGCTATGAAAGGCAGTAAACTGTATAAAAGGCACAAGCCCTGATCATGATTAAGGTATTCACTAAGAATTTACCAGCTAACTAACATCATCATCAGAAAGATGTATAAGTAGAATAATAACTCAATTTATATCTGCATACCCATTATCAATTCCAATAAAAATGTTTATTGATTTTATTATATTTACTATTCAACAGCAACAGCAAATGATATTAAGGCAAAAATATTAACAATTTCTCCATATTTTCTTAAAACGTGAGGCAAAGATACAATTAGAGAACTGGTCCCTCATTATGATAAACTAACTGTAAACATTTTATTATATTTGCAAATATTGATCTGATTGCATTGGCTGCCCAAAGCTCCACCCACTCTCAGTTTGAGAAAAAGTTTGCAATTGCCTCCAGCCAATCAGAACCTATATTGCATTATATTGTTGACAATTGTGATAGGGAAGTCAAGTCCCATTTTAAACAATTTATGAAAACAGAGATGGGAGGAGGAATTGCCTTGTAAACAAGCCAGAGCTAGGATAACATGTAAATATACTAGACTTCTCATCCAACATATTTTTTTGTTCATATTTTGTTCATATTTTTGTTTAGATTATACATTTTAAAACTGAGATCTCTGATACATGGTCTCTCACACTTCGGTGGTGGCAAGGCAGACCCACTACCTATAGAAACCTACATTACATGTTTTACAAAAGTCTGCACCATATTATTCATTTAATACACACTACCCTATGAGCTTGCCATCTGTTTTAACCCTTGTGGGTTGTGCTGTCTTTTCTTTCTTAAAATGTGTATACATTTTAGAAACCTTCACTATTCATTAACCTTCCCTATTTTTTATTTGTCATAAGTAATCCTAAATAAATAAATGGTTGATGGCTGTGGTTTAAAACTTATTTTTTTTTTACAAAACAAAAATGTGATATTTGTGTCAGTTTGATGACATAAATCATGTTAATTCCAGAGACCAAAAAAATGTTTTTTGTTTTCCATTTTATTCACACGTAGAAAAAAAACCTATAAATTTAATCCTTATTGTTATTTACAAATTTTGGCTATGTCTCCACTGCTGAAATTATGCCAATGTAATTATGACATAAATTTAATAAAACGAAAACATGTTCTGAAAAATCTGGGTCTGAGTAAGAAATAAAAAACCCCTTTATATAAATTTGACAATTGCTTTATCTGATCAGTGGGCTAATAAAGGTCCGTGGGAGTTGCTATTGTATCGACTAAAATGATGAAATCGACTAAAATGGTGAGGTCAGCAAAGCCTTTTGAGACTACACCTGGAGATGAACGGTAACTACAAATATAAATGCAGAGGGGACAATGGCCTAATGAATCCACCCAAAGTCCTTAAGTGTATTCTAGGCATGCTTTAATTCCTTGACTCTATTTGACCACACCACCAATAGAAAAAAGTTCAACTTATACCCTCCTTTCTGTAAAAATTGTAATGCATCACATTATCCCTAAAAAATTCAACTTCAAATATTGACCTCTTGTTTTTGCATTTATATTTTATTTTTATTTGTATTAATTATTAAATGTATTTGAAGGTTTTTATTATGCCACTCCTCTCCATTCTGAACTCTTGTTATAGTCATAACATATTTACTGATCAGTTTTTCTTTTAAAAAGTTCTATTTAATTCTTTCTAATTTATTAATATCCTTTTGGACCAATGTATAATTACAATATGTCTATATTTTCATCATGAATTATAATACATATCACTTATACATGCATATTACCTAATTATAGACATTATTAGTGATAGGTAACAACAGATTTACCTCTTATCTTCTATTATAATACAAATGTTAAGTTATATGGTATGTGGTAGTATGGATTAGTGAATTATGAATAATTATAACACATACATGCAATAAAATAAATAGTAAAAATATAGCTATACCATAAGTTATTATTGTGGTAAGGGGCCCTTTGTGAAAGTGTATGGCAGATTCACGGCCATTCTTGTGAAGGAAAAATGGTTCTGAATACTTTGAAAGGGATTGTGGTTAATGGTTTAAATATAGTAGGTTGTATATAATGAAGACTATTTAAATTAATGATGGTCACAGCTTATAAACTGTGGTCTGTGAGGTTCATTTAGGTGGTCGTCAGAATAAGCTATTTCAAAAAATGTATTAAACATAATTAATAAAATGTAGAAAAGATGAATTATCAGTTAGTAAATAATTATTCTCCTGGATCGCTACCTTGTCGTGGTGAAGGGGCTTGTGTACCTCAAGAAAGCTGTGAGCTATATCATGTAGGGTCACCCAAGATGTCCAGGTCATAGCATAAAGGTCAGACAGATCGCAGTCCACTGGAGAAGGAACAGGCAAACCACTCTGGTATCTTGGTCAAGAAAACTATATGGATAACCCCAACCATAAACACAGACAGATGTACCAGACGTGTTGCGTCCATATGGTCACTGAGAGTCAGACACGACTGAAGGACTCAACAATAACAAAGAATTCCTATATATTAGATTTTATTATTTATAAGGTGACAGCACATTTGTAAGTAATGGGAATTTTCATATTTGTCAAGTATTCTACGGCATGTACGCTGCCATTATAGTAAAACTTCTTTTTCAGGGTATAGGCAATCAAGGCTTGCAAACTAACTTGCGACTGTCAACTACTGAGCCTGTGCGAGAGAAATTATCAAACGCATTTATCTGAATCAACCAATGAGTCAATAAATCCCCCACCTCTCGCTATTCCTTAATAGTTAATAAAAACATAGCACAACCCACTCCTACTGACTCCAGGCCAGCAGAAGATGTAGATGACACAAACATGGAATCCTTCAAGCTATATTTGCTAAGTTAATAATGTCTTTATGCTTACGGCTTATATAGTTACAGTAGTACTTTAAGGGGAAAAGGAATAAAGATAAACTGTGAATGAGCTAAGAAAGAAGAAGAAAGAGATTGTGTCTTCCAACGATGACACGTGAAACGCGAGAACACATTAGGCCTGGAAAATTAAGGTGTTTCTCTCTCTTTTATGTGGAAAGCTGTTTTTCTTTCGAAGCAAATTAACTACATATGCAAAAACATGGTTATTTCATGGCAAAGTGGATTGCGTCTTTATTTACACATTTTAAGCAAGCTTATATGGATTGCCAAAAAATTTGGGAGTAAAAAAAAAAAGTTTACACAAAGATTTAGCAAATTGTTGCACGAAAATGTCTCTAAATAAGTGTTCAATTATACATGGCTTCATTTTAAAGAGGCTGTTTTTATATGATATAACACACTAGTGTTGGCAATATGCACTTTGTAATTAGTACCAGTACTCCTTTAGTTTGTCTAGAATGTAAAATAAGATTTCTGCACTATGGCTGTTGGGAAACACATTGTGGAATATATATATTACAAGGTAAAATGGGGGCTAAGTGGGGTCAAGTAGGGTTAGCAGCAATAAAGGCCACTGTAATGGTCATGCAATAGAATATTGTTTATTAAACAACTGATTAGCAATACAATCAATATCTGAAGAATATAAATTAAGTTAAATTTAATTAAGTACATTTAGCTTTTAAAACTTAAATCTGAACTTTAATACTTCAGGGCCTAGCAGAGCAGATTCTCTCCACAATATATTAAGGGTCCAGGGAGTTGAGGAGGATCTCCAGAGAAGGCTGTCCTCAATAATTTTCTTACTTGTATAAGTTTGCCTGCAGGGAAGGAGGCATATGAATAAAGACTCCTATAAGGACAGCCTCTTGGGCATATCCTTCCCCAGAGCTGTCTAAATACTCCCTCATTCTAAAAACATTCTACAGGGATTAGATGTTTGAATAAAAATTGAAAAAATACTAAATTGAATTAATTAATTAGTTATTTAGTATACAACTATACTAAAGTGAGAGCTAACATTATTTGGCTTCTATTGAGCTTCATTTACAGGTAGGTGGAAACCTTGAATGCAAATTAAGCTTCAGTTTGCCACTATGGGATTGTGGCACTTCAATATGCAGGTACTTTCCATAGCGTTAATGAGAACATGAATTACATTTTTTATCTTCTTAAACATTTTCCCATTATCTCATGTGGCTCTGCAAGGGAGCTCACTGTAAATATGGAGCTTCAGTGCTTATTTAAATATATCTATATTATAATTTTGCCTTCTGGATAGTTTCCTCGTCATGGTGAAGGGGCTTGTGCACCTCAATGAAACTGTGAGCTATACAATGTAGGGTCACCCAATATGGGCAGGTCATAGCAGAGAAGTCAGACAAATTGCGGTCCACTGGAGTAGGAATTGGCAATCCACTCCAGTATCTTTGCCAAGAAAACCACATGGATAAGCACAACCAGAAACACAGATATATGGCGGGCGTGCTGCGTCCATATGGTCACTGAGAGTCGGACACAACTGATGGACTGAACAACAACAACATATTATAATTTATATTCCTTTATTATTTTCTTACATTTTGTTCTAGGGTGCACAGCCATATTTAGAGATATGATTGAGTTGAAAATAATAAACAGACCCAATAGTCCACTGGTTGGTTGCAGCTTAGTTATTATGTTTAACACACAACTGCTCCAGAAATTTGACTAAACGTCTAGCTCTTTCTCGTGATGATCTTAGGTATTATTTGCTGTATTTGCTGATAAATTCACAACTTCTATGGTACATTGTAATGGTCCAGTATAACAATGCTTTGATAAAATACAGATTTTGTAAAACCAAATGATTCTGTCCATGCGACCACACAAAGGAATGTTTGGCATTTCAAGACTTTCTAGGAGGAATATGTTTGATGATCGACGGAACCAACTTTCTTATTTTAAGGATCAATACTAAAGTTAATTTTGCTAACCATGTTTGATACATATAAGTAGAATAGAATGAGTATCAGCTGCAAAGATTCTCTCATTTACCTAAACTGTGTATATATATATGTGGTAATATTTCCGCCCTTCCTCTATGTATCAAGTTGAAGCAAAGCAGCTGTTCTCCCAGCGACTTGACCATCCCAGTACTGTCAGCAGATCCAGACAACAGTTGAGCCAACAGTTGAAAGAACCAACACAGACACAGTTGCAACCCTCAGCAAATGATATATTTGTACTTAGCCATCCGTGGAATGTAATAGTAACTATAGCAATGAAGTGTTTGGATCATCTAAAAGACGTCTTGATTACGTTTTCCACACCACCTAGCAATATTTATAACAAATATCTCAGTTGTTTTCTTCATTTTTCTTTACAATAGTAGTTTTACTTCCCATATCAAATATTTTTCTGGAAAGTCTTCGGCATAATTTTTAAACAATATCTTTGCTTTCTTGCCAGACCCAATATTTTTAATTCCACTTGTTGTCAAAGATTTTGTTTGAATAGCAGACTAATTTAATAATGAACGGTATATTATATGACAAAAATATTTGGCAAGAACAGCTAACTCTTTAAATGTAGTGACATTTTTATGTTAATTGTGCTCATTTTAGATTCCATCAACTTAATAAGACTGTACTGTATGTTTGATTATACCAAACGTGTCAGCCAATAAGCCTGCCGGATTACTGGACCGTATTCAATGATGAATGTAAAAATTCAGAAGGCTGCGTCTTTACATTCCATATAATACATGTTTTATTTCAGCCAATTAGAAATCAGCTGGCTCATGAAAATACTGTGAAACCTACAAAAAATAGAATTCAGGCCAAACAAATCATATAAAATCAAATAGAAGTACAGAAAGTGTACTATTATGAGACGTCTGGATTCTCGTTACTTTGGTGCAATTACAGTTGAGTAAATTTTGCTGCTCATAACCTTTCTAACTCATCTCCTCACCTCCGTCGAAATAGACGGCACCACCTTGATCTCAAATAAACCAAAGGCTGAAATGCTAAATAACTACAAATTTAAGTTGTGTATGGATATTCTGTTCTACAAAAACCATTTGGAAAGTTATTATAAGTGTGTTCTAAAACAAGAACAAAAAGTATTTCCACAAAACCTATGATGAATTCAGTGATAATCGTGTCCATTAACTTATTGGCATATCTAAATTAGACATGGTTATGGCAAGTCAACATGTCTATGAGTAAGACGTTTCAGCCTTAAAAGAAAAGGTTCATAGAGTAAGCAATTGCTGAGTAGTAATTTCCTTAAAGGGAACAATACTCAAACCTCCCATAATGGCTGCACAACATATTAACAGAAATAAGGAAAAAAAAATCACTCGGTAATTTCACTCTTGTTAAATTTTAGTTGCGGGACACTAAAAGTGAAGAGTCGGTAAAAAGAGTAGCAGAAGATTGTTTTTCTAAATTAAAGGAGGTTTCTTTTCAAAAATGCTGTCCATAATCAAGAAAAGGTCTTAAAAACATATATTATAAAATATTGTACTTCAGGTCACTTGAATGATTAAAGAGGGGTGTCATATTGAGCAATTGAATCTATTTTCTGGCACTAATTAATATTATTTACCCAGTACACCTTGGTGCTATAATGTCATTTTTTTTTTAGACATGACACGTCTTCCATGCAAGAGGACTATCTCAGACTTATGAGGTTTTTGTGGTTATTTTTCCAGTAGACATAAAATAGAGACTTGTCATATTTGGCAAACTATAACACTATTTACTAAAAAATAATCTCATGTTGGTGTATGGTGAAAAGGTACAACAAATCTTTAGCACAATCCACAGACATCAACATTTATTTTCGACTTGTTCTGGTATCAGACAGTTAAAATTAAATGTACTCTGGTTTGTGTGAAAGACAATATGGCGACTGTTAATGACTGCTCCGGGTATTGAAGAGCAGTCATTGTGCTAACTGTTGAGTTCTATCAGGGGTATAGTTTATGGCTTCCTGTTACAATATTTGCAAAATAATGGATGCTTTGAGATCAGTTTGGGTTCCACTCTGAAAGACACAAATGTTTTCTTTACAAATAAAAAAAGATCCTAGTCGCTTTTTAAATGCTATAATTTGCACTTGACTCAGTTTCCAATGGATTGTAGACCAAATGCTGCAATACGTGGTTATTCTGGGAAGTGATTCCATGACCTAAGATTACCCTCAAAACCGAAGGTCTTAAATATGCTCTTGTCGTGTTGTATTAAAATACTGACGTACCCTGAAAAGAGCTTCAAAGAGTTTGATTTAACTGTTAGTATGTATAGTTATCCAACAGTAAATCATGACATTACACTATTTATTAAAATTAAAATAACGCATGAGTTATACACTACTGTTTTATCTCATTGCCGTGACGGAGGGGAAAAAACGATGCAAAATGTCTTTGGAATTTTTTAACCATTTGATCAAGTGGCAAATTGGCCCATATTTGTGCATAGTCTGATCAAACCACAATAGCTAACATAATACAATCATAAGGTCAAATAATATTAAATATTATATATATAATGTAGTTGTTTCTTGTGTTAATTTAAATATCCTTATTTTTTATTTTGAAATCCTGTTAGAACTGAATAGAAAATCACAGTCATCTAAAAGAAAAAGTTATGTTTTTAACTTTTGCAGATAAAACACTAGAAAGTCCTTGGAGCTGAAGTAACATTTTTTTGTACCCCTAGGCACAGACCTAACATATGTATCCATATTCCATTTAGTCCAGCTTTTGGCCGGTAGTGCCATGTGCATACCCTCTACCCCCTAGTCAACAGGCATCATTTCACAAATGAAGAAGCTATATGTCTCATGTAGCAGCCTCTGATTGGCTATACGTCTCATGTAGCAGCCTCTGATTGGCTATACGTCTCATGTAGCAGCCTCTGATTGGCTGTACTGCAAAGCCATTTTTGTACCACACAAAATGTGAAAATATAATTGCAAAAATGCTTTATGTGACCAGCCAAGCAGGTACATCTGAGGGTAGCACCCTAGGCAGTTTGATGTTAAATCCAGCAAAAGTTAGAACAAAAGGACACACCTCTGAGGAAACTCAGATATGGCAGTGTCAGGTGCAGAAAATATTTTTTCAACAACTCAGCTGATTTGATGAAGGTTCTAAAATTATCAAGTTTTATAAATCTTTCCTGCAAAATAAAAAGTCAAAATTTGTTTAATAAGGTAATAACATTCCTTTTAAAAGTATGATAAATATGTGGGATTCCAATGTCTCTTAAAATATTAAATAAACACAACATATTAAAATATTTATTCATGTCAACAGAACTTGAAAAAAAGATGTTGTACCTAGTACTAAATTACAAAATGTATTATTCTGATTAAATTAATAAATAAATAAAATAAATAAATAAATAAAATATGAATATGATTTTTGTAAAATGTTTCGATTCCAAACAATCTGCCATGTTTTCTATTGGGTCTATGGGGTCTAATGTATAAGTAGAAATGAAGATATTAATGCCAACATTTACTCACTTAATCCCACTCTTTACCCTGTTTAATAATATATAGCTCCTTACGTTGATTGTTAAGGCCACAGGCCTGTCGCCATCTCCAGTGTACGCTGGGTGTACATGTGATATACTTTTTCATTGTTCACCATGCTTCACATGATTCAGACACTCTTGGAAATTTACATCTTCATATATACCTACAACCAGGTTTTCTATTAAACAATCTCTCTTTTCCATGGATTCTACACCTGTCGAGATCACCTTGAGTAATTCCCTTCATTTTCTCACCAACATTCTCTCATTGTTATAATTTATGGGATATTGCAGAACTTTAAAAAACAAAAAACATAAATACATTATAAAAAGAAGATTCACTTACATAACACTCATACATGTCACACAACATATTTCAAAATATACTGTATGTACGCTACCTACCCCCCCCAGCCACACCCTTCTCTCACTTATCATAATGCAAGTCTCTGAGGATGTTATTCTTGTAAAACAGCAAGATGTGATGATCTGTGCATATGGTGGGCTGATTTACCGATCACTCCAAGACATTTAACTCATTACTAAGAGCAAGGGTCAGCAAACTGTTTGTTGGGGGCCCACTTTTCATCCATGAAAGTAGTTGGGCCCCTCTTGTGACATTCCCTGTCCACTTCAGCCCAAAAGAGCAGGGGTCAGCAAACTGTTTGTTGGGGGCCCACTTTTCATCCATGAAAGTAGTTGGGCCCCTCTTGTGACATTCCCTGTCCACTTCAGCCCAAAAGAGCAGGGGTCAGCAAACTGTTTGTTGGGGGCCCACTATTCATCCATGAAAGTAGTTGGGCCCCCGTTGTGACATTCCCTGTCCACATCAGCCCAAAAGGTTTGTGATAATGTGCCACATGTTCCCCTCTTTTAATGTCCAAATTTAGGATTCTCTCTCTTCTTACAGTATATTTCCATTACCAATGCAGAGATTGGCTCATACTACTCCATTATTGGATTCTTTCAGTTGAACTTCTCAAGCCCCTACAGGGCCAGCACCCATTTTGCCCATCCCTAACTTAGGAAATGAATGCCCTACTATTTGGGGACCACTTAAAAATAAAACACAACCAATTCAAATATCACTAGTTGAACCAAACTAGAGTTTGTTGACATGGTGTTGACTAAAGAGTTTAATGTTATCCAACCTTTAAATGACCTTTCTAGTTAGAGCAATGGCATATTGTCCAGTTTCTAAAATATCAGACAGTTACACAGTCTCCAATGTAAATACAAACATGGCTCACAAAGACGTATTAAAGAACTTACTTGACACAGTCCTCACAAGCAATAGTCCCAGTGGTCTCCTTTATTGTACGTTCGGAAACGAAAGCAGGATACTCTGTATCACAAGGCTCAAGGGTCTGTTTCAGTCGTTGTGCTGCAGGGAAAGAACAAATCTGGGTTTCTATAAAGGTTACCAAAAATAATAAGCTACTAAATGTTAGATATTAAGGATTAAAGATGCTGAAGTTTAAAATACTGTATATAACTATATTTTTATTACTTCTGCCACCAAGTGATTATTTTTCAGTACTGCAGCTTTATTTTTAAATGAATACTTGTATCTGGTGTTTCTGGAAAAAATGTTTAAACAAGTCTGCAAATATCCTGACATTGCTTGTTATTCCATGACAGCTTCATTGTCCAGTTCTCTGTTTTGGGTTAAAGAGAGATTATTATTATTATATATAAAAAACAGAATAGGGTAGTTGTATATGGAGTAAAAGTGCCAGTGACACTATACAATATACTGTAGTTTACTGTAAGATAAACAACTTTTAAATATACTTAGTTTAAAATTAATAACAATTTCAGAATATGGTGTAAAATGCATATTTTTCGGTGTCATATCAGAGTTGTTGTCTCATCTCTAAGGAGTATAAAGCATGTCTTAAAAGGCCTGTCTGGTTTAAAATGTTCTATTATATTCAGCACTGCCTTATTTAACAAAAACATATTGTTTCCCCTAATTAGCCACATGGCATAGACATTGGAGGAAGGTGCATTAAAAGAGCTGATGCATTAGTGTGGAACTCACAATAAGATAGTACTCCTAGGTGACTACTCAGGAAAGCAAAAAAATGCAAAGGAAAATATATTTATAATATATTATAACAGCTAATAAATTAAAGACTTTTACTAATTAATTTACTAATAATTTACTTTTTAAATATTTTTTTACAATGTCAGGACTAGTCCTTGAAAATGATACTATACATATAAGGCCCCAGTGGTCCTATAATGTCCAGCTATTTAATAAAATACTCATACCTGGTATTTGTTTCTAAGTTTAGTTGCTCTATGTATTGTAGATTTTGGGGATTTACAAGCTAAACACCTGTATATTGGATGATGCAGTGTTATGGGGGTGAGGTTAGTATATCACTCAAACTGGAATACAACTTGCCCATGTAGGTTGCACATTATATCTCCGTACAAATATTAATGCCACACTGTCACCCAAAAACCTTGCTGTTTTTTTTTAAACTCTTCTTAAAAAACATCGAAAACGGACTATACATTATACTGAGATATTAGTCATTGTTTGTGCTGCATTACTATCTAAATGTGTTGGTCACAATTACTAATTAGCATTTTATTAGCACACAGATTGAGTATATAATGGCAGCTCTGATATTATTGCTTCTTAGAAGTGCAACCTCCATTGTGAACATGTCCTATTCTGAATATTTTTAGGGATATCTCTCTTTAATTTGTCACGGTTAAACAGTCTGCTAGATCTCTAGACTATATATGTCCCCAAATGACTCACTTAATATTATGAAAACACTTTATTGTCTTTATAGGAATACAGTTATTAATTCATAAACTAAAAGTAATAAACTAGCTTACCTTTGACTGAATGGCCTGAATTCCACCAACTGCATAGGTTAAATTCCACCAAAAATCTATATAAATGATAAAACAATCAACATTAGCCCAATATACAAATGTTACTAATTTATTAGTGGCTTACAATTGTACGGTATCCCAGAGTGCAAAATATTTCTCACTTTATGGCCTACCACTTATAGGCTTCACAACAAAAAATAACATAAATTGGTGAGTTGGAGTTTTTATTCTTCTGACTAACATATTTATTTTTTTATTAATTGTATTATTTTTTTAAACAATCGAACTGCAATTAAATGTAAAGAACATAAAGCAATGGAATAAAAAATAAATGTAATGTATTTTGTAACACATTTAATTGAGCGAAAACATATCAATGTGAAATTATCATTACTTCTCTGTGAATAAAATCTTTTATGATAACTGAAAGAGTCACAGGAAAAGGCCTATGGCTTGGATTCAACAAACAGTGATCAAGTTGTACTGACGAATCTGCTCTTGATGGCAAAAATGGCCTGGAGAATACAGAGACCCATCATGGAACATCAGATCCTTGAACTAAAAGACAGCAGCATCGAGTCACCATTGTAGCTGAACTAATCATGTTTTCTGTCTATTTTATTCTTCATTACTCTGTGTTTTGTAGAAATCCACATGGATAGAACATTCCTGACTATTATAAAAAATCATGTCATGGTTTCCATAGAGAGTCTAATTTTCCGAAGGATAAAATGTCTCTTTTTATTAGTATCACTAAACATATGATTAGTTGCTGTCTAGCTGCAAACAGACCACTTACATGTGTTTTTAGAAAATATAGACTTTTTTAGAAAAATAACTGAGACATTCTATGGATATTGAATCTGACTAAATATTTCTAAACAAAGCCAATATATGAATAACGTGGTAGTGGGAAACATATATAACATTAAACTATCACATATATAGTTGTGAGCATACGAGTTGTTGCTAACGCTTGTGGGCTCGCGAAGCGAGGGCCGCAGTTGCTGGCCGAAGGCGCTCCTTGTCAGCAACAGCGACCCTCGCAAAATTTACGTCGTAACGCAAACAAAATACGAGACACGTTACGACCCATTACGACCTCGCAAAAAACGGCCGCAACACTCGCACATCAAAACATCAAAAATCCAACAAATACACACAACAAATACATAAAAAGCTTACAGCCTTATTAAATTGCGATTCGGTAAATTTAAAAGGGCTCTATTTAAGCACATAGAATATTTTTTTACAGAAGTTTTTAGTTAGTGAACTTCTATCCAAAAGCAAGGTCTTCACTAACTAAAAACTTCTGTAAAAAAATATGCTGTGTGCTTAAATAGAGCCCTTTTAAATTTACCGAATCGCAATTTAATAAGGCTGTAACTTACAGGAAGAGGGAGCATACAGGACCTCGAAAACTAAAGTTACACCTAAATTTAACTCAAATTAAAAGAGTTTAGACACTCAAAAATTCTCTAAGCAAGAGAAAAAATGGCCGCCGAAAAAAACTAAAACGAGGCTACAGCAGTCTAAACACGCAAAACACCACCAAACACCTACGTATTTGCCGAAAAACACCTACAAGATTAGAAAACAAGGACTCAACCCGCGCAACCCCAAAAACATTACAAACACAACAAATACAAACAACAAACACATAAAAAGGTTACTCACAGCAAGGGGGGGCACCGAGGACCTCTGCAAGTGAAGTTACACCTCCAGTTAAGTCCAAATTTCGGAGTTTAGAGACCCGAAAATCACCTAAGCGAGAGAAAAAATGGCCGCCGAACAAAACAAAAACGAGGCTAAAGGTCCCTAAAGACGCAAAACACTACCATAAACACGCAAAACACCACCAAACAGCTACGGATTTTCAGAAAAAAAGCCCACCAAACAGCTACGGATATTCCGAAAAACTCGCACGACATAGAAAACGAATATTAAGAAAAACTCGCACGACATAGAAAACGAACGACGCTTCATCAGCCACATTATATACACCAAACACCCTTAGCTCCCTTACAATTTCATTGCCGTCATTTTTTGACGGGCAATTCGCTAGTATTTATATAATGAGCAATGAGAATCAAAATTATCTCTCTTTCGGGGCTCATTAATCTTCATATTAACAAACCCACAAAATGAAAGGAGTATTTCACATACATTGTGAATCTTTAACTAAATGAAAATTCCCTGACAAGTGAATTACCTTTTAAAAAGAAATATATAAGCACATTTTCTATTTGTATTACAAAGAGGTCTCAACTGAAAATACTTAGAATTTTTTTTTTTTTTAGAGGTGTATACATTTGCTACTTTAATAACTGTGCACTTGTTTTAAAAATACATTTTTTTTTAGGTATTTTATTGCTGTTTCTCCTGCTCAGTGTAGAATTGCCTGATATTTCAGGGCAGGGTCACTCATTTGAGTAAGACTAGGATATACTACAGGATATTTCTCAGTGTGAAGGGCACAAGTCTCTAAAAGAGGTTGTTCTCTGAATAGGTAACCAGACCTATAGGACAAACCTACTTCAGGTATTGTCCATTCTCAGATAGAGCACCTCTACTCTTTTTGTTTATGATAATAAAAAAAACGTGATTAATTGTAATACAATTAAGAATAGACATACATTACACTTTGATAGAAACAGACAATATTGTTCATAAAATCTTGTGTTATTTGCATATCCACAAAGATGTTTAAAAAATACACAGATGCCCCATATATTTCTTCTTCACAGTAAAGATACATACTTATTTTTAAATGAATGCACTTTTTAGCGTTATATTGCTTATTAATAAAAAAAAAATGAATAAATATATGGACAAAATATGAATGAACATATTTATCAAATGTTGTAAAATCATAAGGATAAGAAGGGGTTAAATAAGTGAGACTGTTTTCTGTGGGGCATATTTAACAGAATTAAAAATTATCTATGAAAACATGAAGACATTTTGCTCACATTTTACCATGTCTACAACGTTATTCTTCTGTGCCATAATGAAACTTGTTACCTCTTTTGTTAAATATACCATTTTAGCTCCACATTTAGACTCTAATTAAATATGTCTACTATTTGCTCTACGATTAATGGATACACATATTTTGTTACAAATTTAAAGTTTAAAGTATATTTTAGCAGGTCACCAGTATACTATGACAGAACATGTTTGTAACTGCACAACTCAGGGTAATGAATCATTTTATTGTGATTAATTCAATATTAATTTGGTCATCATCGTAAACCATTTGGAAAGCCATATTGATTGAAATGGTAACAAATACAAAGGACACATGACTGGCCCAGATATGACCAATCGTCACATCCAACCCTCATCTTAAATGGGAAGACTGATGTTGTTGGATGTAAAACTTTTAAGCATAGCACCTAAGTAATCTCCTTAATTATGCTAGCCAAGTGGAAACCATCCGCTTGAACTGTTTAGCATTGACCCAATGAATCATCTGAGTTACCAATGCCCACAAACTCCTGTGGTAACACTACAATAGGGCTGGGGGGGCTGTATGGTCATCTTGTAGATAGGAAGTCCTTTTCTTGTATAAAACCAAAGGCCCACTGTGCCAAACTAATGAGTATGCAGACAGAAGGTTTCCATCTGACTAATGGCTCCAGATTCACCCATTCCTAACTAGTATATGTGTATATGAGCCATGTAGATTTCTATTCAGCGAGGATTAGTCTTCTTATTTAAAGTCAAATCATCATACACCCCATCAAAAGTGACTCTTTGCCATTTAGTCTTAAGAAAACTAGACCTGGCATGCAGTGTAAACTGTCCATTTTATGCTGTAGCACATAAAATAACAAAGTAACATAATGAATCATCGAGACAGTTGGATATATTGACAGTCGGCCACCCATGAAGACGAAAAGAGACATTCATTAACCATTATAAAAAACAACTGCAATAAATTCATTTCTGTTTGTTTGTTCAGTATGACTGAAGATCATGACTTAATCATTTGCACTCTTTACATTTACTTATACAAGACATTCAGAATAGAGACTTCAGGATGTACTTACAAGATAAGTTCCGTCATCATCCATTTTACTGCAGCAAAGAAGGCACGATAAGGCTGAAGAAAAGCAACTTATTTAATATCATTGGTAACATATACTTTAAGAAAATATACTGTATTACATAGCTTCATATAAGGAATTAATCTTCTATGACATATAGTAATATTGTAATATTTCAAGCAATTTAAGATTGGGAACTAAAAAAGTGTAAATGATGCATAAATAAACAGTGCAATTTATCAATGTGGGGGATGTGCATATATATATATATATATATATATATATATATATATATACACAAACATGCACACATATATAAATATATATTTAGAAATATGTGAATAAAATTATAACAGATAATGCTCAATGATGACTGTACTTACATCCAACAAGCTATGGGCGCTGTCAATGCTCTCCTTGTTTATTCTACACATGGCTTGATAGTCATAGAGTGTGATTCTATAGAGGTATAAGAACAATTGCATTTATGAGTAAGACACATTAGACTATGAATAAAACACATTTCAAGATAACACTGAAGTCTTGCCAATAATTCAAAAGGGACACATTGCAAACTTTCTATCACATATTTAAAATACAAAATGTAAAGCATGTTTTCTATGGTTGAATCAGAGCAAAAGAAAATTAATTTTTTTAAAATTTTAATCCATGTGCAAACTGCTTTTGCAACAATCTCAGGTACTTCATCTGAAAAAATCAGGTTAGACTATGAGCCACACTAAATTCCAAGCCCATAAGTGCAACATGAGACCGCAACTCGAAATAGAACATGCTGCGAGTTACGGGCTTGAGATGCAAATCCTTAAACCATTTGTTGAAGGTCAAGTGCGAGGCCGTGAATGTGATCAATTAGTCAAACCCATAGTTACGGATTCAGATGGAGCCAATGGCAACAAAGATCGTTATCATTAAAAATAGCGGTTAAATTTCAAAGTCTTACGGGCTTCAATTACAAGTTACGATCGGACCTGCATTACAGATATAATGCAATATTGATAAAGCCGTAAATATGATATTCTAGTCCATGTGAGTTCCATTATATGTATTAACACATTGATTGCCGGGATCGATATAACACGGAAATTAAACATTTTATATTGCCGATTTGCGAGCTTGAGAATGTTGTGCTAATAATTCTAAGACGTAACATCACTTTCCCTGTTTATAAAAGTACAGTAGTGTGTATATGTGCATTTACAGTGCTACGGATTAGACTTTACCCCCCTTGCGTGTCCTCTCTAGCACTCGTTGGCTTTTTGGCTCCATTTGCAGGTTACGGGCTTGAACGCCAGTGAATTTGTTGCAATTTAATACCATGATTGTAACAGTAACAGTTATGGGCTTGGCAGGTCAAAGGATTTGCAGGCGAGCAAGTGGAATTCTCAGGTCCCGAAGGGTTTTCTCGTCCCTACCCCGCATATCGTCGGCGGGTTGCTTTATGAGGCCAATTTAATAGCCGTAAGTCTTGCAGGCTACGTTATGAGCTACAGTTTTACACTTTAGGGGAATTAAAGTCAGTTATATTTTCAGAGTTGTAAAAGTAAGCTTTGTTTAGTTTTTCCCCTTATTTTTATTGTAATAAAAATGTTTACAATTTACTATTTTCAATACATGATAGCAAAATGTATGACTTCAGTATCTGTTACAATAAGAAATGTGTTTGCATATGTTTTTTGCAAAGATACCCAAAACGTGTAAGAACTTACAGCCTTATTAAATTGCGATTCAGCAAATTTAAAAGGGCTCTATTTAAGCATATAGCATATTTTTTTACAGAAGTTTTTAGTTAGTGAAGACCTTGCTTTTGGATAGAAGTTCACTAACTAAATAGTTCTGTAAAAAAATATGCTATGTGCTTAAATAGAGCCCTATTCAATTTGCTGAATCGCAATTTAATAAGGATGTTAGTGTTCACCAGGGCATAATCCAAATGCATCCCCTTTAATGTAATAAAATTATATAAGAGAGAAAAAAACATAAATTATTAAACAGCCATAGAAAAAAGCTCCTTAAAGGGCCCTTGTAGTCCGATATATGCTCTTTTGAAGAACTGCATTTTTAATGGATCTTTTATTCAGAACGTAAAAGAAGAAGAATACAGCATTTAATAAATTAGGATAGTCACAATAATATTTTTTAATGATATGGTTCTATAGGTGGGGGAAGACTTAAATGCAGCAAAACCTTTTAGCTACTATAATTGAAATGTGGCAATCCTTAGTGCTAGTGATATAATTTAATTAAATACAATGGGCCTCATTCTATTATCGGCCGCAGCCGCTGCGGGGCCGCAAGGACCGGCCGCAAGCTATTCTGCTATTCTATTCCCCTCCGGCTGGGGCTTCCGGCAGGCTTGCGGCCGGTGCCTTGCTATCTCTTGCGGCCGCTCGCGCCGGAGGAAAGCCTTTGATCTAAAACGTCCGCAAGAGTTTCGGCCGGAAGAAAATCCTGGTTGCTATTCTATTGCTCCGGGAACCCTCTCTGCAAGGCTAAAAGCGAGCCGCAGCTTACTTGCAGCAAACAGGTCCCGCTAGCACCAATTAAGCACATAAAATAGCTCAAATAAAGCCATCCTGCACTTTGCGGAGTCTATAAAGTGATATTCGGTGTTAGCAAAAATAGCACATAATTACCCTATACTCAAATCCGTAAAATATATATTTTTTAATATACGTAAAATATACATGTAAAAAGTCCATAGGGCTTGGAGCACCTCAGATACGCCCACGCCGCAGCCGGAAAATAAACAGTTAATTTGAACTCGGGTTTGGGCTGATGTGCAAGCTTGAGAGTGGGTTACTTTTAATCCTCATATCCCCCAATATGATCCCTAGCATTTACAGAGCTGTACAGTGCAGGCTTGAATTTATTTTTTATTTTTTAGATTTCACAGCTTACGGCCGGTTCCAAGATATGCGGCCGGCCGTAAGAGGAGATCCTTGCGGGGCCGTATAATAGAATCGCGAGTTAACAGAACCCCCGCAAGGAATCGCAGCCTTATGGCCGATTTACGGCCGATAATAGAATGAGGCCCAATCTCATTAAGTGAGAAAGCAGTTCAAGCAAACAGCTCCCAACATTAGCAGGTAAACACACATAGGGAAAGCTCTAGGAATAATGTGTGATTGTACAACATTACCGAAACTGTATTAGATATAGGACCCTCGTGGAAGAGGGTTTAATTTTGTGTGCCACAAGAGTCCAGTAGGTTCTACCATGGAGTGGTTAATGTTATAGACCTCCATAGACCCCATAGTTATTATTTTTATAGGAGATCATGTGAGGGAATCCCAGGGTCTCCTTCAGCTCATGGAGGAAGCAATTCCCCGGGGGTTCCCTTCAGCGCATGGAATGAGGGAATCCTTGGTTGTTCCCTGGGCTTGTAGGGCAAATTGGCAATTTGGTCTTAAACCCTTCCCCGCCATGGAAAGGAGTATATGAATATGGAGCACTGCAGCGGACACTTCTAAGCTTATAGCTTAGTGTCTCCTACGCATGGGGACAGTAGCGCATCAGGACTGCAGTCAAAAAGCTCTGGTATGTGGTCCCCAGATAACCCAAGTGATGTTTGCATTTGGAATTGAAGCCCACAGTTATGGTGGTGCATTTTTATTAGGATACATATAAGATTGGAATGGGGTCCTTGGTTTGGTCACAAGCATATGCAGTTTTTACCAAACTACAGTGATCCTTTTCCAAGTCTGGGATAGGCACGAAGCTAAATTAATCTAAACGTTTAGGTAGGCTAGAGGGTCCTTTTTGTAATACTAAAAACATGTAAATGTTGTTTTATTTGTTTTTACTTTATAAGACATTTTGCCCATCATCAAGGGCAGTTCATCCCAAACAGAATACTGTAAATAATGAACTACAGGGCCCCCTCAAATACTCTGCATAACAACAAGGTTAAATAATTTACATCCCCCAGACATTTTTTCTATCAAGAATGTGCAGTATTTTAAATCAAGTAAGTGTGCAAACAATTTTTGTTGATCTTTCTTTTAAGATTATAATCAGTGTCCCGTGCACAACTTTATTATTAACGGACTAAAGATGAAAGGGGATTTTACACTAATAGAGAATTCTGGTTCTGTCTCTTTCATTGCTGTTAGAAGTGGTTGCATTGATTCTTATAACTTATTTCAGCACTAAAGCGGTTAAAAGGCTAAGGTCAATCACTTTATTTAGGGAAGCAATTAAGAATGTTTCTTTTATCGAGACATAATCACATTGAAAAAAAAAAACTCAGATGTGATTTTATTACAGTTTTTAATGACTATGCTTTGTGGCTACCTGTATCCTATCCTGTTGATTATAGCCAAGCAATAAGGTAATTGCCTCCTTTCCTTTAGAACTAAATTTAAAACTATTAAATGGTGCCCAGCCTACGTCTGATGCTGCACACTACTACACTTAGCAATGTCAGTCTCCGCTTTCTGCAGATAACATGCCCGAGGCCTGGTGACATCATTGCCGTCTCATTTTAACCGCTGCCCACAGTCTCATAGCATATTATTATCATCACTGTGCTCTTAAAACAGAGTATTTCAAAGTCTTACCAAGATGAAAAAGGATAGGAAATCATTACCAATGATTTCCTATCCTTAAGTAAAAAATTCTTCCAAATAGGTAAACATATTGAAACGCACAGCCGCACGTACACAACTTTGCATTAATTTGCATATACTTGATCAATATACAGTGGATATAAAAAGTCTACACACCCCTGTTAAAATGTCAGGTTTCTGTGCTGTAAAAAAATGAGACAAAGATAAATCATTTCAGAACTTTTTCCACCTTTACTGTGACCTATAAACTGTACAACTCAATTGAAAAACAAACTATAATCTTTTAGGTGGAGGGAAGAAAAAAAATAATAATAATGTGGTTGCATAAGTCTGCACACCCTCTTATAACTGGGGATGTAGCTGTGTTCAGAATTAAGCAATCAAATTCCAAATTGTGTTAAATAGGAGTCAGCATACACCTGCCATCATTTAAAGTGCCTCTGATTAACCCCAAATAAAGTTCAGCTGCTCTAGTTGGTCTTTCCTGAAATTTTCTTAGTCGCATCCCACAGCAAAAACCATGGTCCACGGAGAGCTTCCAAAGCATCAGAGGGATCTCGTTGTTAAAAGGTCAGGAGAAGGATACAAAAGAATTTCCAAGGCATTAGATATACCATGGAACACAGTGAAGAAAGCCATCATCAAGTGGAGAAAATATGGCACAACAGTGACATTACCAAGAACTGGAGCTCCATCCAAAATTGATGAAAAGATGAGAAGAAAACTGGTCTGGGAGGCTACCAAGAGGCCTAAAGCAAAATTAAAGGAGCTGCAGGAATATCTGGCAAGTACTGGCTCTGTGGTACATGTGACAACAATCTCCTGTATTCTTCATATGTCTGGGCTATAGGATAGAGTGGCAAGACGAAAGCCTTTTCTTATGAAGAAAAACATCCAAGCCAGGCTACATTTTGCAAAAACACATCTGAAGTCTCCCAAAAGCATGTAGGATAAGGTGTTATGGTCTGATGAAACCAAGGTTTAACTTTTTGGCCATAATTCCAAAAGATATGTTTGGCGCAAAAACAACACTGCACCAAAAGAACACCATACCCACAGTGAAGCGTGGTGGTGGCAGCATCATGATTTGGGGCTGTTTTTCTTCAGCTGGAACTGGGGCCTTAGTTAAGATAGAGGGAATTATGAACAGTTCCAAATACCAGTCAATATTGGCACAAAACCTTCAGGCTTCTGCTAGAAAGCTGAACATCTTTCAGCATGACCCAAAGCATACATCCAACTCAACAAAGGAATGGCTTCACCAGAAGAAGATTAAAGTTTTGGAATGGCCCAGCCAGAGCCCAGACCTGAATCCGATTGAAAATCTGTGGGGTGATCTGAAGAGGGCTGTGCACAGGAGATGCCCTCGCAATCTGACAGATTTGGAGTGTTTTTACAAAGAAGAGTGGGCAAATCTTGCCAAGTCAAAATGTGCCATGCTGATAGACTCATACCCAAAAAGACTGAGTGCTGTAATAAAATCAAAAGGTGCTTCAACAAAGTATTAGTTTAAGGGTGTGCATACTTATGCAACCATATTATTTTATTTTTATATTTTTTCTTCCCTCTACCTAAAAGATTTCAGTTTGTTTTTCAATTGAGTTGTACAGTTTATAGGTCACATTAAAGGTGGAAAAAGATCTGAAATGATTTATCTTTGTCTCATTTTTTTACAGCACAGAAACTTGACATTTTAACAGGGGGGTGTAGACTTTTTATATCCACTGTAGTTATGCTACATTAAAAGTATATGGACGTTTCTGGATTTTACTTGGTATATAATATACTTGTGTGTCTATTTACTTTTATGTACTTCATCTTAATAAAAAGTACTTATAAACTCTGTTTTTACTGCCTAAAAGATAGTCCCTGTATGGGTCTGCCCACTGACACAGACACTGCAGGGCTGGATGTGCAGTAACTGTCCTAGCCTATCAGGGGCAGCGTCTAAGCGGCATGTTACATAATGTTTCTGATATGGCCACGGATTGGTTAGTATGTGACACTGCAAAGCCACTTCTACAGAATATGTTTTCATGAGCTGCGGAGGGCAGATCCAAGCAGGTAATATTAATATGATTTTAGGCTGTAAAAATAGAGCTTTTAAGCAATTCTTAATAAATCTAATCCAAATAACAGTATATGATATACCTATTAAAATCCAGAACCTTTAATATACCTTTTAAGCCACAGACAAATTGTTTTGAAGTTAAGCAATTGTGTAGGGCTAGTTTCAGGGCGATGCAGAGGGTGCTCTGCACCTGGTCTCAGTTTTGCATTAATTGACAGAATTGTCAGAATACATTTTTTTTTTTACAGTAAAGCATATGATAAAATACTAAATTACCATAATCTGCCTCCCATGCAGTGAGTTTCATGTATGTTTAGGCTACGTCCAATCAGAGCAGGCATCCTAGGATGTGTTAAAATCATTGAATGGTAAAGAATGCAAGCTGAGCTTTACCTAGCGGTATTGGCATTTTTAAGAGACGTAGGGCCTCATTCTATTACTGGCCGTAAATCGGCCGTAAGGCTGCGATTTCTTGAGGGGGTTCAGTTAACTCGCGATTCTATTATACCGCCCCGCAAGGATCTCCTCTTACGCATATCTTGAAACTGGCCGTAAGCTGTGAAATCTAAAAACGCAAAAATAAATTCAAGCCTGCACTGTACAGCTCTGTAAATGCTAGGGATCATATTGGGGGACATGAGGATTAAAAGGAACCCACTCTCAAGCTTGCACATCAGCCCAAACCTGAGTTCAAATTAACTGTTTATTTTCCGGCTGCGGCGTGGGTGTGTCTGAGGTGCTCCAAGCACTCTGGACTTTTTACATGGATATTTTACGTATATAAAAAAAAAATATTTACGGATTTGAGTATAGGGTAATTATGTGCTATTTTTTCTAACACCTAAAATCACTTTATAGTCTTCTCAAAGTGCAGGATGGCTTTATTTGAGCTATTTTATGTGCTTAATTGGTGCTAGCGGGACCTGTTTGCTGCAAGTAAGCTGCGGCTCGCTTTTAGCCTTGCAGACAGGGTTCCCGGAGCAATAGAATCGCAACCAGGCTTTTCTTACGGACGATTTCCTTGCGGCCGTTTTAGATCAAAGGCTTTCCTCCGGCGCGAGCGGCCGCAAGAGATAGCAAGGCGCCGGCCGCAAGCCTGCCAGAGTCCCCGGCCGGAGGGGAATAGAATAGCCGGAAAGCTTGCGGCCGGTCCTTGCATTCATTTGTGATTTGACCAATTGAATAGGGCTCTATATAAGCACAGAGCATATTTTTTTTACAGAAGTTTTTAGTTAGTGATGACCTTGCTTTTGGATAAAAGTTCACTAACTAAAAACTTCTGTAAAAAAATATGCTCGGTGCTTATATAGAGCCCTATTCAATTGCTCAAATTGCCATTGAATGAGGCCCCGTATAACTGCGGGCTTGCTGCATGCTCGCAGTCTGCTACAATTCCGGTGCTATTCAATTAAAAAAAGCCCACAAGCCAAAACCATAAACCATGCACTCGTCCATAGCAGTTCAGGGGGAGAATATTATCAATTAAGCAAAGCTGTAACCACCCAGCCAATAGAAAATGAGACCATCATCATGAGGTCAGTAAAACATGGAGGTTACATGTCAAACTATTAGTGTTTAGGGGTTCGATATGCAATCAGACTCTCAAAACGGCAAAATACAAAATAATAAAAGTAAATGCTGATACTGTTCTAGGCCATGTGGGTGGCCTGATATGTAATAACTCATTGTTTCTCATAATCGATATAACCCCAAAATGACATATAATAAATGAGACTGTTGTGCAATTAATTCTAAAGTCTGTCATCGCTTTCCCCGTTATTTACAGTGCAGTATTTGCATTTACAGTGCTATGGACAGGGGTTAAACCCCCTTGCGGGTCTTCTCTACCACTCATAGGATTTTCTTCTACATTTGCCGTTTACAGGTGTGAAAACATTTGCGGGGGCAGGGAGGGGAGGGGGGGAAACATACACATAGAGGAGAGAGTGGGGAAAGGTTTGCAATAAGCGCCTTTGAAGAGCGCTCATCAGGGGCTTGTGGTGAACTCCAAACCGCTCATCGCGAGGCCCATAAAGTAGAGATGGGGAGAGGCTTGCAATGAGCGCCGAAGGAGCTCATCGGGAGGCATGAAAGTGGTGGGTTGGCAGAGGCCTGCAATGAGCGGCGAAGCAGGGCTCGCGATGAGCTCCAAAGCCACTGATCACAAGGCCCATAAACTAGACGGTGGGAGAGGCTTGCAATGAGCGCCAAAGGCTTGCAACTTTTAACGGGCAAGTCGCTAGTATATTATATTCCTAGTTAAATCCAGAAACCTTCCATGTACCTTTACTAACTAATTATCAAACAAATCCCAGTTTGTAGGAAAAAAGATCAATATAGCATTTGAAACTTATATTTGTTCTTTGGTGTTGCAGGCTCCAACACAGTTATTTCTCTCCATTCCTCTTTAATAGCCTATTATTCAATTAACTACATGCAAATGCCTTGAACTTATAAATTTGGCTTCTGGTGTTTTTTTTAAATAAATGTTTATATGCATTCTATTGACTTAAGAATTCGTGCCAATAAATAAGTAATATTTGCCGAATATGTGGCAATATTAAGAGTGATTTTAAGTGGGCAATTGAATCGGGCCCGTAAGTGTCCAGGGGATGGGAGCGGTTCTGCCCAGTAGGGTCTCCTAAAGCTTGTTTGCCACTGCAGGGAAGAAGATAGATATAAACCCCTGGGCAAATCCTCTTCCATTCACTGGACAGCTTATGTTGATCAGCAGATTTGTCTGTATCTATAATGCTACAGTTCAAAACTGTTTTTTTTTTAATCAAATAACTATTGTATTGATAATTGGTTATTTAGTAAACAAAGTAAACCCTATTTCATGACCACCACAGGGGCCTTTTAATCTCAGAAAAATATAAGGCTCTGTATAAATTTAAGACATCCTGTATATGAAAAAATGCTGGCATAGATTGGATGATATCACTTTCTTTTAAGTTCACTTTAGGGCTACATGATGGGTATGGACAGAAAAGCAAACCTTCAATCATAGTTAATGAGAGTTTACTTTTATGCAGCACAATGGTCATTAACGACAAACAGGATTTTATTTCAGTCCTCAAAAGAGACCAAAAAGGGAACGTCCAATCCAATGAAACACAACACCATTTAGAAGATGATTATCAATTTCATCAGGAGGTCATTGCAGGTGAGTCCCAGTGACTGAAGGTTTCTATTCCCTGAGATGACCTTAGAGTGAATATGAGGTCATAAATACTGTTACTTCCCTATGCAACTTTCTAACGTGTACACAAAATATCCAGGGGATGGTCATCATACTCTGTTGTCACCAACCGACCATGAACCCTGAGGAAGTCTATACAAATATGGGGCCCGATTCTATTGCCCAATTGGTAAATTTATACACACTTAAAATCCCTCTTATTATTGCCACATATTTGGCAAATATTACTTATTGGCAGACTATCAACATTAGTAGCTGTTTAAACTATGACATTAAATTATTTGTTTATAAAATCTTAAATATGGCCAAACCTGCTTGTGTAAAGGGCACTTCCATGTAGTTCTGCTGTCATTTAGCACTTCATAGTGGCAATCTTTTAATAGAATTGAAAAGGGATGTTATCTATATCTTATGTTCCGTCCATTCCTGCCAGTTGTTTAATGCTATTAAGAACAAACACAAATGGCTGCCACCATAAAATTGATAATCAGAGCTAAAAATGCATGATTTATTCTATTTGTTCTAAAAACATTGCTCATTATCAATTTAAATTCTTTATACTAGCATAATATACATATGACACCTAAGTGGCCCTTTGAATGTGTCTAGTCAGGATTGCAGGTTTTTTTTGGAAATCTTATATGTATATGGTAGTTAAATGGATATGTAAGTGAGACGAGTTTCAAATGTTTCCTAATAAACAGCTACTGATTAGTAGAAAAATATGTATTATATTAATAAGTTGAATGTACTTACATATGTATATGCTAGATACTGATATCTGGATGAGCACACCCCCTAGGAAGCTTACATAAAGTGTACCCTGCAGGGTACAGTGTGCAACCTCTAAAGGAAATGATGGTTGCTGGTGTCAGCTTAAATTGCCCATAAGGAGACAAAAAACAGACAGCAACTGCCAGATTTGATACAAATGTTTCAGTTTTTACTTCCTCCTGATTGGCCAAAACTATTTTTTAAATTGTATACCAATTTAGCCTGGGTTTGGAGGGTGTTAACCCTAAGTTTCAACTGAGAGAAATTATTTTTTTTTTTTGCTAACTTCAAGGTAAGTGTTTAAAAGCTTATTTTGGTATTTTTTTCATGCATTTTTATTTTTATTTTCATACACTACTAATTCTTCTATATCAGATACACTCAGAAACCAGATCACTTACATATCCCTTTAACATTTAATTTTAGATGTATTTTTTTATAGCGGAGGAGATTTCCAATTATCTCTTTTATTTCTTCAAAACCTTCAGAGTGCTTCTAAATCCTTATTTAACTGTACCGGCTTTGTCAACCTCTGAGTTAGGGTTATGTACTAAAATTTCATGCCCTTTGGCCAATTCCACCAATTTAAGCTTCAATGAGCTGTTTTGATTGATCAGTGCTCAGGATTTTAGAGAATCTATCACGTTTGAACTGACAAATTGTTGAGTAAAAGGTATGTCCCACAGCAAAATATTTTAATTGTGAGTTCAGCGCTGATGACACGAAAGTCTCTCTAACTGTACAGTGTTTGTGTACAGAAATGTTTACATTGGACCTAAAGAAAAAAGGAAATTTCAGTGAATGCCCAACTACAAAGTATTTTCTTACTTTTGATGTGCATTTACTTTACTTTTTGTAGCCTGACAGGTGTATTAACCGTAACTTATAAAATATATATTGAATATCAAAATAGCATTTTATTTATGAGGCCTTTATCAGGGGAATTAAATGGTCTATATTTAAAAATACATGGCATTAATGGAGATAGTGTTTTTTAAAGTTTGAATAAAATAATATTAGCATATGCTGTACTAACATAATATATTTTTTAAATATATAAATATGTAGACAAAGCAAGAATTGAAAAGCTACTCAGAATGTTTGCCTTCCTCTGGACTAATAATAAAAAGAAAAATAAAAAAAAATTAAATAATTGATTAATAATAAATTAACAACTAAGTAATTAATATTTAATCTGAATATTGCAGATCAGAGGAGATCTTAAAAGGTTGAACTTGATGGACTGAAAGTCTTTTTTCAACCTTAATTACTATGGGCCTCATTCTATTAGCGGCCGTAGGAGATGCGGGCCGCAAGAACCGGCCGCAAGCTATTCGGCTATTCTATTCCCCTCCGGCCGGGGATTCCGGCAAGCTTGCGGCCGGCGCCTTGCTATCCCTTGCGGCCGCTCGCGCCGGAGGAAAGCCTTTGATCTAAAACGGCCGCAAGAGAATCGTCCGCAAGAAAATCCTATTTGCAATTCAATTGCTCCGGGAACCCTCTCTGCAAGGCTAAAACCGAGACGCAGCTTACTTGCAAGAAAAAGGTCCCGCTAGCACCAATTAAGCACAAAATATAGCCCAAATAAAGCCATCATGCACTCTGAGGAGACTATAAAGTGATTTTAGGTGTTAGCAAAAATAGCACAACATTCCCCTACACTTAAATCCGTAAATAAATTATTTTTTAATATATGTCAAATATCCATGTAAAAAGTCCTGAGGGCTTGGAGCACCTCAGACCCGCCCACCCTGCGGCCGGAAAATAAACAGTTAATGTCAACTCGGGTTTGGGCTGATGTGCAAGCTTGAGAGTGGGTTACTATTAATCCTCATGTCCCCCAATATGATCCCTAGCATTTACAGAGCTTTACAGAGCTGTCTTCAATTTATTTTTGACTTTTAAGATTTCTGAGCTTACGGCTGGTAGCAAGATTTACGGCCGGCCGTAAGAGGAGATCCTTGAGGGGCCGTATAATTGAATTGCAAGGTAACGGGACCCCCGCAAGGAATCGCAGCCTTGCGGACGTTTTACGGCCAATAATAGAATGAGGCCCTATGTAACTATATGGGATTTGAGCCACAATTACTTTTGTCGGTAAAGCTATGCTAAAAGTTACGGATTGCGCATGCTCAATGAGCGCCAAAAGTTACGCGTTTGACGGGGGTTGCAATGAGCACCGAAGGCGGGGCTTGCGATGAGCACTGAAAGCGCTCATCGCGAAGCCCACAAGTTAGAGGGGGTAGAGCCTCGCACTGTGTGGCAAACAGCATTGCCAGGCTTCAAATCTTATTGCCATAATTTTTGATGGGCAAATCGCTAGTTATTCATATTGTGTGGTCTTTTGTTACATTTATTACCCAAATTGGATACCTTTATTTCTAAATCTTTATGTCAGAGTTATTGAACTTGCCATTTTTTGAGTCTAATAACTGATTGTTAAATGAGGTAAGTGACTTCAGTTGCAGAGCAAACGGTCCTTTCCAATTATGAGTACTCAGGGTTAGGGTTGGAGTTAGGGTAAGGGGGTGAGGGTAAGGGTAATGGTTTAAGCATAGAAATTGTGTACGATCTCAGCAGCGCTTACCAACTGTGTACAATTTTGGCAGTGCCATCTAGCAACTCCATGCTGCAACTGCTGCTGCCACTGCCGGAGTAGTCATAAAATGAAAGATCAGAGCAAACTAATGCAGTGGAGGTGGTAGAAACCAAAAATACATATTAAGTGGCGGTTCCTCTAACATGAACACCTCATGGAGCAATAAGGCAAAATAGACAAGTTGCATGATGATTGTGTTGTAGCAGTGAAAGCACCAAATCCTAACCACTGGACCACCAGGGAACCCTGCACGATGATTACATATACATTACAACTTCTAGAACTGCACTCTTTCATATAGAGCAACTTATATCTATTTAGTACATTTTAATCATTGTGTAAAAAGCAAGCTGGACTTTTGCCACCCTAGTTTAATCACTGACCTCATAACTTCATACATAACAACATATTACTAAAATGGACGTGTCATAACAGACTTATATTTACATCATTTTATAAAACAGCAACAATTACCTTCCCTTTGTGTAAATTAGATTAAATAAAATGCCATAATAACTATGTTAGCCAGAAGACGCACAGAGAACCAGCTGATGGAAGGTAAGAGAGGGGAAAGGGAGAGGGGGGGGGGGGTAATTGGAGAGGGGTGAAGTGATGAGAAGGGAGGATGAGGAGGGAGGATGAGGAGGATGAGTCAGGACCCAGCATATGCTAATGAGGTGACGTGCATGTGATGTCACGTCATTAGCATATGCAGGGTCCCGACACAACCAGAAGACGCGCAGAGGAGCAGCTGATGGATGGTAAGAGAGGGGAAAGGGAGAGGGGGGGAGGTAATTGGAGAGGGGGAAAGTGAGAAGGAGGGAAGATGAGGAGGATGATAAGGGAGGGGAGGGAATGAGAAAAACTCGGCTTATACTCGATTATAACGAGTATTTTGAAACACACTACTTAATAATTGAGACTGCAATACTTCAGATATACAGTAAATTTTCAAAGCTAAATTTACAGCTTTTCAAATACAGATTTTGTAGCGAATCAATTATAAATGAATGAAACTACAATACGACAGCAATGGTCCTTTATGAGTTTAAAATAATGGATGGAAATGGAAACTCCTCCTAGCTCTGTTACACATTTTGAACAAAAGGTTATAATAAATCTGTTTGTTCTTTAAATATGAACGTGATTTAGCTGCTGTCAATAAGTGCACACAAGATAGGTTTGGAAATCGTTTCTGACCTTCCAGCTATAGACATTAAATTCAATTTAATGGGATTAAGATCAATTCCTTTTGTGAATTCTATTGTGTATTATGAATGATATTACTATGATATCCAGCATGTTTAGCCATGTTGTCACAATGCGATGCTTTTAGAAAATATTAAGCAATCCTTGAATTGACACAGTCAAACAATTAAAGTACACAGGTAATAATGACAACTTATTTATGGTGTATATTGCAAATTGCTCTCCCAAAATCTGTAATGTTTACTACTTGTCAGTTCTTGTCTTAACATTTTATGCTTTGGTAATCAAGATCAAGAATTTTAATTAGCACCTTGTGATGATAACAGGAAATACAACAGTATTGTTATTACTTTATTTAGATGCACCAAAAGCACAATATAATAAACAAATTTGCAGAGCTGTGCTTACAGATTTAGTTTAAAATTCATACCACCAAAAAGAAAAGGTGGTTTACTAGAGTTTTGGAAATTAAAAGCAAAATGTACTATATATTGTATTTATTGTATGACATCACAGACAATTCAGTTACACTGCAAGTTGTGAAGATGCGTAAATTATAGTTGAAAGTCCATATTATCTTCTTTTAATGGTCTCTTGTGTCCATCTGTGTGGCATCATGTAGCAGTTATGAGATCTCTTATTGACATTTTTCAACCAAAGTTAGTGTACATTTTATCTACCATGTAAATTTCAAACCATATAGCTCCTTATAGCATATACCAATATATTGACAGATTAGAAAACAATAATGTTGTAGTAATAACAGTATTTAGTAACTTAAACAGTATAAGTATATGCAAATATAATAAAATAAAATTGGGTCAAGTGTTTTGTTTATCAGTGTATTTTAATTAGTTTTTACTATTGGAAATATTCATTTCTTAGGTGTGTCCCACGTCGTGAGACCCGTTTCAAAAGTCAAATTTTACATGTACAGCAGGTAACTTGCATCATGGGTAATAACCCCCCCTCAAAGAATGCCCAGAAAAGCTAAATAGAAATCAATCAAGAACAGAATGTAGTTGTGGAAGAGAACAGTGTAAATGCATCAGATTGACCATATATATATATATATATATATATATATATATATATATATATATATATATAGTTCACCACAACAATCATTTATAATATGGTGGGCAAAAGAGCGATAGAGGCCTCCACCGTACAGTAGTACAGTAAATAAATAGTATATCTGTGTTCACATTTAAATATCTAAAACAAGTTAAAAAACCTGCTTCCAGCTCAGAATTCTGAGAAATACAGTTATTACACTGCATTCTGGGAAGCTGAGCTGGGACATGTAAATGTGCCCACAAATGCATTAAAGCTTTGTAATACAGCATGCATAAGCTTAAAGGAAGCCATGTTTGATAATGGCTACGAATTGAAGAACGAGGCATTTGTGGGCACATTTGCACATACCAGCTCAGCTTCCCAGAATGCAGTGTAATAAATGTTTTTCTCGGAACTCTGAGCTGAAAGCAGGTTTTTTAAGTTGTTTTAGACATTCAAGTGTGAACACAGATGTACTATTTATTTACTATATATATATATATATATATATATATATATATATATGTACATAATATAAATATATATATACAGTAAAACTCCCGTTATCCGGTACCCAGAAGGGCTCCCTATTGCCGGATAACTGTAGTTGTCGGTTAATCAAGAGTCCTCAAATTTAAGGGTCTAAACGGCCCTTAAACCCCCCGCCCCCCAAACCCTCAAAATGCATTTAAAAAGGCATTAGTACCTAAACTGAGCTATTTAGGGCCAAAAAAAAACAATTAGAAAAAAAGTTAGCATTTTTTTTTTGCAGTCTCGAACTGCCGTATAGTGCCGGTTATGCCGTTTTATCGGGAGTTTTTTGAAAATGGGGAATTGATGCGGAGAGTCCTGGTTAGTTGGGTGCCGGATAACCGGGATTCTACTGTATATATTTCAATGCATGCCCTTTTAAATCTACTAAGTACTAAGTAATATATATATATATATATATATATATATATATATATATATATGTATTTATTACTTAGTACTTTCTTAAACCAATATACATTTTTTTATTATCTCTTCAGTAGTAATTAAAAACATTCTGTGACTCCACAGTTTTGATTAAGGATCAAAGGTATGGAGACAAATATGATCTTTTTAATTGGAATATTCAGATTTTTATATGCTCTATCCATCTACTATAAGTGTCTGTTTTTAACTACTCCATTTTGGCGTGCATCAGACTGTAAAGAGTTTTTTCAGCTAATGGAGGTTTCAGATATTCTTCTTTCACCTCCAAGCCCAAATAGCCTTTTCTTTAATCTCACATTGCTGGATACTGAGACCATTATAGCTGGCATTAACAGATAAGAGGAAAGCTTTTTTTTAAAAACCCACCAATAAAAATATATGTACAGAGTGGTAAATCACTGTGTTCACATAATTGAAAGCAGGTTTTTTTATGATCCAAAAAAACAATCTTCACATTTAACTTTATTACAGGGCAGGCATATATTGTACTAATAGTAAGAAAAACATACAAGGCACTTAGACAGAATCCAAAACATATAATAAAAAATACATACTAACAAGAAAATCAGTGTGCAGCATTCTGGTGGACGATGGCTTGGGATCATTCCAGCACCTCACTGGGGATATGAGATTCATTTTTCCCACCATATAATAAGTACATATGTAAGAGATTCCTTGTGAGACTCCACACAGTGTGTGATTATGCAACTTCTTTGGCACTGACTTTTTTGAGTTAGCAATTTCCTTACTTATATTTAAGGCAATATCTAGAAAATATATTTATCAATACTTTATTTATTGTATATTATAATATATTAATACTATATAAAGTTTTTTTTTTAAGGGACCTCTATAGTTATATATAGTATTGTGACAACCTATATTTAGATATTTGGAATGGAAAACAAGAATAAAAAAAAAGTCTCATTTACTATGTTTTATATATTTGTATTCTGTTGCAGTGGAATCTACCATTTCAGTTTCTGTTCATCAATCTACTGAGGTGGAGAAAGACTTTGAATGCAGAGGAAGCGTATGATAATAGGACTAATGAAGGAAATCTAATCACTTAACACACATGAATCAGCTGAGAAAAGCACCAAACAGTAAAGAATAGTTGTGTATAAACAATAAAAATGTTAAAGCTGTGTTCACTTATTTTAAATTCTAAAATTATTATTGAATTACATTTTTATAGAGATTATATGGAAAAATTGTCCACAAAGGTCAGAATCAGAATTTACAGAATTTAGACAGAATATACAATTTTCAATGAAATGTATTTAAAGTTACATCTGCAGATTTACCGTTACTCTGTGCTGCCATCCAATGCACATGCTCTATTACATCAATCCTTTCATAGCCTCTCTCAACATAGGTGGAGTAGGGCAGGGAGCGATGGGTTAACAAGATCTTCACTGCTCATGGCTGATCTCATAATAATAAAGCTATAAATACTGTGGCCCTCATTCAATTGCAATTTGGCCAATTGAATAGGGCTCTAAATAAGCACATAACATATATTTTTTAAAGAAGTTTTTAGTTAGTAAGCATCTATCCAAAAGCAAGGTTTTCACTAACTAAAAACTTCTTTAAAAAAAATATGTTATGTGCTTATTTAGAGCCCTATTCAATTGGCCAAATCGCAATTGAATAAGGGCATGTGAAGGGGGCGTTGAAATATGCCACAAAGTGTTATGGCCATTCACAAATCAATTTAGTGAACTGTATTCGGTCCTTGGGTAACAGTGTCGAGATTAACTGCTTTATAATATTTGGATTTTCTGCATAGTTTAACACTGATACAGGAGGACATAGTTACTACCTATAATAAAATCACAGTACCTTTATTTGATCTTTTTTAATAGTATCATCTTTGAAGTTCACCAGCCATGGTCAAGGTAACCTCTGTATTTTATAGTCTCTCTCCCACAGAAAAGTTTCTTTGATATAAATATTTTATAAAATTATTCAAAGCTTGTCTACATATCACTTAGTTAGAATTAATGATGTATGATAGGTCACTTTGCAAAATAATTAATACTGCAGAGTTGCTGATGATCACTAATAACCAAAAACTGTATTTACCTACATCTTGGAAACATCTTTGAGATATTATAAATCTTACCTTTTAAAAGAACCCATTGTTAACAATTTATTCATCACAGCTCCTTCTACTTCACCAAAGAAGTTCCCAGTCTGAAAAGACAAAAAATGCCATTAAAAAATAATAAATAAATATATATATATATATATGTCCTCAGGAGCCCGGGAGCCCGGGAGTCCGGGAGTCCAGACTTCTAAACTTCTAGCACCTAAGGGATTCCTTCCATAAATCTATAAACAACCTGCTGGCTCCTATGCAATCTTCTTGGCACCTAAATGCCTTGAAAACCTTCAGCATAGCTGTAGATCAGTGGTGGGCCTGATTTCTAAAGTGGGAAAGAACGACCCTCTTCAACAATACAGAGTCCATTGTGTCTCTCCACAACTAGCAGATCACTCTTTCTTGCACTCATGCCCTCATTAGCTATACTTTGATTCTCAACAGCCAGTTATACTAACAGTACCAGTCACTAAAACCTTATCTGACTAATACTTTATAAATGCCATGACCATTATTCACAGTGATATGTAGACTATAGTGGAACGTATAAGCCGTTAAAACCATATTCTATTCAAATCAGTGCAAAGCTAGAAAAAAATCTGTAAATTACATGAAATATCACTCTATATAGGCTATCAACAAAGATCTACATAGTAAGAACGATTGTATTCCCAATGGATCTGGAGAGCTGGACCATAAAGAAGTATCTATCTATCTATCTAGATTTCTAAAAAGTGAATAAAACATACTCTTTTTGACTTGAAAAAGAGTGTTATATCACTCATAAGCTTGTCACCTATATATTGAAATATTCTTATTTTGCAGTCACACAACTGAATACCACTTCTTTGTAGCACAGTTTTAAGTACTTTAAAAGTGTTTTCTTTCCTTCGTTATTATTATTATTATTATCTTTATTTGTAACGCGCCAACATATTCCGTAGCGCTGAACAAGGTTGAGTACAAGATTGACACATTAAAAAGTGGAGAGTCCTGTCTTTGAGTTTAGAACCTAGTGTGTGCGAAAGCACCTTACAAGATTTAATACTCGCAAACGTACAACTAATGGCTGGTTTCTCTATATTATTAAATTGTTTTGCTGATTTTATTGATGTTGATGTTTCTAAAGTACCTTAAATTACGGCTTATGATTTTTAACTATCAATGGTTCTCGCCTGTTTTCATATTACCCAAGTTATTATTAAGCTAAATATAGTTATAATTGCAGTTAGTGTAAGAAATGTAAAAGCTCGGAAAGATAAAGATGTCCCCACTAAATTATTTCTGGTCCCCTATACATTTTTTTGCACTATTAATAATGGGGAACCTAACTATACAGATCCATCCTAAACCAATGGTTTGGAAGAGCAGGGAATCTATTGTAGCTTCTTTATAAAAGCAAATCTTAAAATGCATTCATACACTTTGTAACATTACCCCATAAACACTCCTAGTGATTAGATCTTCAATGGCTTTTAACTGGTTATTGTCTAGCACCTTACATCATTAGTACAAATGATAGATCGGTTTGAAAGGCGTTAACCGCGCAGCTATATTCTTATGTGCTCTATCTTTGATTATATGTATTATTGCTGCCATTGTTCACAAGTAGACCAAATGCACATTGTATCTGTTAATGCATCCTTACCTATGAAAACATTCCACTTGGAGAAGAAAGGTGTGTCTCGTACTTCAGTTCATGTGAATGCCAACATATTTGTACAATGTAAGCCGCTGTGATATTACAACTAACGTACTTGACCTCGGTTATACTCTTGAAAGATTACAGAAAAAACAAAGCTGAGCCCATCTGGAAGCATTCCAGATTTCAAAGCATTATCTTTTTATACCACAAAAAAAAAAAAATAAGAACAGTTTCCAAATAAGTGGGTGTGTGCAGGTTGCTGGGAGTAAGCTGAACATTTTATGGACCTTTCCATTAAGTTTGTACAGTATGACTTGCATTAATCGTGGCGCAGGATATCAGGTGACATTAATCAATGCCAAAATAATATGTATGATTTAACAAATGTTAACTTTACTTATTAACAATTATACTTCCATTTAAAACAAATATTAAGCTTTATTTATTGGAGGTACTTAGCACATTTAGAATGATGAACTATTCGGTAGATAATAGTCCTCCTTTAGATATAGCAGCCAATATCTATATACAGAGCATTGGAATTGCTACAAGAAAATATTTATTAAGACATCATTAATTATATTATTCTGTATGAACCTTTGCATTACTATGTTTGGAATCTAACTAACTAAGAGTTCACTTATCCAGTACTTCACCATTTATCACCCTATATTACATACTAGTGACTTGCACGTCAAAAAATGACGGTCAATCAAATGTGTCTCTTTCCCACCTCTACCTTCTCCTGTGTCTCTTTCTCCTCTCTCCCTTCCCCTGTGTCTCCTCCCCCCTCTCTCCTTTACCCGGTGTCTCCCCCCTCCCTTGTGTTTCTTCCCCCCTCCCCTGTGTCTCTTCCCCCCTCTTCCTCCACTGTCTCTTCCCCCCTGTCCCTTCCCCTGAGTCTCTTTCCCCCCTCTCCCTTCCCCCTCCCCTGTGTCTGTTTCCCCAGTGGCCTGTGTCTCTTCCCCCCTCCCCTGTGTCTCTTCCCCCCCTCCCCTTTGTCTCTCCCCGCCCCTCTCGTGTCTCTTCCTCCGTCTCCTGTGTCACTACCTCCTCTCCCTCCCCTGTGTCTCTGCGCCCTCCCCTGTGTCTCTTCCCCCTCTCCCTCGCCTGTGTCTTATATACCCCCTCAACCTCCCTTGTGCCTTATACCCCCACCTCGCCCTCCCCTGTGTCTCATACCCCCACCTTGCCCTCCTCTGTGTCTCATACCCCCCTTGCCCTCCCCTGTGTGTCATAGCTTCCCCTCACCCTACCCTGTGTCTCATACCCCCCTTGCGTCTTATACCCCCCTCGCTGTCCCATGTGTCTCATAACCTCCTTCTCGCCCTCCCCTGTGTCTCATAACCTTCGGCGTCTTATGACCCCCTTTCGTCTCATACCCTCCTCGCGTCTCAAACCTCCCCTTGAGTCTCATACCCCCCCTTGCGTCTCATAGCCCCCTTGCGTCTCACCCCCCCCCCTCGTATTTCAACCCCCCCTCGCGTCTTATACCCCCCTCTCGATTGCCCTTATCTCCCCCATGCCCCCCAGATGCTCCTTCTGTCCCCCCAGATGCTATCTCTGTTCCCCCGTACCTGCAGTTTCATTGGTGGTTCGGTGGAGTCAAACCCGTCCTATCTCCAGTGTGGCATAGTAGCTCTGACGTCATTCCGGAGCCCCCCTACGCTGCACACCGGACGCGCTGGCAGGGAATCCACTGAACCAACAATGAAACTGCAGGTAATGGGGAGCATCTGGTGGGCAGGGGGGAGGTAAGGTCAACGGAGAGGGGGATATGAGACACAGGGGAGGGCGAGGGGGAAGGAGACACAGGGGCTTATTGCAGCCCCTGTCACTTGTGGGAGATGTGGCCCGTTGTGCGAACTCGAAAGGCTTTAATGCCTCAATGGCTCTCCTTGCTTCGCGAGGCTCGCAAGCGTGACGACAAATCGCAGTTTGACAATTATAATATGTGATTTACACTGTATTCTGAAAATACGGAAATACTGTATTTATATTGTAACATCTTTCTTTTGCACCATATTGCTTGCAACAAGCTACATTTATTCAGGCTGGGATAGTGGCATTAGCTGATAGGCCTGTTTATTTTACCCACATAAAAAGCTTAGGTTTAACTGATCTTCCAGATACACCTATGCATATCTAATTATATTTTAATTATTTTACTGCACTTTTGCTGGAAAGCTATTTACATCATTTCTCTAAAGTACTTCTAATTATTCATGAGCTGTGAAGTTTATAACTTTGTAATAATAAAATGATGCTGATGCTTTAAGCATTTTTCATTTAAAGCCACCCCCACTATTTTATTACTATATATAAATGCTGCCGTGCCAGCTTTTAAATTTCTAAAAATATTTGATAACTTATCTGCAGTTTAGCGGCACCAGGCAATACCTTGAGATTATGGGGACAAGTCCTCAGGCCCTGAATTTACCACAAAGTATAATCTCCCTCTATTTGATTATATATTCTCTTGACTGCAGTAATACATGTCATTGTGCCCATTGGGATTAGTATGTCCGAAGAAACCAAAGTAAGAAGCGCCAGATAGCAGTGAGAGAGGACAGCTGGAGGATGAAGTGACTTGTGTTATAACACAGTGAGATATGTACCAGTTTTAAACATCTCAGGAGTTCCTGCACTTCAGTGCTGTGGACGATGTGGGGCACCATTGATGTGCCAGTTAACATTGGTGAACAAAGTAAATAATTATAAAAATATTTTGTCAAAGACCAATATTAAAAAATGTTTTAATAATTGATTAGATACAGGGCTTCACATATCCCAAAGTATCCCTTATTCAAATGAAGAGTCACTTTTATATATGAGAGCATTTGGACCATGTGTCTGGCAGGACCTACAGCTGTGTACTTTCTGTGTGCTTCATTATTATTATTTTGCTAGCGACTTGCCCATCAAAAAATGGCGGCAATAGAATTGTAAGGCAGATAATGCTGTTTGGTACACAAAGTACCGTATTTTTCGCCCTATAAGACGCACCGGCAGATAAGACGCACCTAGTTTTTAGAGGAGGAAAACAAGAAAAAAAAAAATCTGAATCAAACACAAATACACTCAAACACAAATACACTTTACACACAGATACACACCTACATTACACACAAATATAAATATATATATATATATATATATATATATATATATATAGATACACATACATACATATACATACACACATAAATATACATACACATACATACATATATACACACACATACACACACATACATACACACACACATACATACACACACACACACACACACATACATATGCATATGCTGCAGCATTTGGGAGCCATTGACCCTCCCTGACCCTCCTGATCCTCCCTGACCCTCCTGATCCTCCCTGACCGTCCTGATCTTACCTGACCCCCCTGATCCTCACCTTTATAGAGACACATACATACATATACATACACACATAAAAATACATACACATACATACATATATACACACACATACACACACACATACATACACACACACATCCATATACTGCAGCATTTGGGAGCCCTTGACCCTCCCTGACCCTCCTGATCCTCCCTGACCCTCCTGATCCTCCCTGACCCCCCTGATCCCCCTGATCCTCACCTTCCTTCTGATCTCTGCCATCTTGATCTCACCCCAGCGCTTCCTACCAGCACTCCACGTGTACTGCAGCGTTGGGTGTGTGACGTCACTAGGACGCACCGGCCGACGCGATGCTGGTAGGAAGCGCTGGGGTGAGATCAAGAGGACAGAGGCAGTCTGAAAAGGTATATTCGCCGTATAAGACGCACCAACTTTCCTCCCCCAGTTTTGGGGAAGAAAAAGTGCGTCTTATACGGCGAAAAATACGGTAAGTATTTTGGTTGCGTGAGTACCGTCGGAGCTCATTGCGAGCCTCTTGGTTGGTGTATGTTTGGTTATGAGAGCTCCTTTGGCGCTGATTGTAAGGTTGCGCTGATGTCCTTTTGCGCACATTGCGAGCCTCTGTAAACACCGTTGGCGCTGCTTGTGAGGCTCGCGCTGATCGCCTTTATCGTTTATTGTGATTCTGTAATTTTTGTATTTGGTTTTCTCTATGTTTGTATTTTGTAATGTAAATTAATTAATTATTAAAGCTATATACTTTACCTATTTGTAACTAATATATGCAGCAAGCAATGTGCTGAAGAGCTAACAATCTGGTTTGATGTTCCTGCAGCATACAATGTAGATTAGCACTGTTGTTGACCTGAGGTGCAAGTGTCAGCAATGTCTGCAATGTGTAGTGTAAATAGGCTGCGTGTGCGAGGGAAAATCGTTTGTTTAGCTGTGTAGTTCCGCATGTTGTAATGTTAATGTTATTAGTTTGCAGTTAGTGTCGTAAAATGGCTGTGATTGTGTATGTGTTAGGCGCGTGTGGAGCATTTAGCGTGCTTCCTAATAGTGTATTTAGTAGGTTGTACGGGTCTGTGTAAAAGTCGTATGTGCTTGGCGGTGTTTTGCGTGCTTAGGAGTCGTGTAGCCTCATTTTTGTTTTTTCGGAGGCCATTTTTTCTCTGGCTTAGGGGATTTTCGAGTGTCGAAAATCTTAAATTCTATCGAAATTGGCGTGTAACCTCATACTCAGACGTCCTGCCTGTCTCCCCTTGCTGTGTATCTTTTTCGTGTTTTTTGCTGGGCGTGTTGCGGCGGTTATGTGTGTATTTTTTGCGGCTGTATTTCCCCCCCCCCCAGTGGCAGTTTTATTTTGTAAGTGTTACGGGCCGTAATTTTTATAGGAAATTATTTTCAAAAAGTGCTACGGGTCTCGCACTTTGAATTATGTTTTTGAGATGTGTGTTGATGTGTAGTCCCGCGGGTTGTAGGTATGATGCGGAAGGCGGGTGGGGTCGTAGGGATGAGCGCCTGTGGCGCTCATCTCCACCAGCACAGTGAGCATCTTCGGCGCTCCCTGCCTAAGTCCTACGGGGTCGTAGGGATGAGCGCCTATGGCGCTCATCTCCACCAGCGCAGTGAGTTCCTTTGGCACTCCCTGCTTAAGTCGTGCAGAGTCGTAGGGATGAGCTCCTACAACGCTCATCTGGCGCTCCTTGCCTGGCTGCGGCCACAACTGCAGCCCTTGCAAAGCGAGGGCCGCAGTTGCTGCGGGCTCACTTTGTGAGTCCGCAGTTTCCCCGTTGCGTTAGCGCTGGCAAGCCCGCCCTGCTGAGGACTATATATGTGATGGCCTAACATAGATTATGCCAACATATATCACCATTTTGCTTTTTTTTATATCCCTTTCTGGATCGCTACATTGTTGCAGTGAAGGGGTTTGTGTATGGTTCACTGGAGAAGGAAATGCAATCCACTCCATAAAAACCATATGGATAAGCACAACCAGAAACACAGAGTGATGTACTTGGCGTGCTGCGTCCATATGAGCGTCGGACATGACTGAAGGACTGAACAAATTCTACCCTAAACCCATGTAATCTATTTTAGTACTTACAGTTTGAATAAAAAGCTTTTAGTAAGTTTTTTTTTTAATGTATATTATTATGTATATTACCTTCCAATATTAGCTAGCATTAAACAAAATATAGGGGAGAGAATCTGCGTGTCATAGGAAACCATTCATATTGACTATATAAGTCAGGCTACATGAGGAACGTCTTAAAATAACAAATTTATCATTTTGACTACCGTATTATGATTTGCACTTTGATTTGACTATTGTTAATGATTTCCAAATCTATTTGACTATTGTAAATGAAATTATATAGTATAGTATAAATCCTTGTTAATTGTAGACTGGATTAATATTTTTTTATAACTTCAAATGTTATTCTCTGAATGGGTTCCATGCTTTTTTTTAAAGCCAGTAATAGCTAAAGGCATACACTTAATTTTGTGCCACTTCCTTCATAACTTAAACTGAATAACAGCCTTATTAAATTGAGATTCAGCCAATTGAATAGGGCTCTATATAAGCACAGAGCATATTTTTTTAGTTTTTAGTTAGTTGAAGACCTTGCTTTTGTATAGAAGTTCACTAACTAAAAACGTCCCTAAAAAAAATTGCTCTGTGCTTTTATAAAGCCCTATTCAATTGGCCGAATCGCAACTTAATAAGGCTGTATGTGTCCTAGAGAAGATAATTTCTAGAGTCTACAAAGACATGACACTGTTCCTTTTTATATAATTATTTCAGTAATTAAAAAATTACCATAATAAAAAAATATATAATATGGTTCTTTTCTTATCTTCGGCTAACAATTCTATTTATTTCCCTTGTAACATCCCATAATGTTTTCACCAAGACTTAATTTTGTCTTTGTACTGGAAAATATATATGTAAATGCTCAATTCAAACTACTGTAAAGAAAAAAAAAGAAAAGAAAACGGATTGGTACAAAGACATGCACAGGTGCATTATTTCTCAAGTTACAAACTTCGGTTGAATTACTTCGGAACATATTAATTGAGGTTATAAAAAATACTTTTGGTCCAAACTTTTTAAGATCTCCACTGACCCACGTGTTTTGTGAAATGTGCACTGCTCTAAAAGAAGGTGAATAAGAACCCTCTTGAAATATTGATAATTGTCTTATTTGGTGGAAAGAAAATCTCTGTTGGACCCAGCTGGGAACTGGTGAATTCCCAGGATCAATATCTTACCTATTCTATGTTGATTGACTTATTTTTATATCTTCTTTCATTAAATAACATATATATATATATATATATATATATATATATATATATATATATATATTTTAAAATCATCTATTGAATCTGTTTGCCCCTTTGTGAAACACATTTATTTCTTTGTGGTGAAATCTTTATTCCTCTAACCTCAAGAGGTGATCTTTTATCAATGGTAAAAGTCTTGGCATTAAAAGGACACCTGACCCAACCTTAAAAGACCTTGGAAAATATAGAAAAGATAACCATATCACCTTGTAGGCAATGGGAGGAACAGCCTGAAGATGAGGAAAATGCAACTATTTTCACTTAAAATAAATTAAAAACTTGTTTACTAAACTTTACTACAAATAAAATATGAAAGCCGGGCCTTTCATTTTATTTTTGTTTCTATTTGAGTGGTAGAATTTCCAAGTCTAAATCGACTGTTAATTTCTTAAAATGCTGTCAATGAATCAAATCAAATGAAGTGTTTGTGTAAGTCCCATCCGGCACTTAAGAGATGGTGAAAAGAAACTATTTTTTTTCGAATGTTCATTTGTGATTTGTATAACGAGTCTCTCTCAGACTGGCATCCATCAACTCTGAGTATGAATGTTTGTTTTAATCAAGGTATTTATACTTTTGCATAGTGGTACATTTAGGAAGATGTTTATGGTTAAACATAATGCTGTGCATGTTATGCCAGATAAAAGTACCATTACAGAATAGCACTGTACTGTAAAAAAAAAATAATGCTTACCACAAATCAGTAATTTCAAGTAAAACTAATGTTTTTTTCACAGCAATATTCTGTACGTAAAGCCAAGTATATTATATTTCTTTTATTTTGACTAAAAATGAGGAGACCACCAGGTTTTGAACTGTTTATTAGTAACTGTCTGAGTTACTGCCCTTTGGCTAAAGGAAATACCCTTACTACCGCTAATAATTGGTTAAACAACATAAATGGGTAGATTATATTTCAGTTCCACTGTAAAGCCATGACATGAATTCGTCCCATTGTCATGGCCGAACCTCAGCTTATAACACAACCAATGATTGGACTTCCAGCATAATTAAGTGACTACATTATAGATGTATTCCTGGGGTTGACTCTTAAGTGCAATAATTATAGTTATGTTTACATTAGTATAGGAATGCTATTTCAACTCATTTTCATCCACGTTTGACACTTCCTGTGTGTGTTAGATAAATATTTAGGGTCTTTCAGACATTCCAATACAGACTCGGATCAGTTGTATGGTTCACAGACGTATTTCTTTGTTCCAGTTTTAATGTAAAGTGGAAACAGGGTTAAAGATGGTTAAAATGACCTTAATATTTATGCTGACAAAGACTTGAAAATGATCCAGTAAAATAATGCACCAATCTCTGCTACATATTTTTTAAAAGGATGTTAATTGAAACTTGAAATATATTTAAATGTATATCTAAGTTTCCCTGTTTTTACTACATGCTGCTTATATCAGACACGCACATTACATTGAGTCATTCTATACGCAGTTTTATATTATTTTAATCCTGCGTTTTTGGCATAAGTAGCCGCAAGGGGAGGCCGAAAGCTACTTAGCTATTCAATTTGCGGCCTCCGAGTGGCTTACGAGCCTTGAGCTGCGGTCCCTTGCGATTAGCACAATCGCAGCTTACTTCCGTCAAAGTCTTTGATCTTGAGCCGCCGCAAGAGTTGCGGCTGCCAGAAATCCCAATTCGCTATTCAAATGCTACGATCATCCTTCCGTAAATCAGTAAAATCGAGCCGCACCTTACTTACACCAAAGAGCTCCCACAAGGCTCTTACTTAGAAAATGTAGCATTAATTAAACACATAAAAAAGACATCCTGTACTTTTATTAGAAGTGAAAGTGATTTTAGGTCTCAGCACAACATTACCAAACTATCAAATCGGCAAATAAAAATAGTGTATTCCATGTTCGTCATAAAGTCCCACGGGCTTCAACCTCAAAGCCCCTAGGACTTTTGAATCCAACCTCTGGGCTTGGAGGTTGAAGCCCGTCGGACGTCATGACGGAAATGTAACATGCAATAAAGTAGTTATTTATGGCGATTTGAGAGATTGTGAATGTTGTGCTAATAATTCTAAGACTTAACATCACTTTCTCTTTTAATAAAAGTACAGGATGGCTTTTTTATTTGCTTATGAAGTGCTAGACCTTTGCGGTCCTACGGGCTTGAATGACCTCCAAGCCGTAACTTGTGGTTCAAGCTCGCAAACTCGGAGCACTGTAAATGCAAATATAAATTCAATACCGCACTGTAAAGCACTATGAATAATGGGGAACACAATGGGGACATGAGGATTAAAAACACAACAAGCTGGCATATCGCCACAATACATTACTTTATTTCCCGTTTAATTTCGCCCAAAGTCCGACGGGCTTGATTAACCTCCAAGCCTGTAACTCGTTATTCAAGCCCGTCGGACTCTGGACATAAATTAAATATGAAATAAAGTAATGTATTGTGGCGATGTGCCAGCTTGAGAATGTTGTGCCTTTAATCCTCATGTCACCCATTGTGTTCTCCATCATTAAAAGTGCTTTACAGTGCTGTCTTGAATTTATATTTGCATTTACATTTCTCTGAGATTACGGGCTTGGAAACACAAGTTACGGCCTTGCGGCCACAATCCTGTTCAAGCACAGTCGTGCTTACTGCTGATAGCATGGTTTGCGATCGGCCGTAAAGGGGACCTCCTTGTGGCGCCACCTAAGTGAATAGCAGCGTAGACGTAGCGCTACGCTGGGCCGCAAGGAATCGCAGACTTGCTGCCGTTTTACGGCCCTGATTAGAATGAGGCCCATAGACACAGTGTACCTACCAATAGAAACACTGCATTTGGGTATCGATTTTAACCCTATACTGACCTTCAAGCCAACAGCAGCACAGAGCAGAGATCCACAGAGCAATGTCTGTGCTCCTACTTGCTTCCTTGGGCAGGGGACAATACATCTCATGATGCTTTGCTGCACAAACTGCCATCACAAACATATTTTATGCTAATTTTAGCAGAGATTTTCAAGGGTATTAACTGCTTGCAAACTCAAGAGATTTAGCAAATTTTAGGGTAAGTTTAATCATGTTTATTTTGGTATTTTTTCATGAAAACAAATATTTTCATATGCTACTGGTTTTCAGATGCATTCATAATCCAGGAATCTTAAATATGGCTTTAATGGAAATATGTATCTTATATTCAAGTGATGCTTGCTTTTTTTTTAAGTAGTTTTGGTCTGAATATACTGTATTATAAGAACCATGGAAAGTCCTCCATTCTTTACAAGGTGTTTAATTTGTTTTCTGCTATGTATTCAACCCCTGTACAGCGCTATGGAATATGTTGGCGCGATATAAATAAAGATAATAATAATAATAATAATAAGTATGCTTATTTGTTATATCTTGAAGAGCATTTCAATATGTTTCACAGTGTGTTTCTATTTTTAATGAAAGTTCTGGGGCAGAATAAACTGCTTTGCGTATATATAGTTGACCTGGGGCGCTTGCCCTGTCAGCTAGTGTGTGAGGAATGTAACTATCCAAGACAAGATATGTTCCAGTCCACAGAGAGTCAGACAAAGGCAGGGTCATGAAGAGTCAAACATGACTGAACGTTCAAAGGTACACACATACACACATATATGTGTAATACAGCGGCATTTGCTTGAAGGAAGCCATGTTTAAAATGGTTATGGATTGCAAGAGCAAAGCCTTTGTGGGCACATTTGCATGTCCCTGCCCAGGTTTCCAGAATGCAATGTAATAACTGTATTTTTTGGAATTCTGAGCAGGAAAACTGTTTTTTTAACTTGTTTTAGACATTGAAATGTGAACACAAATGTACTATGTATATATATATATATATATATATATATATATATATATATATATATATATATATACTTTGATACAAACTTCAGATTATTGTGAGGATTATTCTATCATTGTCATGTTTTTATTTAGCAAAACTGGTTCAGTTTCGGATGATTTAATTGCCCCAAAAGAAGAATTCTGTAGGAATATGAAGGGGATTCAACCCTTACATGTTAACCTGCTTTAATATTTTAATGAGCGCCTCTTTATTGAGAGGTATATGTTACTGTCTCATGCCAAAATAATGGAAGCTAAGTATATATTATTAATTTAGGAATGTACGACCACAATGTTTTATAGCTGGAGAGATGAATACTTAAAACCATAAGTATTCAATTCAATATATTGTTTTTATCACTCTAGTACAAGATAAGACTGGATACTTTCAACAAACAAGTTTTATTTTATATACAAGGTACATATAAACCTGCACATGCAGTAATTAAACAAGCTTATTTTCATATTTCTTATCTATGGCCATAAAAGGAAAAGTTATGCCAAATAGTTTGGCACATGAACAAATTTTCTAATAATCCTCTTAACTGGCAACACTTTTTGTCTCTTCAAGTCAAATGTGATCTGGCATAAAGTAAAGAGATTCAACTGTATAAATACTTTAAAGGGACACAAAAGCAGCTGAAGAGTTTGCTCCCATTGCTTTGCATAAGGTGCTAGATTAGCACTGTACTGACAGCTGATAAAAAACAGTAGTGCCGCAATATTTAGTGCATTTTATTTCAACTACACATGTATCGGGAGTCCACAAAGTAAATAACATACAGCTCTATTTCCAAAAGTATTCAGGCTCCAACGGTATTGATAGAACCTCAAGACTACAAAATAGCTTGGGTGGAACAGCAAACACATCTCCTCTGTTCCACAAAATAGGTCCAAATACAGTCTCCAAAACAGGCACCAATACAGAACTCCAAAACAGGCACCGAGACCTGAAGGCTACTGCCTAGAACCTCATAGCTTTTCACCAGAACAAATGGAGTAAATGTCTTGTGGAGTCCATGGTGGTACAAAATGTAAATCCATGGTTCCACAAATTGGAAATCACTGACCTACAGGAAATGATCCATTCCTAGCAAAGGATATGCAGCCAGGAGAGCTTATCTGGAGCAGTTGCCCTCTTTATGAATAATAAAATCTCCAAACTCGTAATTACAAGCAGGAGAAACACTTATCTAAATGTAATGGCCATGGTGTTGGGCAACAGAGTAGTTAAGGGTAACTAGAGCACATTTTACTTTGTTACGTGATCCTCAGTTCAATTAACTTGCATTCAATACCATGTTGCGTCCAACATAGCACCGGTTACACCCACATTCAGCAGTAAAGAGAACAGGCTCAGGACACTTTGAGCCACATTCATTTGAAGTTTCGGGATAGCTGATTTGCTATTTAATTGGCGTTCGAGTTACAGGCTTGAAAATATGGCGATGGTTAAACTCATAACTTACAGCCTCCAGAAGCCTTTGAGCTTTCACTTTCGCAAGGCTAAAATCAATTCCTCAAGCCAGCAAATGTTTTTACACCCGTAAATGTCAAATGATGGAGAAAATCCTACGAGTGCTAGAGAGGACCTGTAAGGGGGTTAAACACCCATTCGTAGCACTGTAAATGCAAATAAAAATAAATACTGCACTGTAAATAACAGGGAAAGTGATGACAGACATTAGAATTAATTGCACAGCAGTCTCAAGCTCGCAAATCGGCAGGAGATTTAATTTATTTTTATGTGTCATTAAGGGGTTAAATCGATCATGGGTATCGACGAGCAAATACATATCAGGCCACCCACATGGACTAGAACAGTATTAGCATTTATTTTCATAATTCTTTATTTTGAACGTTTTGTGAGTCTGATCGCATATTGGACCCCTGAATTGATTGACATGTAACCTCCATGTTTTACTGCCGTAATAATGACAGTCTAATTGGCTGATTCGAAATGGGCCGTTACAGGCTTGCTGAATTGATCATGTTCCCGCCCTGAAGTGCTCCGAACCAGTGCATGGTTTACGGTTTTAGCTTGGGGCCCGTAACTTGCATCCTTGAGCAACTGAATAGCATTGCAATCGGAGACCAACGGGAGCCAGCAACTCACTTGCAAACAATTGGCTGTCTGTGATCGAGTTGCGGGCTTCGAATTGATTGTGGCACTTCATGTACTTTACTAATATTAGAGACATTAAATGTTTGGGAACACTTGCTCTATTATAAGCCATAAATAAGGGCATGGACTACATTCTCTTATTTGAAGAGGGGTTATGGAAGCATGCAATGGAAATGTGTTCTTAAATAACTGCAATACCCAAAGTGAAGTCACATTGTTATTATTAATTTATCTATATAACTGTTATTACAAGCAAGCTGTCATATCGGACAGGAAACTGGAGCATATTCACCATAATGCAGCTGATGCTCCAGATCATGCAAGACTACAAAGCTATGAAAACTGCAGAGACGAGATAATAAATTATTATTTGTATAGCTATTATTACCGCTGCTCCATATCTTTGTACTATTTTCTTTCAGACCTTAAATTAACTATTTATACCTAGTGTAGTTCCAATATCCTTAGAGAAAAATACAATGTCAATGGTGTGCTTTCTTTTTTTTGTTATTGATGATGCCCAGTAGAGCACAGAAAATATGTGCTCAATGAAGGGTTTAACATATTCTGCTGATGAAGGGGTTAACATATTTTGCTGACACATAGACTAACCATAATATCATGTGCCTATCCTTGAGATGTTTTTCGACCTTACTAAAACACAAAACATTTCTAGTTGTTCTAAGAAACAGAAAACACCTGATTATATGTCCTTGTACCGACTAACAAGAACTGTGAAAATCGCTCTAATATCCGCCTTCTTTTGCAAGTATAAATTCTATGCAATGACGTAGCAATAAACGGAATTAGTACTGAGACTGATTGTGTGTGTGTCTTACATCCAGTACAAATTTCACAGAATTTGTTTGGGCCTGTGTTTCCAAGCTGCCAACTACTGATTAGGAAGCCCCAACACTCATCATTATGCAAATGTCCTAACCTCCTGGATGCAGTTAACATCCTTATTAAAAGTGGCTTGATCTTTAATGATAAGGTGTCCTTATCTACACTTTAAGAAAACTAGGTCATGTACAATCTAATGTTATCACTCTATTTTGACGTTCACGTTCTGTAGAACTAAAGAGATCTGTAATTCTCATTGACATCCTACTGTCATATTCAGTAAACAACATACTATATGACAAAGTGAAATAAGAAAAAGTAGGAGCTAGAAGAAATATATAGAAAACACAAGATACTCATACTCTGGAACCTGGGGATTTGCTGTAACCATTACAACAGCAGCTAGATGTTGTAGCAACTGATTTATTATAAAATAAATATTCAATTACTAAAAAATGTATTCAATATTAAAAGTAATTTTAAACACTAGCTTCTCAGTCTCCACCAAGTCAGCTATAATAGCTCTGATTGAGAGGCATGGATATATAGGTAGATAGATAGATAGATAGATAGATAGATAGATAGATAGATAGACAGACAGACACGAGGGGTGTCCTACATTGATTTGCTGGGATGCAAAAAGTAAATAGATCTTTTTGACCTGCCGAAAAATGTTCGAAGGTAGGTTTAATATTATATATTACATTTTTATAATTAGCAAAATAAATGTTATTAGCAATGGCTAATTAATATTCATAATTTATGTTGATATGGCAACTGTTGTTTTTCAGTCTTTAGTCATGTCTGACTTGGTGACCAAATGAACGCAGCACACCAGGCACATCTGTCTGTGTTTCTGGTTGTGCTTTTCCAAATGGTTTTCTTCGCAATAATGCTGGAGGGGCTTGCCACTTCCTTCTCCAGTGGGCAACAATTTGTCTGACCTCTCTGCTATGACCTGCCCATCTTGGGTGATCCTACATGGTATAGCTCACAGCTCCATTGAGGTAAACAAGACCCTTTCCCAACAAGGTAGCGATCCAGAAGGGGTTTATGGCAATACAGTGACCTTTTAAACATGTCTTCATGTTTTCAGCTTGTCAGATACTTTGCTATATTTGTAGTACATTAAAACAGATTAGCGTCAACTTTCTGTGTGTTATACGTAGTGCAAACAATGTCAAATACCAAAACTAAAAGATAGCATTCAAATAAAGTTTAAGACACATTAGAATATAAAATGGACTTGATGCATAGTAAAACTTTAAATTAACATGGCTGCTCTGTGTCTCTACCCCACAGCTTCAGTTGTGAATTGATTTATTACATGGAAGCTGATTTTAAGAAGATGGAAAGAGAGATGAGCATGCAATTTTTATTTATTATTAACCTTTATTTCTAATGCACCAACATATTCCATAGATCTATAAGGCTGGAGTACAAAGGGAAATACCATATTAACACATGGCAAAAATGGTGGTGGGGGGGGGGCCTGTCTTTGAGCTTAAAATCCTACATAGTCTCATTGTTTGGCATACTGCCTACATGGGTCCTTTAAACCATACTGCATACAGTGGTCCTTTAAATCAAGAACAAATAAAATCTTGCTCTAAAGTGGTATTTCTCCAAATCAAACAGTATTGCACTTACATAACCTGAAAGCCTCCATCCACATAGGTGTGTAGCCCAATCAGGCCTTTTCTTCACTATGTCTCATTTAGGAAGCAATTGAGAAAAGAACAGAATTTGTATGTAGCATGGGTGTAGGAGCAAACAGAAATCTGGGGTGGGATACCTTATATAGAATAAAAAATACCACACAACTGCTTCTCTAGACATGAACACACATAAAATCTGTGGGTGTCCCCTTCACCCCCCCCCCCTTCCCCCCAGTTTCTACACCCATGGTATGTAGTGCTATTTCCCTCGTCTCTTTGGTACACCCTGGACAACAAGCTACCAGTTCCTTGACTACTGTGATACTGGGATCTACAACACATCTTGCCTTTTCTCATGGGCTTCAAATAGCTTCGAGGATTCAGTGACGGTCCTTCTCTACCTACGTGCAAACCCCAATTTTCACATGAGGTTGCATACATTTTATGTTAACATGGGTATTCAAATCTTGCATAATATATTTAAATTGTATAATTCGATCCCTTCTTCAAAATCATTGATAAGACAAAATTTGTAAAATTATCAGAATATTTCTGTGTCGAACATTATTATTATGAATTCTAAATAAAATATTCTACTGCATATTTTCTTTTGTCTCATGTTTAATATTTCCTCTCCTACTATTAAATGATTTCTATATTATACATTTTAATCTTTTTAAGGAAAAATTGCCTGGCGCTCCAGATGATATTATAACCCAGGCTAAACATTAAAACTGGGGTTGGTGCACAAAGCATGAAATTAATACTAACATAAGAAGAAAGAAAGACATACATGCCAGGCACTTATGTTGTTATGTATTACCATAATAAAACTAAAACTTTATTCTAAATAAATTAAAATTGCTAAAAATTTAAATAACTCCTCTTAGTTCATTTTAATTTGATCAGTTTTATTTTATTTAGAATAAAGTTATAGTTTTACTATGCAAATGCATACAAATGTAGTATGCCTAGTATGTATGTCATTCTTTCTCCTTATATTACCTTTTTATCTCTCCCTAAATTAAATAGGAATTGTATCCAAGATATTGTACCCTTTGTTCCTTCTGGTGGTTAATTTAAAGGTAAATGTATAATCATAGTCACAAATCATCTTAGATAATACAAAATATATACCATGTAATATTAAATAATATAATTATTCATAAGTTTCATCTATTTGTGATGTTGCTGACATCTTGTAATTTCTTGTAATAAAGTGCATATATATATATATATATATATATATATATATATATATATATATATATATATATAAATATTTATATTTAAAACATGATTACCATATATCTATAACATGAGGTAATAGCATTCTATGGATCCCTTCTTGTATGGTCACCAATATTAATATACCTCAATCTATATATACCAAACCTTACCATAACTGCAAAAGTTGCTCGACTTGCACCATGTAATTGATAATCTAAAAAAGTAAAAACCGGACACTACAATCCCCCTAATAAAACCATTCAAATAATTACTACTGTGGGGTATTTAATTTTTGGTTTTGCCATAGGGTATTTTCACAAATACTAAACTTGTGTTCAGTATATTATTATCGATCAGACAGATGCATCCCATAGATCTGTATACAGGCTTACTTATAATCCCCTAATTATTTTCTTTTAAAAAACATAGATTCCTTACAAAATTACCAAATTATAATCTAGGGGGATTGATTTTTTAAATGTTATTAACATATACATCATTATAACCCTACATAATAAATTGCATTCTATCCCTTTTTAGAAGTAAGATTATAACTAATTCCTGCCTTTTGTTTGAATAAATACAATATAGATTTAATTTTAAAATATAATTTGTCTTCTCATAGCAGATTCACAACATCACCTCCCCTATCATCACAATTCACAAGTTCAAAGGCTGTGAACTTTCATTTTTTTGGATCAGATTGCTGTACTTTTTTTAAATGGTCATTAACTGAGTGATCCTTATACTTTTTCCTTATGTTTCATATATATACAATTCCATACATCAGGCAACTTTTGAAATTATTCAAGTCTGATAAATATAGATGGGATATGTTAATATTTATGATCATACAGGAGGAGATTCATATTATATTTTTATTTTAAGTTATAGATAAGCTATCACATATATAGTTGTGAGCAGGCGAGCCAGCCAGAGCACTGTTCACTTCCCTCTTATAGGGGCTCCTTATTCAAAGTCTTTTAAGCACTTTAGGGGTCCTTTGTTTTTGCTACCATTTTTGGGTCGAGGGAGCACATTAGTATGCAACTGAAGATACATGAAGATCCCCCATTCATAGGGTGGGGGGAGTAATGTCGGAAAGACTCTCCGGACCATTTGGCAAGACATTGATAAAAGGGTTCCTACACTCTCAATTGGGATCTGAAGGCTCTTTGGCAACACCAAATCGCTGGACAAGAAAGCACAAGCACTTTGCACAAGTGAACTGCCCAGGGCTTTGGGTAGAAAAAAATATGTTGTTTTAGACCCCAGCAACACAGGAATATAGGATGGCATGCTATCAAGGAGGTGTCTACTGAGAGGAGGAAGAAGCCAGCAATGGCAGTGACTGCAGAATTCTGTAATATGTTAAAATTAATGTTACATGTAATATAAGCAGCTTTTTCATTATTATTTTATATTTAATAAATTACACTATGCTAAATCTCTGTTTTCCTCTTCATTGCTTTCTAAATAAGAGATAGGGAAGAAGGGAAGAAAATCACCAAACTGCGCTACACACTGATGTGTAGAGAATTTTTTTTTTTATGGAATGAAAAACATATCAGTAAATGCAATACTGTTTACTTATATTTTAATTAAGAGAAATACTACATAAAAGGAGGATTTTACTGTGTTCTTACTTAAAGGAACTCAAAGGCTGGAAAAAGAACAGAATTAATCTCTGCTCAATTGACTACATTTAAATAGCAATTTGCCTATTATCAGAAATCATATTTGATCACCAAGTTATTGTATTTACCTGTCTGTAGTCTTCAGAGACCAGAATAAATCCATTATTGTCAATGAGGTAACAGCTAATCACCTAGGGGAAAATAATGTAATTAATAATACATTTATGCAACATCAGAGGTAATCAACATGTTGAATGTTATGACATAGACACACTTGAACACACGTGCAAAATTATTGTGACTTGCAATAATACAAGTTTAGTTCCGTTCCATTTTGATTATAGTTTGAATTTAAACAAGGCCATTAGAACTTTACCCCAATTGAGTGATGGGGATTCTTGCTCATGTATAAACCATGTACAACATGGAGTAACCAGCCTTTGTGATAATATATTTATGGTTCTTTGCTCTACAACTACAGACTAGACTCTGCTTGCCTTAATCCTTCTCAGATATGATCCTTTTTTCTAATGGATTTTACATCCATTAAAATATGTTACAATCATTTATTTGTCACATTTACTTCCGCTTCATACCGTTAATAAATAGTCTCAATGGAAGAGCTGGGAAGCATTCAGATTTACAACTGATGGCAGTCTCTAAGGGTAATACATTTAACAAGTGACTACACTATAAGAAAAAGCAAGCTGTCTGTCTCATAGCTATTCCAAGTAGGTAACTAAAATTCTCTAAATATAATAATGTATTTAGCTTAAATGTACAGGCTAACAGGTAAATCAGTTCTAGGTAAACTAAATTGTCTGTGGAGGCACATTTTAACTAATACATGAAGTTAAGAGACTCTAAATGTATTAATTTCCATTGAGGATATGTTATAGCTCCCACATAGCTGTCACTGGATGAATATTGTATTTCAATTTCTGGGGTTCAAGATGACATTTATTCAGCAGGGTCCTTATGAGGCCTAAAATAATCGTCCCCTGTGAAATTCATTACAAAAAAGGTAGTCTGTACCAGTTTATCATTGTTCTCAACCAATCAGGACCCGTACAAAAAGTCTCACCATGTTTTAGAAGTGAAAAAAAGCAACATACGCCGTTCAAACTGTAAAAATATATCCAGCATAATACAATCTTTTTTTTAAATTACAACCCATATTTAAAATGCTGTCTAACATGAGTTCTAGGTAAGAAAAACATACTTCTGCAGCACTCAACATAAAAAAAGGCATCTTCCAATACAGGAAGGTGTTTGAAGCAGAAAACAAGAAAATGCCAGTATTATATTTAATGATCTAAATATATGCTAAAATGCTCAGTAATTTCATTAGTTTGAGGAAACTTAGAATCAACTGATTAAGCATAATTGATTGGAGATTTTAGGAAACCATTACTTGAGACTTTAATCACAGATTTAATAAGTTTCAATAGGTTACAAAGGATGTTTTCAATTTGGTGGGTTAGGAAAAGGTCTGGAAGTATTTTCTGTCTGGTTGGCATGATTGTATTGAAATATTTTTGACTGAGTACTTAGAGAGCAGAAATGTAAGATAACTTGATGATAGGAACATTTTTCTAGACATTTTCTTTGCCTGTTTAAATTAACTGACTCATGTCTAATTTCTGGGGGAATTTTTTTTCATTGTTTTCTGTGCCTTCATAAGCAACAACAAATGCCATTAATTGCCTAATTTGTCTGTTACTTCTCCAGATGTTGTTAGTGCCACTGACTGAGCTTATAATTTGATTGGAAAAAAAAAATAAAAAAAAATAAAATAGAGGTTTTCAGATACACATCACTCAAGGTCGAAACGTACGTCTGGGGTTTGCTGTTTTGCCTCTTCAGGGTAGAAATGCCTGTTTTTTCACGGCTGGATCACTTTTTTAAGAGATATCAGACTAATATATTACAGGGTATTTCTCCATGTGAAGGGCAAAAGTGAGCTAAAAGAGGTTAGCTATTGTGTCCATAGAATTATCCTAATAAGGTTCGTTCGTTCTCTCATTGAGCACCTTTATTTTGTTTTTTTTATAATTTGATTTGCTCAGAAGTCAAAAGCCAGTGAGATTACATCTCAGCATTCTAATAAGCCAACTTAACAAATAATGTTAAATGACAGCATGTTGTACCCCCAAACAAGAATCTGTACAAGACAAACCTGACATGTTCCATAACATTTATATTTTTCCTGTGAACTAGTGTATATACAAACACAACTTTTGTTTAGTTAGAATCTCTGCTTTAAGAAAGTTGGTATGGCCATAGCTCGGATTGATTTCTACAAAACGTTACGGCCACATCCAGCAACACTGTTTGTGGAATTACCCCAAAATGTGAGTGCAGCAGAATGGTTTCCTATAAAACTGTATGGCGTGACTGTGCTGCATTTAACATAAAAAATAAGTAGAATGCCATTATTCTGAGGGTATATTAATGAAAACATTGGGTCAGCTTGGAGAACTAGCAGAGAGCCAGGTAATATTTTTAATTTGCTCACTGAATCAGAGGGGTGGCAAAGGTTTATGCAAGAAAGGAGTCCCACAGGCCTCTTAAACTCTTTCAAACTGAGTCTTTAATTGGATACTGAATTGAAGGCTTTTGCTGTTAGCTCTCTGGAAGCTGATGCCAATAAACTTAGGATCTGGGTTAGTCTTACACTGCTTTTCAATGCTACTTAAACCACTTCAGAGCTGGAGAGACTGTAATGAAACATAAGTGAATCATTTGGAAGGGGCCAATTTCTTGCAAGAGTTTTGTAGCTTTTTAACATGGTCCTTGATTCAAACATGTTTTAGATGCCGATTCTACTAACTCATTAATCATCAAATGAAAATCCTGATTTGGGTAACATTTTAATAAGGATTTCTGTTAACAGTTAGGTACGGTTTCTATAAAATATTTGGTTAAATGATAGAGGAATGTGTTCAAACACATCTGCATTTCGGTTAAAAAAAATAAATCTTTGTTTTCGGGAAAAAATATTCCATGTTTTGCAATCGACAAAAGGAAGTAGTTGGTGGCCTAGGCTTGGATCAGGATCTCCTTCAGTTCCAACCTCCGCAGAGAAATTAAAGTTATTATATATGTAACCTGCAGCTTTCAAAGTCTTAAAGGAGCACTGCAGTTACCTATCACCTTCAAATACTTGTAAAGTAGTTACTATAGATGTTATCTAAATCCACAATTCCTCCCACTCCTCCAACGTTTCTTAATCCCTTTACAAACAAAGACAAAATGTCGGCCATCATTTAAAGCAAAATTTAATATAACAGTTAAAAATGAACGTTTGTAATTATTTATTTTAATCCGGGTAAAAACATTTTACACATAATCAAAGTAGCATACTATAGATATTATACTGAGGTGGTCCTTTAAATAAGCTAAGTTAAAATGCAGTTTGTACTATGTAAATATATTTCCTCCATCCTTCTGCATGGAGTTGTATTCAAATATTTCTGTTTGATTAACTGTACGAAAATATGGATTCACTTCATTTTCACAAATACATTTGAACCTCGATAAATTAGAAGGCACAGTTCAGCATTTTCTATGTGGTTAAAACAATTAAATATATTATTTAATTAATTAATATACTGAATATTACAAATAAAAAGTTAGGTAAAATTGTTAAGTATAAAATGCCTTTTTTGTTCTATGTGATATTCATTTGCTCATGTATATATTTCATATTGTTTAGCTTTATTTAAAATAATAATATGCACTGAGTAAAAATATATTATCAATTACTCTTTTGTTGTAAGTCTGAGAAAAATTATCAAGTCTATCTGCAAAGCAATACCAAGGTTAAAAACCTGAAAATTACTTTTAGATAATGGACCCGTTTGATTTTTCTTCCATGGATATGTATTGCAATAAAAATTAAAATATTTTTTGAATAAGACTTTTTCAACACTGCTATTAATCTAAATATATTATCATTGACATAAGAAATCAGTAATCAAATAAGTTAATATTTTTTGTTAGAAACCTCCACAGTATAGAACTTTGATTTGAAAAGTCTATTCAATCGAAAAATGTGGAAATTAGAATGTGATAAAACAAACCTTTTTCATGACATTAAAAAATGCACTCTATCTACTTTCACCATTCCAGCTCATTTGAAGGTTAATGCTGACAAATAAGGATTATAGCAAAGGGTATAATTACACATGATTATTTGCACTAATCAAAAGTAGATGACATATGGAAGACAAAATGGAAAATAAGTCATCATGAAAAAGTAACAAGAACATATTTGACAAGAAACTGAATAAAACCTTGATAAAAAAAAAAAAAAAAAAATTATTAACAGAAAGTGATCTTTTCTTTCACTCAAAACAGATATAGACATTATTTATATTTGAAGTTCAAAATATATTTTTTATATAACTAAATTTGATATTCATATAAGGTTGACTGGCAAAGAGCCTTTTATGTCATTTATTTTTTTAGGTTTAAATGAAAATAGTTAAATGTACAGGTTCATGATTTGTTGTGCTGCTTGTAAAGAAATACATAATATTAGGATTTTCTATATTTTTTAAATATAATAATTGTAAAAAGTTGTTAAGCCCTCATACATACATGTTTGCGTTATTTAAAATTTGTCACATACAAATAATATGTAATTTTCTATTTGTTTTCTGTTTTTGATTTCACTAAATATGTCAAAATCACATGCAGGTAATTAGGGAACAAAAGAGTAAATGACAACCAGTCTCTGAATAGATGGCTGGTAAGAAATCACTGCCATTATAATGTATTAGTTCATTCACATTTCAGCTTTATATATATGAACTTGTGAAGGTAATTAAACACCCATTCACTATATAGATTTCTTTGTGATTTTATAAATTTAACCCATAATGTGATGGTATGAGTGCTAAAGCACTGTGTATATAGGTAAATACATGCAAATCATTTTTTACTATTTTTATGAGGGAAACTTATGAGTCTGCTAAGAAATTGTACCCTGAAATATTATATAAATAAATATAATAATTATATTAATGTAGAGAAAACTCTGTAAATCAATCATAAAAATCACATCACATAAAACCATAGGAACATAAAGTACTGTATATCAAGACGTTTACAGATTAGAAAAATTAAACATACTTACTTCATCATCACAACTTATTGAACATTTGCCATCCAATGACAAACACTGCAAATAAGACAATAGCATTTATTAGTTATATGCTGGACATACATATTACTGAACTTATTTATATTTGTCATACTGTGAATCTAGGTTTTATCACAAAGTAAAAAAGTAAAAAAAACATAAACTTTGTAATGTAATGTCTCTCTGTGTTAATCCATTCAACATACATGTGTCATTACAACAACATACTGTATGTTACTGTAGTTGAATGTTGATACAAACTTCATAATTTGTTAGATCAAATAAACTAAATTTGATTTGTAATTTCAAACATTTTAGACTAAATCAGTCTTGTCATTGTTACATCAAATATTCAAAATATTTTTCTAAATAATTAAATTCACATTTTAAATCTAGTTTCTTTACAATAATTTACCAAAGGGGGTATCTTTACAAATATATAGGAGACGGGGACAACCTGTTGTTTTCAAGCTCCACCCTTGAGCATTCTGTTTCAATGCTGGGCATATCCCAAAGTGGAGTTGTACCATCCATAGATGTGAAAGAAGCTGACTGGCTAGCACGATAAATGCAGATATAGGACAACTGTGGACAGAGCTTAATAATTAAAGATATATAATGAAAGATCATTTCTAACAATTATATATTAATACATTTACTTTGAAAAACAAAACTTAACCCCTATAATAGGAAACATATTGATATTTAGTAAAAAAGTCAACTCAACTCAATTATTTAATGTCCCTGTCACTTGAAACCATTGTCAATATGAGGGTTCCTTGCAATCTTGATTGATTCATGGATTGATTTATTCTGTACTAGAATCCAGGAAAGATAGTTATATATTTCATTTGAGTTGATTTTGTATGGAATGTATTTAGTTTAAAATGCTGTACAAAAAAAAAATCTTCAATATTTTGGAGCAATTTTGTTAGCTATTAAAACATGTATTTATGATAATCGCAAATATAGTTTACGTTTTGGGTCACGCTGTTCTAGTACATGCGCACAAAGGAAACTATAGTCAGAAATGCTCAGCCACGCTCAGCACTAGCGTCTCTCCTCAACCCCCCCCCCCCCCCAGCCGTGTGCTGGGGGGGATGAGTTGGAGTGACACAGGGGTGGAAGAGACAAAGGGGGGGGGTTAGAGACACAGGGAAGGGAGAGGGGGGAAAGGGAAACAGGGGGGGGGGGGGGAGAGACGTTGAGGCAAAGAGGCATATCAAGCTGGAGGGTCAGGGAGGGAGTATTTGGACAGACACAGGGGTGGGAGAGACAAAGGGGAGATAGAGACACAGGGGAGGGAGAGGGGGAAATGGGACACAGGGAGGGAGGGAGGGAGGAAAGAGACAATGAGGCATTGCGTGCTGGGGGCGGGGGGGGGGGAGGAGTGGAAGAGACACAGGGTGGGATAAACACAGGGGAGGGGGAAGAAACACAGGGGAGGAAGGGGGGAAAGACACAGGAGGGGCGGAGAGACACATGAGAGGAAGAGGGGGAGGGGAGAGACACAGGGGAAGGAGAGGGGGAGAGAGGGAGGGAGAGACACGGGAGGGAGACAGGGAAGAGATACAGGTGAGGGACAGGGGAGGAAAGAGACACAGGAGAGGGAGAGGGGGAAGAAATACAAGGGAGGGAGTGGGGGGAAAGAGACGGGGAGGGGGGAAGAGATACAGACGGGGAAGAGACACAGGGGAGGGAGATGGGGAGAGACACAGGGGAGGAAGGGGGGAAAGAGACACAGGAGGGGGAAGAGACACAGGGGAGGGAGAGGAGGGGAGAGACACGAGAGGGAGATGGGGAAGAGACACAGGGGAGGGAGGAGTGAAGAGACACTTGGGAGCAAGAGAGGGGTAGAGACACAGAGGAGGGAGTGGGGGGAGAGACACAGGGAAGGGAGTGGGGGGGAGAGACACAGGGAAGGGAGAGAGGGGGAAGAGACACACAGGGGAGGGAGTGGGGGGGGGGAGACACAGGGGAGGGAGAGGTGGGAAGAGACACTGAAGAGGAAGGGGTGAAAGAGACACAGGCTCATTGCAGAGCTGAAGGCTCATTGCAGTCCGCAAATTGCGAGCGGCCGCATTTGCGGAGGTGGAGGCTCTACGGCGCCTCACAAGCGGATACAAAAACAGGACTTTGACAAAAAAACTATTACACGCATTGACTAAATATGGACTTACACAAAAAAATACGAGCCGCAGGACTTAGAAAACAAAATTTCAGAACTCGCAAAAGTACGACCTTAACGGACGACCCGCGCACAGCGGAAAACATTAAAAAAACACAAAATACACACAAAAATAAAATAAAAACCTTACACACAGCAAGGAGGGACACCCAAGACGTCTGGAAGTGAGGTTACACCTCAATTTAAGTCCAATATACAGAGTTTAGACACTCGAAAATACCCTACGCGAGAGAAAAAATGGCCGCCGAAAAAAACGAAAACGAAGCTACACGACCCCTAAAGCCGCAAAACACCGCCAAGCACATACAACTTTTACAAAAACTCGTAAGAGGTACAACATACACTATTAGCAAGGACGCTAAATCATCCACACCCACGTACCACATACACAATCTCCGCCATTTTACAACACTAACTTATAGAATGCGGAACTACACAGCTCCAGGGCGCATGTGCGTGCTGATTGGCTTTTAAGCCAATCATCAAAAAGCGGTGACGTCAGCCGTGACATCATCGCCCCTTCCGAAGATCTCCAAGCTCAGCTCAGAGGTTTCGGGAAGGGAGGAGGGAGCAGAAGGAGCAGAGGGGGAGGTAAGAGCGAGCAGAGGGGGAGGTAGGAGGGAGCACAGGCAGCGCTACCTACGGATCTCCCGTGACTCCTCTGGCTCCCCCACAGCCCTATAGTGGCCCCGTGGCCCATTTGTGGCCCCCGCGGGCCTCCTTTGGCTCCCCTGGGTCCCCAATGGCCTTTGCAGGCCCCTGCGTGGCCCCGATGTGGCCTCCATGGATCCTCTGTGGCCCCCACAGCCCTCACATGGGTCTCCTGCCCCCCCCGGGTGGCCCCTATGTGGCTCTCTAGTGGCCCCCGCAGCCCTCCCTCGGCCCCTACGTCCCTCCCTTTTGTCCCCTCAGCCCTTTGTGGCCCAGCGGGTCCCCTAAGGTCCCCTGCAGCCCCCCACAGTCCCCAGGGCCCCCCTGTGCCCCCACAGATCCTCTGTGACCCCTGGGGGCCCCCGTTTGGACCTCTGTAGTGCCCTCAGGTATTCTATGGCCCCTGCGGATCTCTGTGCCCCCTGGGTCCCCTATTGCCTGCGTGCAACCTCTGAGATCCCTGCGACCCCCATTGTGGTCCCCTTGGCCCTTTGTGGCCCCTGTGGACCTTCCATGGAACCCCTGTGGCCCCTATGATCCACTGTGGCTCCCCACAGGCCCCACTGTGACCCCTGCAGGCCATGTGGCCCCCCACGGCCCCCTGTGTTCCCCCTCAGCTTCCTGTGGCCCCTCGCAGACCTCTCCAGCCTCCCTCAGCTCCCTGTGCTCTCCCCCAGCCTCCTGTGGCCCATTGCGAACCACTGCAGCCTCCCTCAGCCCCCTCGGGCCCTCCCCTGTCCCTTGTGGCCTCCCTTGGACCTCTGCTGCCTCTACCTATTGTGGCCACCTCCTCGTTCGTGGCCCCTCAGAACTCTACAGCCTCCCTCTGCCTTTTGCAGGCCCCTGTGGCCCCCTGCAGACCTCTGCAGCCCCCTCTGCTCTCCGGCCTGCCGTGGCCCCTCCTCAGCCCAGGACTGGAGTGGAGTGCAGCTTCGGGCAGGTAAGAAAGTATTTATACAGGTGTGTGTGTGTGTGTATATATATATATATATATATATATATATATATATATATATATATATATATACATATATAGATATAAACACACACACACACACAGTGTATATTTTTCTTATATTTTTTAAATATATACTGGGGGTTTGGGCAGGTGATAGGGCAATTCACTGGGGTTGGAGGGCAATTCTCTGGGCCTGGGGGCAAATCTCTGGGGCTGTGGGGCAATTCCGTGGGGCTGGGGGAGATCACGGGGCAATCCTCTGGGGCTGTGGGGCAATTCTCTGGGGGAGGTGATGGGGCAAGTCTCTGGGGCTGTGGGCAATTCTCTGGGGCTGTGGGGCAATTCTCTGGGGCTGGGGGAGGTCACGAGGCAGTTCTCTGGGGCTGTGGGGCAATTCCCTGGTGCTGGGGAAAGTCATGGGGCAATTCTCTGGGCCTGGAGGGCAAGTCTCTCTGGGGTTGAGGGGCAATTTACTGGGGCTGGGGAGGTCACAGGGCAATTCTCTGGGGCTGTGGGGCAATTATCTGGGGCTGGGGGAGGTGATGGGGCAACTCTCTGGGGCTGTGGGCAATTGTCTGGGTCTGTGGGGCAATCCTCTGTTGCCCCGGGGAGGTCATGGGACAATTCTATGGAGCTGGGGGGCAATTCTCTGGGGTTGGGGGGAAATACTCTGGGGTTGGTGGAAGTCACAAGGCATTTCTCTGGGGCTGTGTGGCAATTCTCTGGTGCTGGGGGAAGTCACGGGGCAATTCTCTGGGCCTGGGGGGCAATTCACTGGGGCTGTGGAGGTCACAGGGCAATTCTCTAGGGCTGGGGGGCAATTCTTGGGGGCTGGGGGAGGTTATAGGGCAGATCTGTGGGGCAATTCTCTGGGGTTGGGGGACAATGCTCCGGGGTTGGTGGAGGTCACAGGGCAATTCTCTGGGGCTGGAGGAGGTGATGGGGAAATTCTCTGGGGTTGGGGGATAATTCTCTGGGGTTGGTGGAGGTCACAGGGCAATTCTCTGGGGTTGGTGGAATTCACTGGGCAATTCTCTGGGGCTGTGGGGCAATTCTCTGGGGCTGGGGGAGGTCACGTGGCAATTCTATGTGGTTGGGGGAAATTCTCTGGGGTTGGGGTACAATTCTCTGGGGTCGGGGGGCAATTCTCTGTGGCTGGGGCAATTCTCTGGGGCTGGGAGAGGTGATGGGGCAATTCTCTAGGGCTATGGTGCAATTCTCTCGGGCTGGAGGGAGTATCACCTGGGATATAGATAAAGCAATCAGTGAATGAAGGGACCGAATTATAAAGGAAAGGAAAGTGTCTGACATTATGTGACTTCCCACAGTAGGGCAGACTTCATGTGATAACTGAGCATGTCTGTAAAATCCCCAGGCAAAAAAAAACAAACATTGTATACGATATGCTAATTTTCCCTGGGAATTTCTGGGGGTGTCAACATTGAGAGAAAACTCTTTGCAAAAGCAAGAAATTCAGCAAACTTCAGGCTAACGGTTTAATGGTTTTCTTTGGAATTTTTACATGCAAAAAATTGTTTTCAGACACTATAAATTCTCCTCTATCAGATGCATTAATAACACACTTCACTTTAATATACCTTTAAGATCCTACAGACTACCAGATGTAGAAGCAGGGTTCCACAGAGGAAGAGACACACAAAATCAAATTGCCAATGTTCGCTGAGTAATATAAAAAGCAAGAGAGTTCTAGAAAAACATTTACTTCTGCTTCAGAGACTTTGTGGATCACAACAAAATGTGGCAAGTTCTTAAAGAGATGGGAGTACCAGATCATCTCATCCGCCTCCTGAAGAATCTGTATGTGGACCAAGAAGCCATGGTCAGAACCGAACATGGGACAACAGAATGGTTCAAGATCAGGGAGTGTGACAAGGATGTATATTGTCACCTTATTTATTCAGCTTATATGTGGAGTACTTCACACGCAAGGCTGACTGGATGAATCCAAAGCCGGAATCAATATTGCTGAAAGAAATATCAAAACCTCAGATACACCGATGATACTCCTCTGATGGCTGAAAGTGAGGAGGAACTAAAGGACTTATTGATGAGGGTGAAAGAAGAGAGTGCAAAAGCTGGCCTTCTGCTCAATGGTAAAAATATGAAGATCATGGTAAGCAGCAGCCTCAGTCCCTGGCAAATAGATGGGAAAGAAGTAGAGGCAGAGACAGATTTTATTTTCCTGAGATCAAATATTTTTTCAGATCGTGACAGCAGCCATGAAATTAAAAGACAATTGCTTCTGGGGAGGAAAGCTAGTTAAAAATGAAGATACTACACTATCAACCAATGTCTGCATAGTTAAACCTATAGTATTCCCAATAGTAATATACAGATGTGAGAGCTGGACCATAAAGAAGTCTGTGCGCCGTAGAATTGATTCCTTTGAACTGTAGTGCTGGAGAAAACTGCTTAGAGCCCCTTGGACTGCAACAAAAACAACAAATTAGTACTGCGGGAAATCAAGAAAATATGTTCACTGGAAGGTTTGATTATGAGGCTGAAGCTAAAATATTTTGGCCATATCATGAGAGAACAGGATTCCCTAGAGAAGACTCTGATACTGGGAAAGATTGAAGGCACGCAAAGAAGGGGATGGCCGAGAAAGAGATAGATAAGGTAATTGAAGCAATGAACATGAGCTTGATGAAGCTCAGAGGTGCAGTGGCTGGTGTGCTTGGTGTGCTGTGGTCCATAGGGTCATGGAGAGTCTGACACAACTAAATGACTAAACAACAACAAGCGATAGGCTAGTGAGATGTTGCTCATTTCTGGTATATATCATACTTATTAAAAGATAAGTTTTAATATTTTTCTGCCAATATCAAAATTCTCTTTTCTTTTGACAATTTTAAGAACAGTATTGCAATGTTACTATAGCACATAAAAAGGAAATGAAAACATCATTAAGATGCTATAAATATGAGATCCTCAAACAAGCTAATAACTCCTCTTTAAATATTATGCTAAAAGAAAATGCTTTTAAAACAATAATGTGGTGGTACCTCACACCATCAAGACTCCACCTTTCGAACCAATCATTTTGTGACCATTCTTCTGGCGGTTGCGCAAATACAGGGACTCCACATGCTCTGGAACTGTCCATAAATCAGGCACATTTGGGTGGCAACATATGACTTATTAGAAAAACTTTGGGGGAGTCCATTACCACAACAGCCAGATAGAGCTCTTTTAGGTCTACCAGTCACATGGCTTTCCAAAGAGGAGCAATTCTTGACAAACCAGATATTTTTGGCCTCTAGATGTATTATAGCAAAACAGTGGAAACTTAGTTCCCCGACTCATAGTGAGGCACGTCAAAAAATCAGGTCAATTCAAACCATGAGTTCACTTTCAGCCGAAATTGATGAGAGATATAGACGATGGGCCGCCTGCTGCGATATCTAGACTAAGAGGGGTCCACAATAAGGTTGGTGCAAATTCCTCCAACCTGATGGTTTGGCTTCCTGTTTCTGTTTCCTTGTCCCTTCTTTGGAGATATCTGTTTTATATTGGGTAGACATTTCAAAACCTTTTGTAACTTTCTACGTATGTTTTATATATTACTGTGATAAACAAAAAAGAAAAATGTTTGAAAATCAAAGAGACTTTTTACAAGTTGTATAGAATATGTGAGATATGTTATATGGTTGGACATTTTTTTTTGTAATGTAATAAATAAAAAAAAGATGCTATAAATATGCTTCATTATTAGTTTTTAGATATCATATAAATGGTTTACTTCAATTATATCTCACTGGCAATCCACTATGGGCCCTATTCTATTGCCCAATTTGTAAAATACACACTTAAATCTGCTCTTAAAATTATTAGCTACTCACAATCCGATTACGAATTCCCTGCCCCCAAAACCACTACGACCCAGCCAAACCCGCAAAATCTGCCTTAGATCTAAAAATTGTTTTTTAGTACAGCTTGAATATTACGAAGTCTAAATAATTTAAGTGTGAGGAATTGACTCTGCTGGGTTTTGAACCCTGGTCCCCCGGCTGCAATACCTCTTCCCTACCACTGCACCAGCCTGCCTTTTGTGAATTTCATTGAGATCTGATAAGCTTGACTCTGCTAGCAATAGTATCAGTACCTAAGTCTCTTCAGCTGTGTCTGGTCAGCTGTCTGGTTCTTGGCCTATATAAGGCACTTCCTGTCTCTGTATCCTTGCCAGATTATTGTGTGGTTCCTGATCACTTCAATAAAGCTTGTTCCTGTTTCACCTACAAATTGCTGAACTGGATTATTGCTGACCTTGGCTGCTGGTCTCCACAACCTTGTGATTCCATATCATTACAGAATAATCTGGCCACTTTCATGGAGACCGCCGGGTCAGATTCTGCATTGGCCCAGCAGGTTGCTTTATTTGCAAGAACTGTGCAGACCCAGGCACAGACCATTCAGGTGCTGCAGGACCAGATAGCTGAACTGCAAAATAAAATTCAGTCAATGCACAGTGAGTATACCAGCTACAGGGCACGAGATGTTGCGGCTGCTACTGTTACACCTGCACAAGATGCCCGCTTGCCCCTACCAGAAAAGTTTGGAGGAGATCGCAAAAAATGTAGGGGTTTCCTAAATCAATGCCGTTTGCACTTCATGATGTTACCTCAACGATTTCCATCTGAAAGAGAGAAGGTGGGATTTATTTTTTCCTTATTCAAAGATGAAGCCCTGGCTTGGGGCTCCCCTCTTCTGGAACAGGACAGTCCAGTCTTGGGTAATCTAAATTACTTTCTTGAGGCCATGTGCCTAGTTTTTGATGACCCAAATCGATGTGCTACAGCAGAAGCCACTCTCCTTCATTTGCATCAAGGGAGGCGCTCGGTGGCTGAATATGCTGCTGAATTCAGACAGTGGGTTGCTGATACTACCTGGAACCAATCAGCCCAGAGGTTCCACTTCAGAAAAGGTCTCTCAGAAGCTATAAAAGATGAGCTAGCTCGTGTTGATCTTCCTGCTGACTTTGATGCATTTGTGCGTTTGGCTATTCGTATTGATCGGAGACTTTCTGAAAGAAGATTGGAAAGACAGGCCTCTTTTAGACCAAGTACTACTCCAATTTCCTATTCAAGAACTTCTACTCCGATCCCACAAACACCTACAGACTCTGAGCCAGAGGCTATGCAGGTAAATCTAAAAAGAGGGCCATTATCCAACGAAGAAAAACAGTGGCGACGCACTCACAATTTATGTGTGTTATTGTGGTAGTGCAGGGCACTATGCCATCAATTGCCCTAGCAAATCCAAAAGAACAATAGCTATGGCGGCTGAGGGTGCACAGATTCAACACCAATCCCAGATTTCAGATCAACTGGATTCTGTCACACAACCCTTGTTTTCTCTGGCTCATGGTGAAGAGGGTATGTTGACTCAACATCCTCATTTTGTGGTGCCTATCACGTTGCAATGTGGTGATTGTAAAATTTCAACTACAGCTATGATAGATTCTGGAGCAGGCGGAAACTTTATGGACATTAAATTTGCAACAGGAAATAGAATTCATTCTATCCCTAATTCTTCACCTGTGTTAATGGAGACAGTTGACGGTTCTCCACTTACGTCAGGCCCGGTTACACATGAGACTGTGCCCTTAATGTTGACTGTGGAAGTGAATCACCATGAGGCTATCTCTTTCCACCTAATTTCCTCAACACAGTTTCCAGTGATTTTGGGGGTACCTTGGCTTGCTCTGCATAACCCACAGATTGATTGGAAGATCAGAACTTTGTCCTTTCCTTCAGAACACTGCTTAATGAATTGTCAACCCTCTAAGGTAACACCTGTTGCCACAACAATTAATGAAATGGTTGCTACAAACTTGACTAAGCTTCCTCTACAATATCGGGATTTTACAGATGTCTGTGATAAGAAGAATGCTGATCAGCTTCCACCTCACAGGTTATGATTGCCCAATAGAGCTGTTGCCTGGGGCTGCTATCCCATTTGGCCGTATATATTCCCTTTCTGAGCCTGAATTGAAAGCTCTTTGTGAATATCTACAAGAAAATCTTGCCAAAGGCTTTATTCGACCATCTACTTCTCCAGCAGGAGCTCCTATTTTCTTTGTAGAAAAGAAAGATGGCAGCCTACGGCCATGCGTTGATTACAGGGACATTAATAACATCACTGTTAAAAACCGCTACCCCTTGCCTCTGATTCCTGAACTTTTGGAGAGACTTCGCTTAGCTAAAATATTTACGAAGCTTGATCTTCGGGGGGCATATAATCTGGTTCGCATAAGACCCAATGATGAATGGAAAACAGCTTTCAGAACCAGGTACGGGCATTACGAATATCTAGTAATGCCTTTTGGGCTGTGTAATGCCCCTGCAACTTTCCAGCATCTTATCAATGATGTACTACGAGATCTCCTGGATCAGTTTGTTGTGGCATATTTGGATGATATCCTAATATTCTCTGATAATCTTGAAAACCACAGAAAACAGGTCCCTATAGTTCTAGAGCGCCTTCGTACCCACCGCCTATACATTAAACTAGAAAAATGTGAGTTTGAACAAACAGAAATTCAATTCCTGGGGTATGTAATAACTCCCAAAGGTTTAAGTATGGACGCAAGTAAAATTAAAGGGTTGCTGGACTGGCCCATCCCCAAGAATGAAAAAGATGTTCAGAGATTTGTGGGGTTTGCCAATTTTTACAGGCGTTTCATTAAGAATTTCTCTGCCGTTATTACACCGATCACTGAACTCACACGTAAAGGGACTCCTTTTCAGTGGTCCGATAAGGCGGATACCGCATTTTCACGATTGAAGACTCTGTTTACCTTTGCCCCTGTCCTGGTACATCCTCAGCCGGAATTACCATTTATTGTGGAAGTTGATGCTTCTGATTCAGCTGTTGGTGCTATACTGGACCTAAGATGCTGTTACATCCGTGTGCCTTCTATTCCCGCCAGGTGGTGCCAGCAGAAAGAAACTATGACATAGGGAATAAAGAACTATTGGCTATAAAAGCTGCCTTCACCGAATGGAGACATCTCTTGGAGGGAGCTACCCATCCAATTACTGTCCTCACAGATCACAAAAATCTGGAATGTATTCAATCAGCTAAGAGACTGTCAGCCAGACAAGCACGCTGGTCCCTATTCTTCTCGAGGTTTAATTTTTTGGTTACATACCGTCCTGGCTCCAAGAATGGTAAGGCGGATGCCTTGTCTAGAATAGCTGACCCCCTCCATGCTACCGTAACCAAGACCACCATCTTGCCGGAGGATATATTTATAGGAGTTACTTTTCCTTCTGATCTGATGTCTCGCATTAAAAAGGGCTACGCTGAAGACCCAGTTCTTTGTGATCCTTACTCGTGATCTCCATATGACGATGCTTAATGGGTTTTGGATTTTTCAACAACGTCTGTTTGCTCCGGAGTCAGTGCGACTGGACCTTTTACGTCTCTACCATGACTCAAAACCAGCAGGTCATCCAGGAATCCGAAAGACGCAAGACCTACTTGCCCGATCCTTTTGGTGGCCGAAGTATCATGAGGATGTTAAGAAGTATGTGCCAGACATAAGACTCCTCGCTCATCCCCTGTTGGCTTGCTTCAGCCTCCTCCGATTCCTCATCGTCCCTGGGGATCTATATCCATGGACTTTATTGTGGAACTACCTCCCTCTAAGGAACACACTACCATTCTTGTTGTTGTGGACAGCTTAACTAAGATGGGTCATTTCATACCAGCTCGTGGTCTCCCTTCAGCTAAACAGACGGCTGACCTGGTTATTCGGGAAATATTTAGCTTACATGGAGTGCCCGATGAAGTAGTTTCTGACAGGGGAGTGCAGTTTACATCTCGTTTTGGAACCATTTTTGTTCTAATCTAGGTATTAATGTAAATCTGTCATCAGCTTTTCATCCGCAAAGTAATGGACAGACTGAGCGAACCAACCAGACTTTGGAGCAACATTTGCGGTGCTATATTAGTTACCTGCAGGATGACTGGCTGGATTTTCTACCCACGGCGGAGTTTGCCTATAACAATGCCCAACACTGCTCCACTGCTTTGAGCCCATTTTTTGCCAACTATGGTTACCATCCGACCTTTCTAGTCAGTCTCCCAATTACTACTTCCATTCCTGCTGTCACTGACCGGCTAACCGCCTTACGTGATTCCCAAGCACTGTTGAAAGAGACTCTTTTGGAGGCTCAGGAATGTTACAAAAGAGCTGCTGATAGGCATAGAAAGGAGGCACCAGTCTATCATGTTGGTGACAAGGTGTGGCTGTCAACAAAGAATCTTAAGCTTCGGATTCCTTCTCATAAATTGGGTCAAAGGTTCATGGGACCTTTTGAGATCATTGCTCAGATCAATGCTGTCACTTTCCGTTTGCAACTCCCGAATTCCATGAAAATACATCCAGTTTCACGTTGCACTGCTTAAACCTTTTCATGAAAATACTTTCCCTGGCCGAGCCCTGCCTGCCCCACCTCCAGTCCTCGTGGATGGTGAGGATGAGTACGAAGTGGAAAAAATTCTTGACTCCAGGATCTTCCGTAACAAGCTTCAGTATCTGGTTCGCTGGAAAGGCTATGGTGAGGAGGAGAGTTCGTGGGAACCAGTGGACAATATTCACGCTCCTGATCTCCTTCGGTCTTTTCATGTGCAGTACCCTGCTAAACCAGGTAATAGGGCATCCAGAGGCTGCACCTATAGAGGCGGGGGTAATGTGAGGAATTGACTCTGCTGGGTTTTGAACCCTGGTTCCCCGGCTGCTATACCTCTTCCCTACCACTGCGCCAGCCTGCCTTTTGTGAATTTCATTGAATATCTGTTTTATATTGGGTAGACATTTCAAAACCTTTTGTAACTTTCTACGTATGTTTTATATATTACTGTGATAAACAAAAAAGAAAAATGTTTGAAAATCAAAGAGACTTTTTACAAGTTGTATAGAATATGTGAGATATGTTATATGGTTGGACATTTTTTTTTGTAATGTAATAAATAAAAAAAAAGATGCTATAAATATGCTTCATTATTAGTTTTTAGATATCATATAAATGGTTTACTTCAATTATATCTCACTGGCAATCCACTATGGGCCCTATTCTATTGCCCAATTTGTAAAATACACACTTAAATCTGCTCTTAAAATTATTAGCTACTCACAATCCGATTACGAATTCCCTGCCCCCAAAACCACTACGACCCAGCCAAACCCGCAAAATCTGCCTTAGATCTAAAAATTGTTTTTTAGTACAGCTTGAATATTACGAAGTCTAAATAATTTAAGTGTGAGGAATTGACTCTGCTGGGTTTTGAACCCTGCAATACCTCTTCCCTACCACTGCGCCAACCTGCCTTTTGTGAATTTCATTGAGATCTGATAAGCTTGACTCTGCTAGCAATAGTATCAGTACCTAAGTCTCTTCAGCTGTGTCTGGTCAGCTGTCTGGTTCTTGGCCTATATAAGGCACTTCCTGTCTCTGTATCCTTGCCAGATTATTGTGTGGTTCCTGATCACTTCAATAAAGCTTGTTCCTGTTTCACCTACAAATTGCTGAACTGGATTATTGCTGACCTTGGCTGCTGGTCTCCACAACCTTGTGATTCCATATCATTACATTAAGTTACACAAAATCGATATTTTCCAGATTTTTCAAACACTTATTAGAGCTGTAGCAGCAATTAAACACACAGTACTGTACTTTAAAAGCATGGGAAGTCATGGAAAGACTTTAGAAATAATGGCACAACAGTCTCAAACCCACAAATTAGCAATAAAAAAATATTATTTTTAACTGTTATTTCTGAGTAATATCGATCCCGGGACTCAAGGGATTAATACATATCATGAAACCCACATGGACTATAACAGAGTGCTTGATTGCGAGCCCGATCGGCAAATATGACATATTGCCACTAATTCATTCTTAGCCTCTGAAGTACCTCTAAAATCTATGTGTTACTGACATCATGATGACGGTTTAATTTACTATTGACTGTGTCTAAGAAAAATATTCTGGGCTTGCTTAAATATGGTCAGATCATATGATCACATTCCCTGAAATCAGATTTAAAAAGGCAGGGTTTACAAGTTCAGCCTTTAGGTCGAAATTTGCGAGCTGGAGTCAGTAGAATACATCTACAGCATTCGCGAGCAGCTAATAGAATAAGGCCCTATGTCGGTCAATACAGAATTAGGACTAAAGATATATCAGGGTAGACATAATGGGATTACTCCATTTCAGTGATGCAGCATTTTAATGTACTTATATATACTTATATGTACAAACTAAAATGTTATTGCACAAGTGGCTCATACATATTTTTGCAAAATATTGGAGTCTATAAAAGGATTTCTTTGGCAGTTATCATATTCCCTTTATGCTTGAAAATCTATCTTGACAGAAAATGTGTACATTTTGTGAAATACTGTAAATAATCTGAATGAAAGGCACACACAGATAGTCAGGGAATGACACTAGGACAATTATTCCATTATGCCTATTGGAATTATAGTGCATTCATTTTTGTAGTAATTAATTGAACACAATATTTTCTGCCAAATACAAAGACTGCTTTACAATGAACAATGTTAAACATGCCAGATATTTTTATAGCAAAGGTGCATTTTAGTATTTTCTTTATTTCAAATGTTTGACTATAAATATCAAGGTACTAAATAGGGAGCCACAAGTGAAAATACTTAACTCCACTTTGTAGGTTATTTGGATGTGTTCAATTATGTGAACGTCTTTTTATGGTATGATATACCAGTACAAACCTCAAGTTCTCCTAATCTGAGTGATACATTAAATCAAAACTGACACTTTATCTTTACAAATGCAGTAAAATTGGACTATATTTTACAAAATGTTGTGTATCAGTTGTTATAAGGCCATTTACCTCACTGTAAGTGCTCTTCATTGTGTGGATGAGCACAAAATTGCATTTTAATATTATATTTTCTTTATTACACTAATAATAGCTAAAACATCTTTTTACAAACACAGCCTACCCTGCCTTCTAGCAGTTTCATGATTAATAACAGACGTGAGCCAAGGACACTGATTGATAGCAGTTTTTCCCTGAACTCAGGAATACAGACAACTGTCCTGTTTAGGTGATTCCAGTATGCCTTGCTCTGCACAGATTAATTTGTTGAGGGTTAACTCTATGTTTTGTTTTGTTCACTACACAGAGCTGTAGCTGTGGGTCAGTGACTCATGTAAACACAGATTTTGCTGTATTGAGATTTCAGTAAAAATGCATGTATTTCAAAAATTCTAAAAGTATTTCAACATGCTTTTAGGAGATCTTTACTGGGATGTGCTCCAAATTGTTCTGAATGAAGTGTCCCTTTAATACTAAACATACCAGACACACATAAGGTTTTTCAGGCATTTTGCCAGAACTATGGAAAAAGATACATGTACCAAATTACCCATGCTTAGCTGAACTGAAAATACAAATGTGCCTGCTATAATGTGTACACAAGTTAAAAGTCAAACAATTGCTAAAATATATAGCATTTAAAGCTTGGTTTTAAAAGTAATTTGATATTGTTATTTGATATTGTTATTTTATAACAATATGACAAATCATTTATATTTGTTTACATATGGTTTTTATTAAATCGGCAAAATGTTTAAAAGGCAGAGATAAAGATATGAAGTCAATGTTGTCATTCCTACGTAGCTTTAGCCACAATCACTTATTTTATGACTATTTCTACTAGTGCCTATTGTGCTGCTTTCAATAACACTCATTGACATACATGCTTAAGACATTGCATTTTTATTTTCTGTTCCATCAGATCTATATATATGGTTTCAACAATTACATATATTTTTATGTTTGAAAGTGGAGCTACAGTTGAATTTAATATAAACGGTTTTGATAGAGAGGGAATTAGGAGAATGTTTGCAATAATAAATTGCTTCTGAGAGAAGCATCTGATTTTAACTTACCTGTCTGCTGGCAATCCAAAACTTTCTCTGGAAAAATTCAAGTTTCATTTGAATTCCTACAGCTGGAACAGATTAAGAATGAAAAATCACTTTAGAGGAATTAGAAGTAACTAAAAATACATAAAAACTGTTCTTCGACAATAATGAATATAACACAGTCATCATATAGATTTATTTATAATGGTCATCATTTCATTTTCTGTTTGATGTTGATAAATAGGAATAGAAGACTAGCCTTTAACAGATTCGATTCTGTACTATTGTTTAACAAACATTTGTCATTTAGGGTCACCTTGCAACATATATACAAAGACAGAAATGTATATATATATATATATATATATATATATATATATATATATATATATATATATACACACACATTCACATCTATCTATCTAACTAACGATCGTTCTATCTATCTTCATCAATAAAAAAACAACAAATAAAACTAATGTTCTACCCCTCAGGTTACAACAAGTAAGGTGGGTCCATACCTGCAGCTATTCTGCTGCTGAGCAAATATTTTTTAATTTGAAAATTATGCAAGTAAAGTCATCCTATGGGAAATGTGCAGTATGCATCTACGTCAAAAACAAGAGAGTAAAATATTAAAAATATATATTTTTTGAGTTTTGTTTTTATTTTTTTTGTAATTTACAATCGTTGTAATGTTTATTTTTTGTAACAGTGTAGTTTTTGTGAATGCTTTTACTGAAGGGTAAATGGTTTTAATTAGGGTGCCATGGGGGTCCTTGTATACTTGTCTTATGTCTTACTACATCCCCTGTACTTGGTGATACAAATATTATTAAATATATATAATAATAAAAAATTTACAGCCTTATTAAATTGCGATTTGACAAACTGAAAAGGGCTCTATTTAAGCACATAGCATATTTTTTTACAGAAGTTTTTAGTTAGTGAACTTCTATTAAAAGCAAGGTCTTCACTAACTAAAAACTTCTGTAAAAAAATCTGCTATGTGCTTAAATAGATGCCTTTTCAATTTGCCAAATTGCAATTTAATAAGACTGTATGTTTCCTAAGCCATGTCACTATAGATTTTACCAACCCCCAAGCCAGGCATTTAGTACATAGATTTATTCAATCAACTTATTGATACCTTATATTAGAAATATACACTGCAATAAGGACTATATTTGTGTGGTTATATGAAAATTAATCTGAGCTTTTAAATACTGAATATTGCTTAATCTAACTCAAAGAAATATACAAAAACAATATGCAAGGAGGCAGTTGTGGCGATAAACAGGAGTGAAACACATTTTTTTAAATAATAATAAAATTGTGCTTTTTCTAGCAGCAATTTGTTTGAAAAACTATGTGCTAAAAATACACACAAATATAAGATTTTTTTTTCATTGGTTAGTGGAAACAAATTTAATAAAACATAAAAAAATGTCTTTAAATAATAATAATAAAAAACAGCCTCTCGTCTATTGGCCAATCAGTGCTGAAAATTAGGTGTGAGGGTGACTGGAATTTTGTGGCTTTACAAATATGTGATTTATGAGGCCTCTATTAATTCAATAGGTCTAGTTTCACATTATCGATTTAGCAACACATATCTAATTTCCCAATTAACTAACAAATATAGAGAAAATAGACTTAATTCAATACAAATCAAGAAAATATTTTTTGACTACCTCTGGACCTAAAACTATTTTAAACAGAATTTAATTTCAAATGTACATTAAAGGGGCAGTGTACTCCTACATTTAATATATAATGTTTCGAGGTAATGCACTTGAAAAGTGGCAAGATGTTTTTCGAATGTAATACAAACAATACAGCCTCTAATTTATTATCTTTCATGTGCAATTATACTGCTGTAGAAGCTATCATTTTATTTTTTTTAATCTGCTTTCTGAGGTGAGATGAGTTTGCATCCCACAGTGTAATGGAAAATATAAGATCTCATAGACAACTATCATAAAAATAATTAGCTGAACAAAGAAAATGGATCCCTGACTAAAAAATAATGGCATTTAAAAGCTACAAAATGTAAAGGTTGTATTTATTTTGATTTCAAGCAATACTTTAAATATAAAGAGCATACTTTAAATATTAAAAAATATCAGCCTTATTAAACTGTGATTCAGTAAATTTAAAAGGCGTCTATTTAAGCACACAGCATATTTTTTTTACAGGAGTTTTTAGTTAGTGAAGACCTTGCTTTTGGATAGAAGTTCACTAACTAAAAACTTCTGTGATCTTAAATAGAGCCCTTTAAAATTTACCGAATCACAATTTAATAAGGCTGTTAGTGTCTATATTGATACTTTTTTAAACTACAGCATAAATCCACCCTCATTTAATCGGACAAAGTACAAATAAACTCTAATTATTTCCAGCCAATTAGGATTAATACAGCTGTATGCCGCCCACATCTTCAAAGACTTATGTGTGATAATATAATGCTAGATTTCAAATGATTCATTTGTAAATTAAAAAAAAACTTTAAGAAAACTGGTTAAGTAATTTCAAATCATATTATACTGATGCCATAAATCTTTAAAATGCTGCATCTCCTTTTACTGATGATCCAGTGTATTTTTCATATTGCAGACAAGCCTTTTAAATTTCTTGGAAAATAAAAAGTGAGCACTGTCAGCTGAGCGTGCAACTTGCAATTCCCTTTACCTTCTTCAAAGCTTTCTAACCCCTGAAAAAAGGTCACTCGCATTTCAAATTTGTTCCTCACATCAAAGTTAAAATGTAAACTTTTACTGTACCTTTTATGTCAAACATATGAGGCTTTGTATGTGTATTAGTGTCTTGGTTTATGAAAATATTTAACTGGATTCTTTTGCAAATCTGCATCTTTCTGCACCTCTATTTTATGTATACATTAGCGTGATAGGCTTAGGTAGGAGATTAGTTTGCTCTTTGTTTACTGCTGGAAATCATTTTTGAGTTAAAGAAATAAAGTAACAAAAAGAATAAATCTTTAGCAAGTTCATTACTTTATCTGTATTATTCATATCACTATAAAAATAATCTCACCCATTAGCTAAATACTTGTAAGTATACAACTGGCCTTGTTCAGTAAAGTTAACATTTTTTGAATGGGAGGATAGGACTGACTCGCTTCCTGTGTTATTGTAAGGGACCCGTTTCACTTCAATGAGCTAATTTTAGTGAATAGGCCCCACTGGATGTCATATGAGTTTAAGAGGTCGTACATCTCTAGTGGGATTTTTTTTATTTTAGCAGATACAGCTCATTGTACTATTTTGCAATTAGTGCTCTGTGGTGCCTGGTGGTTCCATTTTGGGTGAACCAGATATATGGACTTAAAGTAAAAATACTAGGCCACCCAGTGCTCAATTTCTAGCTTTAGCAAACAGTATTTTAGCAATTTACAAGTATATATCAAAATAACAACATCAACAGGTTTGCAAGGCAGGTACATAAAAGCATTTCAGAGAAAATATAAAATTTAGAGGACTGGTTGTGTCATGGGGAGATCCATCTCAGACTGTATGGAGCCTTCTTCAGCTATTGACTACTATTGTCAAGTGGGGTGGCACGTCTTTCTGGAGACCAGCGTGCCGTCATCAGGGCGCCGAGAAGTGCGCTCTGATGACGCTCTGTGCTCCAGACTGCATCTCATCTGCTACATCTCATATTTACTGGACCTGGTTGCTGGAGGCTGCCAAGGCTAAGAAAAGGGGCTGAAAATGTGCCATGTTGGACTGGCATGTGTCACTAGGAGCATATTCTATGTAATGTCACTGTCATTGTGTGCATGTGTCACAGTACATGATAAACATGCAATGCAACATGCTCCTAGTGACAAATGCACACAATGCCTGGCCCATATGGCACACTGTCAGACCCTTACCTTGCCAAGCAGGTCCAGTAAATATAAGATGGGGGGCCTCCTAAACAGATGGGCCCTCATTCAATTGCAATTTGGCCTATTGAATAGGGCCCTAAATAAGCACATAACATTTTTTTAAATAAGTTTTTAGTTAGTAAGCATCTATCTAAAAGCAAGGTTTTCACTAACTAAAAACTTCTTTAAAAAATATATGCTATGTGCTTATATAGAGCCCTATTCAATTGGCCAAATCGCAATTGAATGAGGGCCATGGTATGCAGGCTGCAGCGCAGAGCGTCATCAGGGCGCAGTTCTCAGCACCCTGATGATGGTGCGGTGTTCAGCAGCGTGCGAAGGTCTGCGTGCCGTCAAGGGGCTATTTAAAAAGGACTTTTTGTAACAGAAATGAGTATAGAATTTTGTCTGCCTAAGTTGTTCTTCTCACTTCTCCTAGCTTTCTAGGCCATTACAAACAAAAACAAAATGTCTGTCATCATTAAAGCAACATTGAACACAATAGTTAAAAATTAAAGACTGTAACAATTTATTTGTATATATACAGTATATATATATATATATATATATATATATCTGTGTACACATATTTTGTCCATTATCAAGTTCTCCAAAAGAGCAAACTATAACTATTACACTGATGTGATCATTTATTTTTTGAGGGAAAGGATATTCCAATAATTCTGCTTGCTTGAGCATCATATATTTTCTTAAAAGGATCAGACAGACTCCATGATGTCCTCAGTGAAGTGAACTATTCCTTGGGGAACTAGTTCAGATCTGTTACAAAGGAAAAGCCTGATGCAATGGAGTAATCATTTCAAGTCCTCTGGATAAAACCCACTATGGATAGGATGCATCTGAGTTCTTAATTTCTTTGAAAAAGGAAACCATACTATGTAAATGTCTTGTTTGGTAAATGTATTTAATTCTTCAGCAAACATACACCACTCCTTAAAGAGACAGCATTCTTCCATATTTTTTCACAATGCAATGAACATATTTTAAACATTACAAAATAGTTGTGCCCAGAAAATTAGTAATGTAAAGTCTACAAATCTCTACCTCTTTCCTACTGCGGTCTTGGCTTCCCTTAACCAGTGTCAGCAGTGCATAATATATAGCAGTATTATTGGAAAACCTGATTTTTGACATGGAGCTATGGGTTGCTTGTGATCTATAATAAATATAAATGCTCTAAAACATGACTGAATGAACCAATGAATAGTAAGTTATTTAGCAAAACTTGATTATCGGCAGATGTTTTAAGAAGCAAAAGAAAATAAATGTAGCATTTTATTTATTAAAATTATATACAATTATTCTACCATATTATGTCTAACATCAGGTCAACAGAATATGGTAACTTCAAAGTCAGGAATTTAACAGCCACATGGAGCAAGGATTGCATATTTTGCTGATTAAAACACTAATCACAATTAGCACCACTATATTCACTAACAATGGGCCATATTTTAATGCCCAATTCATACATTTATACACACTTAAAATCACTTTTAATATTGCCACATATTCCATTTTCTATTCGCAATCCGATTACGAGTCCAATCCGACAATCACTACAGGCCATCCAAAGATGCAAAATTGACCTTAGAAGTCCATTGGTTTTAGCACAGCTCAGAAATGAAGAGCTCTAAATAATTAAAGTTACACAAAATCGATATTCTATTAGACCCTTAGCTCTAGCTCTCAAATATAGTCTGACCTGCAACTGAAATAAGTATTACGTTTCTGTCAAATATTTTATGAGCACTAAATAGGATTCGCAAAAGCTTTTTCATACACTTATTATAAGTATAGCAGCGATTAAAAAAACCCTCAATAATATACTTTAAAAGCATGAAAAGGCATATAAATACATTATAATTAATTGCAGTGTTGTCTCAAACCCACAAATATGCAATTAAGTAAAATCGATATCAGGACTCAAGGGGTTAATGCATATCATGAAACCCACATGGCTAGAACAGATGCTCTAATGTATTTTATAGAGTGCTAGATTGCTTGATGGCGAGCCTGATCAGCAAATATTACTTGTTGCCACTAATTAATTGTAGCCTCCGATTGCTGGTTACATCTAACTTCCATAGTTTACTGACATCAAAATGACAGACTCATTTACTATTGGCTGTGTCAAAGACGTAAATTACGGGCTTGCTTAAATATTGTCAGGTCATATAATCTCGCCCCCTGAAATCCTACTTAAAAAGGTAGGGTTTACTAGTTTAGGCTTAAGGAGGGAAATAGCAGTCTTGAGTCAATAGAATACATCTAAACATTTAGAGAAAAAAACGCCCGCAGCCAAAGCAATTGTGGGCTTCTAATAGAATAGAGCTCAATATCTCTTTTCTACACCCACCAAGAAGCAGCTATATAACATCACAATGGTGGTGAAGTGCCTGTTCCCATTGTCGTACCTAATTGTATTACTAGATATTCACCACAAATTATTATAACATTTATGATATTTACTACTTTATTATATTCTACTTTCCTTGCCCGATTCATGCCTTAATAGAAGATACAAGGTGGAAATATTTATTATTCACTTGCTTCTATTAAATAGGAATTACATTTCTGGTGAGAATCGAAATCTTTGAGACTGACTAAGAATTATCATTGCTAGAGGTGAATTAAACATATGATAAGGTGACCATATGGCCAATGAGAACAACGCCAAATGCATTGATTACTGGAAACTCAGTCAGCCCAAAGATTTGTTTGAAGACCCCTGTTTCGTTGTGATAAATCAAATAAGAAGCGGGTTTAGTTTTTGTTTTAAGAAAAAATGAGCTTGTCATCCCCAAAGCAAGCCCCGTAGCCACCCTAACCTTGGATGACACGTCAGTCTGCCGCATTCAATCAAGAATTTCAAAGTCAGTAATTACTAAAATATGCCATTGCTCAAATGTCATTCACTGTCAGCAGAAAAATACATCCCTCAATGATTACAGAAGCCAACAAAATAATGTTCCATGGAACATTGTCTACTCAAAGGAGACTGTAGATTTCACAATACATAACCTCATAGTACAAAGGGATGGAAGTGGACAGTAAATTCCTTACTAGAGATTATTTGCAATAAAAAGTAATATTATATTTGCTACAATTATTACACACATGGGGTAAATGTACTAGCAGTGAGATTGCAGTTTGTCCCTGCGTTTCATAGTAGTGTTCTTCATGGTCTTCAATAAGATTAATTTATTCAAATGAGGTCTAAGATGCTTACACTAACTCTACAATTTTGAAGACTCTGTTATGAGTACCGGAATCTATTTTGTGTTCACATCCCATCTTAAGTGCTGAATGATGGGGTTGTGTGTTTGGAGTAATCAGTGGAGGGAGAGTTGGGGAAGAGGGACAACGAATAAGTGCAGAGCCTTTGTTTAAGAACTGGATAAGGTTGAAATTGACATCAAAACCCCTTCCTCCTCACTGGCCCAGCCGCAGGAATTGCATCAAAGGATTCATTTTGTGTATCTTGTGTAACAGACATACGCCCGGAAATGCTACGTGCCGCAGCATGGTTTACGGATTTGGATTCTGGAACGCAAGCAAATTTAAAGCCCGCTGACATACGAGCTGTATGATGGCCACTGCGGGCTGGGAATTTAATTGGGCCCATTTTGAGTGAATACAGTGATGGTGATTGTGACAATTTATTTTTTAAATACAATATATGCCTAAACTGCCACTAAAACATCCTCTTCTCAATGGTTTCAGATGAGAAAAAAAATAATAGCAAATATTGCTTAATGGATACCATTGAATGGCTGTTATTCATGTTTTTGATTCAGTGCAGACCATAAGAGCTTGCAGTTGTTTATACAGATCTTTACTGATTAAAAGTTGGGCTATTACAAGAGCCTTTAAAGATAATTGCAAAGACAGAGATTATGTTTTAATCCAATTTGTATAATGGTGCCGTTCATATGTGACCCAGTTTTAATATTATTTTTATTGTTTAGTTCTATGTCTGTTTTTCTTATGTATTGCTTTTGTATTCTAATCATTTAGCTACTGAATTGGTATTAAGAAATAGTTTTTTGCTTAAAAAATGGAAATCTTCTCTTATTGCACATAAAAAAAAGTCAGCTTGGGGTAAACAAGCTAAAATACAATTGTCTCTTGAAGTTAGACACCAACATTTTAAATCATTTGAAGATGTGTATTCAATCCTTTCATCACTGGGATGAGAACATGAATCAGAGGTTAAAAACATTTCCTCACGAGAAACAAAATTGTGGCAAGTAACAATAATCTGGCACTGACAAGATCTCTGTGTTCTAGCTAGGAAGTTATTCCAAGCACCAGAGATACAATCTGAGTTGAAAGGTGCCCATATGCTTGTGCTAAGGAGTTTCTCAGATGTTCAGTTCCAATTTACTAATATCTCAAATGAATCTACTCAGTCTATGTGGACAGATACAGGGTGTTTAATGGTTGTAGGGTATATAAGGATATATAATAAAAAAATCTATATTTAGAAAATAAAATTAAATGCCATGAAAAGGATTTGTTATCTCACTTAAGTTGTATTAAATGATGGAAGTTTTAAATTAAGTATGTTCTTATAAAAACTTGTGTTGACAATGGGCAACGTGTAGAAATAAGAATCAGTGGCGGCGCTACTTCTGATGCAGGGTAGGCGCCCACTCATACCAATAGCAATCTGGAGTAAACTAATCGTTTATTAGGAGATGGGGCAGGTAATTATTTTTATAGAAGGATGATCAGATCTCCTTGGGGTAATAAGACCATTTACATATTTTTTGTTGTTTTTTTATTGCCCTTTAGTGGAGATAGAAGCCCCAAATTACTTTGCACCAGGGGCCTCCAATCCCCACTGATAAAAATATTTAGTGGCATTGGCAAGAAGCAACTATTAGCCAAATGCTATATGTATTTAAAAACACTTAAGACCCCCCAAAAAAACCTAAATAGGCAGGGAAAAAAACATAAAGCCAGTTTTGAATTAGAAATACATATATTTTGATATTTGATGTCACTGCTGACACCCCTACTTTATTTATAGAGGGGGTAAATCCACAAAAAGGCTCTCATAGTAACAAGCTTTGTCGTGTCCTATGAGATTTTTAGGTCATGGTTGCCAATCTATGGTCATGGATATGCATTTGGATAGCAGGGAAAAATTCTCCATCAGGACTGAAGCAGCCACTTCTGTAGGGGCTCAGCCAGTGACGCCATACCCCATACCATCCAGCCAAGCAGAATCACTCATCAACTGAACATGTTCCAGTTTCCTACACCTCAGTTTTACATCCAGGTTTAGAGCCTCACACACCTCCCCCTACGTTGTACACACCCACCCACCTATGTTGTTTGTTACGACATAGTGCGGGTCTCTGTACTATCACCAACATATTTCACAGCTGCGACACCCATAGACTTAATAACTATTTAACCCTCTACTCCATTTTCAATTATCTGCCAAGCCCTTGTTTCTCCATTTAACCCCTTCACCTTTTTCATTAATCCTTTAGTCTGTAACATGTGAGTTCTTAGTCTTGCGAAGGACTTTGTATTTAAGTATCATATGTATGATTGTTAGGTCATGGACAGGGTCGCCAACTCCTTTGGTATCAGTATGTCAAATTATGTTTTGTCATACCCAAATTTTGTTGTACCCCAGCAATACGGAATATGTTGGCACAATTTAAATAAGAGATAATAAATGGGAATGCAATAAAGTATTATCAGCAAAGCAGTGTCTTAATCTAACCACAGTTTAAATGAATTGTTGTCATTAAATAGTTTTGAGCAAATTCCAATACAACAATGTACAGTATTCAAAAAGCATTATCATTTTTATAATGTAAAGTAACAAAGGATATCTCTCCAGCAATTACATTTTAATGTACTGTATAACTATATCTTGTATCTTTCATATCCACTTCTATATCTCTTTACACACATGCTACACTGACGTTTCAGCAAATTAAGGGATAAAATGTGGTATTTCCAAATGGTTGTTTTATCCAAGCAAGCGTAAAATGATCTAGAGAAATCAAATGCATCACTTCTCTTTTATTGTCACTTTGTTGCAACATAATGAAGACAACTGCATATCTTAGATTTTACGTACGCCAACTGTGACCTTTTGTGTATCCAATATAAATTTATGCAGCCCATTTTCCCATTCCTCCGTTAAATTATTTACCACATCAAGAAGTGGTTTAACTTTGTAATGAAGCATCATCCATCTGTAAAACAGGTTTTAATGAGTTACACAATGGAATGTCTGAACATACGGATTGGTCTTGGCGCGTTTATTCAGATATAAAGTGCATCTGATTTAGAAAGAGTGAGGTAGATAGACAGGCAGCTGCAACACTTATTCTCTACTAATGTTATTTTTGTAAGAATTATTTAAGGAGTAGGAGACATGAAATCAATAACTAAGCATTAGTCCTTATAAAGATGGTGTTGCTAATCAAATCATATTAAAAAAGTAGGATTCAAAGAGTAGAGTTGCTCAATGATCTGGATCTGTAAACTACATGTGAACGCAAACATGTTGGGACTATGGGCAGCACATTAGAAGGCCAGTAGATAATCACTAATGAATAAACATAGTTACAATATTCATTAAAGTATTCTTCAAGACTCTCTCTGGATCTCCCTCTGTAGTGGCCACCTCAGATAAATGAAGACACCAAGCATTTGATAAGAACCGATTAAAGTCTCCTAAGCGAATTCAAACACTTTTGTCTCCCATGGAATTCTATGATTTACTAAAAATGCAAAATTGCAAGCCAAAGTCCATTTACATTTCTGGAGATTAATGTGTGTCTTTCCTGGTGCAATCACCCTGTTCCTTGGCTTGTGGGAAGGATTATGGTGTCAATTTCAGTTAGATCTTATTAACTAACAAGCTCATTGTTCCATCTTTCCCCACAAATCCCTCCACTGCTGGATAAAAAAAAAAAAACATACTCCCATGTGCCAGCTCTCAGGAGGTGATGTAACAAAAGCAAAATGGATTCCCATACTCATAAATGAAATTTAAAAAAAATCAGATTTTCCCAAAAGTTTTATGGCCTATACGGCTGCTAATGTTGTTAATTTGTTACATACTTCATCGACAAATTTCGCCTTTTCTCTTGAACTACAATGGTTCTTTTAAAACTATTTTAGATATAAAAGTGCTTTGCTGCCTCCAACTGTGCTAGGTCAATATAATCAATGTATTGCTAGCTAATAGAGACTCCCAATTCTATTAGTTATTTTGATTTGGTGAATAATATGGTATATTAAAGTAAAGCATAATGTAGTAGATTGCTATAAATCAATCAATTCACAGCTTGTAGGTGTAAGTTTTTGGAGTTATGCGTTTACAGAAGTAGTAGATAAGTCGAATAATGTTACTGCCGAAGATATAGGCATTCATAATATAAAGTATATCTTATAATGAGGCATAACTCGTCAATTTAATATCTGGATTTTAATGGGTTACATTATGGAAAGTCTCAATACACAGCTTTGTCAGGCTATTTTCTCAAACATGAACAGCATTTAATTTAGGTTTTTAAAGCAATTATATGAAGGGTTTGTGTAGATAGCATGGACCAACTTGATGGGTCTACTGATTTTTATCTGCTGTTACATTTATATTTATGTGGCTGTAACTAAAAACAACATTTCACAGGACATTTCAAAATCAGAAATATTGGTCAAGAATGGAAGTCATTGCAGCCATTTAATGAACCACTAAAATATATGTTTGACTTAATTAAAAGTATTTATATGCAGCATGATAACTGTATATTAAAGTGAAATTTATTTATACATATCTAACTTTTAAAAGTGTAATAAGAATGCTTCTCATCCCAACCATTAAAACATTTGTTTGTACTTGATTATGGACTGTATGTTGGTGCACAAACCATACAGCAGTATGTTATCTCATTGGCTCAAACTCGTGACTCATACAGTTATATTAATGATCATTGCCTAACACACTCCATGAGTGGAAACTTTGGAGTGAATTTACTAAGAATTTTCTCATGTGAGTTAAGAAAGGCTGATATTAGATGAAAATGGACAATTTTGTGAAATTGTGCACCCTTTGCACTGTTTGAAATAGCTCTTGACTTGTATTTAACCCCTGAATAGCACTATGGAATATGTTGGCGCATTACAAATAAAAGATAATAATAATAATAATAATAAAGTAAATCAAGGGCTGACATGAGATGCACTTAATACACTTATTAAATTCCCCCTTTTATTCAAAAAAGAACACACACTGTGAAACACTTTTAAACAACTTCTTTCAGATGCAACAAAAGCAATTTGTGGTTTTTATGTCCATTTACCTAAATAAATAGGGTACAACGGCAGCTATAAAAAGTATCATGTTAGTCATAATATGAAAAGTACCGACATTTGGTGCATTAAAAGAATTAACAATGCAAGTATATGGAATAATAATTTTCCAGTGCATCCTCGGTGGAATAATTAAAGTATTTTCTCATGCTATGGTTGAGAAAATTTATATCCCCCTGCTTTTTAGAGTCATTGAAACCACGGGAAGATAATGCTTTGCTCAGATCATGCAATGCTCTGTGAATTGTTCAGAAGCACTTCAAACGTAGTATTTGGGTAGTAAATTCTTTTGGTGAAATATTAGTCCTACAGCTCAAAAAAATCCAAATAAAATAAAGGAGCTCAAAGAACTTTAACATTTTGTTCTTATTTAGAGTGTGTAAAGTTGGTATAAAATTTATAGCTACATTAGTCCAATGCACCGGATTTGCAGATAGAGGATCAGTTAGTTAAAGAATTGAACTCACCACATTCCTATTGTGATACAGATAAGACTTTTTTAGTTCTATTTTCTATTGTGAAGGAGAATTATACATTTCTTAAAACAGACCGAGCCATCAGTCTAGAGAGGGAGTCATCTAAAAGGCTACATTTATCATTTCAAATTAGGCCAATTCCTTGGACATTTCACATGTCAGATAGCCTGGCAATGGAATTTTTCAATCTGGCAACCAATCAGATGCTACTCAATATTCCCTTCATTTGCAGAGGTATGAGTCAATGCTCACCAGAGCACTACTATGGTCAAGTATTTTCTACATTATTTTTGAATAACTAAACAAGATAATGGGCAAAAAATACAAAACAGCCATAATATTTTGCAATTGTATATGCTTTTTTTTTCTTTATTGAGCCCTTCATTTTGTTTTCTTCATTGCTGCTGTCACCTTCTGTGGTGGGTATGTCCTTGTAAGTCTCCCTTTAGTCCTGCTGACAGCACTGGCAGCATAGTTGTAGGAGCTAGGGGAGATTAGAGGGACAAATCCCCTCCAGATTTTCACTGTTTATAGGTTTTAAAATGTTGTTTTGTGTTGGCCTCTCATAAGCTAGTCATAATATTGTTGAATATGTTCACTCTTCATCTATATATATAGATATATACACTATTTCTACATAGCAGCTAGTGCCTCTTAGCAGCCATCTTCACATAGCACCCATTCTCTCCTAACATCCATCCTTACACTGCACCCAGTCCTTGTCCGTATCCATCCCCTCTCAACATCCATCTCCACACAGCACCTAACCCCTCTCAGCCTCCACTTCACATAGCACCCATCCCTATATCCTTTGCTCTGTCCACCTGTACTTCAGCCCTTGCTCTCTCACCTCTTCCCTCATACACATCCACAGCATGCTGAGCTGCTCTACACTGACACCAGTAAAAATGCTATTTTATAACAAACATAGACCAATTTTGGGCCAGAGGGTATGCAGCCATAAATGCTCGGGAGGCCCGGGGGGGGGGGGGGGGGGGCATGGTGGGTTGAAAAAAATATTAAATGCCTTTTGATTGTAAGTCTGCGAGTTTTCAATCTTGCAATGTACTTTGGGAAAAGCACTATGGATTCTAAGCTCAAAGACCGGGCCCTCCATCTTTTGTAATGTGTTAATATTGTTTTTCCTTGATCACAACTTATGTATAGCGCTACGGAATATGTTGGCGTGTTACAAATAAACAATAATAATAATAATAATAAAATAATAAGTTATTTAAACTACTTTTTTTTCTAGCTTTTATTCAAAAAACGTTTTAATGTTTACAGCCTGCTGTTTGAAATGCATACTACATAAGTTTACAAGTATGCTCTTTTCATAAATTAACAAATTTGCTCTTTTCACAATTTAAAAATACTTTTGTAGAATTAAACCTGAACATTTAGATGGAGGATATAAAATGTGTACTGCCTCTTTAACTAGCTAATTGCGTAAGATATCATCTCCAAAAGAGCTATATTTTTTTTCTTTCATATGTTTTTAGTGAAAAGTAATTTTAAGTACTGTAAACTGAATGGATATGACCTAGAAGCCACAAGGGGCAAGATTATTCATTACACTTGAGTCCTAAGGTAAGAGACTGTACACATTTATATGAAGCCTTTCCTGGTCTTAAGAAAACAAGCAAATATTTAATTTCCATGCTAAAGACTAAAAAGGACCGTTTGCCCAGAGTAAAACATAAGAGCTTCCAACTGGTAATGCATGCACCATTTATAAATATTATGATGTGCTGCATCTGCCTAAGTCCTGTTCAAACAAGATGATATTAATTAAACCCTTATATAGCAAGAGACTCGTTAGTCCTTTCAATTGGAAACCACATTCACTCCAGTGAAGTCATAAGATCATCTTGAACTTATTTTGGTTTTGCTTTTATATGGTGTTTTCTTTAAATTATTTTAAGTAATGTAGGAAATGGCCATAGATAATAACATCACTTTAAGTTGGAAATTTTTCAATTCTGGCTAACCCAGAGAACACAGATGTAAAGTATGTTTGTGACATTTTAGGACTGTTTCTGTAAGGACTTCGCTGAAGAGGCTAGAGATACACAACATAAACACATATCTCCAGTCTTCAAAAGACGAAAACAGAATGCACTTATTCTTGAAAAATTACACATTAATACGTTATGTTACCACTATTATGTACTATACAGTGGATATAAAGTCTACACACCCCTGTTAAAATGTCAGGTTTCTCTGCTGTAAAAAAATGAGACAAAGATAAATCATTTCAGAACTTTTTCCACCTTTATTGTGACCTATACACAACTCAATTGAAAAACAAACTGAAATCTTTTAGGTGGAGGGAAGAAAAAGAAAAAAGAAAAATAACGTGGTTGCATAAGTCTGCACACCCTCGTATAACTGGGGATGTAGCTGTGTTCAGAATTAAGCAATCACATTCCAAATCGTGTTAAATAGGAGTCAGCATACACCTGCAAACATTTAAAGTGCCTCTGATTAACCACAAATAAAGTTCAGCTGCTCTAGTTGGTCTTTCCTGAAATTGTCTTAGTCGCATCCCACAGCAAAAGCCATGGTCCACTGAGAGCTTCCCAAGCATCAGATGGATCTTATTGTTAAAAGGTATCAGTCAGGAGAAGGGTACAAATGAATTTCCAAGGCATTAGATATACCATGGAACACAGTGAAGACAGTCATCATCAAGTGGAGAAAATATGGCACAACAGTGACATTACCAAGAGCTGGAGCTCCCTCCAAAATTGATGAAAAGACAAGAAGAAAACTGGTCTGGGAGGCTACCAAGAGGCCTACAGCAACATTAAAGGAGCTGCAGGAATATCTGGCAAGTACTGGCTGTGTGGTACATGTGACAACAATCTCCAGTATTCTTCATATGTCTGGGCTATGGGGTAGAGTGGCAAGACGAAAGCCTTTTCTTACAAAGAAAAACATCCAAGCCAGGCTACATTTTGCAAAAACACATCTGAAGTCTCCCAAAAGCATGTGGGAAAATGTGTTAAGGTCTGATGAAACCAAGGTTGAACTTTTTGGCCATAATTCCAAAGGATATGTTTGGCGCAAAAACAACACTGCACATCACCAAAAGAACACCATACCCACAGTGAAGCATGGTGGTGGCAGCATCATGCTTTGGGGCTGTTTTTCTTCAGCTGCAACTGGTGCCTTAGTTAAGATAGAGGGAATTTTGAACAGTTCCAAATACCAGTCCATGTTGGCACAAAACCTTCAGGCTTCTGCTAGAAAGCTGAACATGAAGAGGAACTTCATCTTTCAGCATGACAACGACCCAAAGCATACATCCAAATCAACAAAGGAATGGCTTCACCAGAAGAAGATTACAGTTTTGGAATGGCCCAGCCAGAGCCCAGACCTGAATCCGATTGAAAATCTGTGGGGTGATCTAAAGAGGGCTGTGCACAGGAGATGCCCTCGCAATCTGACAGATTTGGAGTGTTTTTGCAAAGAAGAGCGGGCAAATCTTGCCAAGTCACAATGTGCCATGTTGATAGACTCATACCCAAAAAGACTGAGTGATGTAATAAAATCAAAAGGTGCTTCAACAAACTATTAGTTTAAGGGTGTGCAATTTTCAATTGAGTTGTACAGTTTATAGGTCACATTAAAGGTGAAAAAAGTTCTGAAATGATTTATCTTTGTCTCATTTTTTTACAGCACAGAAACCTGACATTTTCACAGGGGTGTGTAGACTTTTTATATCCCCTGTATATATATATATATATATATATATATATATATATATATATATATACTGTGGTACTGACACTCTAGCTTTCTACCTTTCTCCTAGATAAAGTGCGACAAGGCCATAGCTTAAATGTAGGACTTTCCTTCAAAAGAGGGATATTTGGGAGACTAGGAGGGATAAGAGTATTTTTCCTGCAAAGAGGGACTGACCAATGTAGAATATATGCTTCTGATGATCTTAACAGAAGAAGAAAAGAACATAGGTGGGATTATTTCAGATTATTAAAAGTAGGAAGACCATGCAAGAAAGCTTTAGGGAAGTCAGTAGGATGCATTTTTCCAGTTTTTAGGAAGAGAAATAAGCAGCAGACAAAAAGCTCATAATGCTACAAGATCCCTAATCAGACCTCACCTACAATACTGTCTCTAGTCCAGTCTCAAACAGCTCTTCCTACATCATTTTATTAAAATTTGCCATAAACCAGGATTTGATTATGTATTTGTTACGTTTGTCTCTACTTTAGGACACCTGAATTACTGACTTTATTTCTAATTGTTCCACCTGGGCCCATGAAGACTGAGTTGACTACCACTGTCCTACACAATATAAGTTCACAGATCTAAGTGTAAATGACAGCTTATGTCCACATATATGGTTAAGTGACATGATGGATAGAACAAACTTAACTAGTTTGCATTTAGAAAAGTAAGCATTAGGAAAAAAAATCACACAAAAAAGTAATGATATAATATATCAGGATGTTCCACTGACAAATTCTGCTTTGGCAGTGTAAGTTACATATTAACTTTCTAGATCTAGTGATGAACATGCCACCTCAAGGCTTGGTGCCACCCTCTGTCTAATTCTCAGATGTTTTTCGGCCCCTGCACACTCAGATTTCTGCACTGTTATTTGTACTGTATGATGACGTATTGCTTTAAAGCAGTGCAAATGGAGAGGAAGGTACATCATCAAATTCAATGGCCAATTACAACTTCAAAATAGTCCCCATAAAAAACGAGAAAGTTATTTTTGAACCTAATATTTAATGCTACAGCTTCCCTCACAGCTGGTATTATGATATGAGGAAAGATAAGAATAGCAAGGGAGCTGATAAGGGAAACAAATAAAGTGAATCAATGTTGAGAGTCCATGAAACCCACCAATGAGAAGCAAATTCAGTTTACAAAATATAGTTATTATTATTATTATTAACTTTTATTTGTAACGCGCCAACAAATCCTGTAGCGCTATACAGGGTATGAAAACAAGAAAAGTACAATGTTAACAAACTGCAGAAAATGGAGGGCCCTACTTTGAGCTTAGAATCTTTGCAGAAAAGCAAAGCACCAAAGCACCCTACAAGATTGGAAGCTCTCTACTTACAATCTAAAGGGAATGGAAGAGGCAGAAGCCTGGTGTGAGAAATGAATGGATTAGATTGCTAGATGTGAATGAATCGTACTGTTGGCAAGGGGTCCCTGGTGTTTTTCTTATATAAAATATTGACAGACTTATTTTGTGTTCCTGCACCTTTTTCATTACATTTGATGAAGAATATATTTAACTAGCCACTTGCCTGTCAAAAATGACAGCAAAAAAATGTGAAGCCTTGAAATGTTGCTTTTTGCCACACAATGCGAGGCTCTCCCCCCCCTCCCTCTAAATTGCCGGCCTTCGGCGCTTATTGCGAGCCTCCCCCCCTCTACTTTACAGGCCTCGAGCTGATCACCTTTGGTGCTCGTTGCAAGCCTCTTGCCCTTTATTTTAAAAGGCCTCATTGCAGGCCGCAGCATGAGCTGCACACATGCGCAAACGCATAACTTTGCTTTCCCTCCCCTGTGTCTCTTCCCCCCCTCTCTCACCCTTGTGTATCTCCCCCCCCCCCCCCCCCCACTTGATCCTTTTTTTTTTTCAAGCCCGTAACTCAGAAGCCATTTGGAGCCTCTCCCCCCTCTACTTTACAGGCCTCGTGATGAGCACCTTTGGAGATCATTGCGAGCCCCACAAAGAGCACCTTTGGCACCCATTGCAGACCTCGTCAAACCCAATAACTGTTGGGCCTAGCGATAATCGCAAGCCTGGAATTTTTAGCAAAGCGTGACCAACAAACTAGCAATTACGACAACTATATATGTGATATCCACCAAATTGCGTGAGAATTATTTTCATTCTGCGGGTAAGCATTAATCCAATTACATTTTAGTTCAAATAGACCTGTGGTGTGAAAACCATTGCAATCTCCTGATAATTGTGAAAAAGTATGGTCAGTTTTAATGATACCTAAAAGTAACTAACAACCATAAACACAACTGTTGTGTATTAAGATTGCTCTATGACCTAAACTAGTGGAAAAACTTCATACATTTTACATTGTAAACATTCCTAGAGGGACCTTTTAAAATGGCAAAATCATGCTGACTGCATAACTAGAAGTAAACGGTACTGTATATGGCAATAATAATATACATAAATATTAGAACTTAACATTTTCTCTTTTGTACATAAAGAGTTAAAACATAACTTTACATTAGATTTTTCAAAGAAAATATTAATTTGACAAGATAGGTAAAATGGGGCTTTAAATTATACATTTCAAAATTGAATTCAATGGAGTTTACTACAATAGTCCAATATCAGAAACTACATATTATCAAATCAGTTGACAAGTAAAACATTTTAGTTTGATGTTTTTTTCCCCCCACATAATTTAATTTCACAGTTCTTCTGGAACTGTACTATCACCTTCCCAGTGTGCAAAGCTCTACAGATCTCCCTGCAGCTCTAGTAGCATCAGAAGGTTGGGTTAATACATGAGTGCTAAAGGTAAAGGCGATGGACTGGCCAAGCATGTCTCCAGACCTAAACCCTATTGAACATATGTGGGGCATCCTCAAACGGAAGGTGGGGGAGTGCAAGGTCTCTAACATCCACCAGTTTTGTGATGTCATCATGGAGGAGTGGAAGAGGACTCCAGTGGCAACCTGTGAAGCTCTGGTGAACTCCATGTCCATGTTAAGGCAGTGCTGGAAAATAATGGTGGCCACACAAAATATTGACACTTTGGACATTTCCACTTAGGGGTGTACTCACTTATGTTGCCAACGGTCATTAATGGTTGTGCGTGGAGTTATTTTGATGGGGCAGCAAATTTACACTGTTATACAGGCTGTACACTTACTACTTTATATTGTAGCAGAGAGTAATTTCTTCAGAGTTGTCACATGAAAAGATACTGTATAATACAATATTTACAAAAATGTGAGTGGTGTACTCACTTTTGTGAGATACGGTATACAGTGGATATAAAAAGTCTACACACCCCTGTTAAAATGTCAGGTTTCTGTGCTGTAAAAAAATGAGACAAAGATAAATCATGTCAGAACTTTTTCCACCTTTAATGTGACCTATAAACTGTACAACTCAATTGAAAAACAAACTGAAATCTTTTAGGTAGAGGGAAGAAAAAATATAAAAATAAAATAATATGGTTGCATAAGTATGCACACCCTTAAACTAATACTTTGTTGAAGCACCTTTTGATTTTATTACAGCACTCAGTCTTTTTGGGTATGAGTCTATCAGCATGGCACATTTTGACTTGGTAAGATCTGCCCACTCTTCTTTGCAAAAACACTCCAAATCTGTCAGACGGTGAGGGCATCTCCTGTGCACAGCCCTCTTCAGATCACCCCACAGATTTTCAATCAGTTTCAGGTCTGGGCTCTGGCTGGGCCATTCCAAAACTTTAATCTTCTTCTGGTGAAGCCATTCCTTTGTTGATTTGGATGTAAGCCTGGAGGTTTTGTGCCAATATTGACTAGTATGTGGAACTGTTCATAATTTCCTCTATCTTAACTAAGGCCCCAGTTCCAGCTGAAGAAAAAAAAAACAAAAGCATGATGCTGCCACCACCATGCTGCATTGTGGGTATGGTGTTTTTTTGGTGATGTGCAGTGTTGTTTTTGCGCTAAACATATGTTTTGGAATTATGGCCAAAAAGTTCAACCTTGGTTTCATCAGACCATAACACCTTTTCCCACATGCTGTTGGGAGACTTCAGATGTGTTTTTGCAAAATGTAGCCTGGCTTGGATGTTTTTCTTCGTAAGAAAAGGCTTTCGTCTTGCCACTCTACCCCATAGCCAAGACATATGAAGAATAAGGGAGATTGTTGTCACATGTGCCACACAGCAAGTACTTGCCAGATATTCCTGCAGTTTCGTTAATGTTGCTGTAGGCCTCTTGGTAGCCCCTCAGACCAGTTTTCTTCTCATCTTTTCATCAATTTTGGAGGGAGCTCCAGTTCCTGGTAATGTCACTGTTGTGCCATATTTTCTTCACTGTGTTCCATGGTATATCTAATGCCTTGGAAATTCCTTTGTACCCTTCGCCTGACTGATACCTTTTAACAATGAGATCCCTCTGATGCTTTGGAAGCTCTCTCTGGACCATGGCTTTTGCTGTGGGATGTGACTAAGAACATTTCAGGAAAGACCAACTAGAGCAGCTGAACTTTATTTGGGGTTAATTCGAGGCACTTTAAATGATGGCAGGTGTATGCTGACTCCTATTTAACACGATTTGGAATGTGATTGCTTAATTCTGAACACAGCTACATCCCCAGTTATAAGAGGGAGTGCAGACTTATGCAACCACATTATTTTTCTTTTTTTTCTTTCTTCCCTCCACCTAGAAGATTTCAGTTTGTTTTTCAATTGAGTTGTACAGTTTATAGGTCACATTAAAGGTAGAAAAAGTTCTGAAATTATTTATCTTTGTCTAATTTTTTTACAGCACAGAAACCTGACATTTTAACAGGGGTGTGTAGACTTTTTATATCCACTGTATATATGTATATATATATATATATATATATATATATATATATATATATATATATATAGTTATTTGGTATATCAACACATCTATACATATAAACATATATGTCAAACATTTGTATAGATCAGGTAATTTATCAGCCACACAGCAACACAAAGCATGAGCACAAGAACTATTAATGCATATAAACATACAATGTTATAATGCATATGACTTTATTTAGGTCACATACACATACGCATTTCTTAGATTTTTTAATTATTTTTATTCCTGGTTGAAGTTCAGATTCCTAAGCTTCTTTCACATTTCATTCTGCATTACCATATCCACAATTCAGCATTTTACAAGATTTTCCAGTGAAATAGTAGGTGCCCCTATAACTTAAGCTCCCGGACAAGGCCCTGCCTGTTCAAACCTCACACAAGCTCAACGAGGACAACATGTTTTGTTTAAGTTACATTAACTGAGGCCAATATTTCCTAATTGCATTACCAGGAGAGACATTTATGCCATTACTCTTACCGTCGGAAAGCTGCAATGATGCAAAAGCTCCATGCTAGTTGCAAGACTATCAATTAGAACCATTGCCTATTTTAATTAAAATAAGAAATATTTTGCCATGAAGAACATTGAAGTTTAGCTGCTAAAGTGGTGGAGCAATCGTTTTACTATTTCCAGAGTATTAAAGTGATATTGAACCAGGTTTCTATGTATGAAATACTAATATTTAAAGTCTGGGGTATTATACTGCAACTGTTTGAACATATAAATGAATGATGATTTGCCTATTTAAATTTAATCTGCACCTGAATCATCCTCTTTTTTGTTGTTGCATATAACCTCCCATGTTGGCCAGCCAATTGCAAAGTATGGTGTAAGAAAACTACACAGAAAAAGTGATTTCCATGCAGACATGGGTGCCACATGTAATAGTCATTGCCCCCAAATAGATGCACACTCATTTTTCCCATCTGCCATACCCAGACTTACATGCACATATAGTGGGGAAATATTGTAATTTCTTTCCCTTATTACATGAGAATATGTCATAGACTTGGGAATTATTGCTAATCCATATATATATATATATATATATATATATATATATATATATATATATATATTTGTGGGCACATTTGCACGTCCCAGCTCAACTTCCCAGAATGCAGTGTAATAACTGTTTTTCTCGGAACTCTGAGCTATAAGCAGGTTTTTTAACTTGCTTAAGGCGTTCAAATGTGAACACAGATGTACTTTTTATTTACGATATATATATATATTTTTTTTTGTTGTTGACATAAACCTATAACACTTAGGAGTCAGGTAAGCTCTGTTCCTTCCTCCTGTATTGTCAGGCATCTCGGCACATAATATAAATGCCTGCCATCCTAGCGGCTGATTTCTATATCGGTGTCTTCACAAACTTCAAAAGTAGGCCCTGCATGTCGAGTTAATTTCCTCCTCCTAGAGCATAAACTTCAATAAATTACCTTTTCCTTTATTTTCTTAATGGATGAATTTAAAATTGATGGGCTGACCTTTTTCAAATTTGCTCCACTAATTTGGCACAGACTGAAGCTTATGATTGGCTGCAGCAGCTAAGCCCTTTTTGAAATGGTTAATACGTTTAATAAGGGAATACTAACTATGTCAGTAGCTTACCCAACTCTGAAAGTAAATGTGTAAGAGTTAATGCAATGGGAATTGTGAGCGGGAAGCAATGGACCAAGTCATTGTTTAGATAATCTAGTGGTAACATCCAAATAAAGAAAAAGCCTTTGAAGAATGCTTCAAAGAGATCACCCCTTGCAGTAATTATTTCAGCTACACAATGATTCAAATGGATACTAAAAGTGTTTGAGAATTTGGAACATGTTGCTTTGTCCAAAAACTCTATAAACACATTGTTATTACTTCCAGGTTTTAGAGACATGATGGTAGATAAGTGGAACAGCCTTCTCGAAAAATTGGTAGGGATAAACACAGTAAATGAATTAAAAAAGCTCTAGGATATGCATAAGACCCTACTGTGAATTTATTAAAGGATCACTGTAGTACAAAACTTTATGGTATGCATTTAAAAGTGCATGTTTTACAAAAGTTGTTTTTCTGATAAATAAAATTAATTGAAGAAAGTTTATACTAAGACAATAGCCTGATGAAAAAGAACAGTGTATCTAATCTACCTTTATTTTACCAGAGAGTTAACAGGAAATGTACAAAAAATACATACTTCTGAAGACCATGTTTTTTTCGTATCTGATTTAAGTTAAAACAATAAAAGAACAATATGTTGCATTTCAGACACCCACAAGGCTTACTGCCACTCGGTTTCCTGTTATTTGTAAGGACAGATGAGGAAAAAAACAATTCAGCCTTTCTATATTTAGTGGGTAAATGAACTAAACCTGAGATGACATAAGAAGAGCTGAGATAGTGTGAGAAAAGTTGGTTTTCCCCATGAAATAATACAAAGTAAATTAGGAGATAACGTGAGCTACACTTGAGTTCCTTAGTAAATTATTTCCCCCAGTGAAATTTTTTCTTCACTATAGGTCAAGTATTTCTCATACAAAAAACAATAATGTATAAAAAATGATCTTTAAAATCTGGTTACACATAGTACTAACTATTATGTTCTAAAACTACATGTGGGGCATCAGGAAAGCCTAGGTAAATATTGCTGAGCATTGCATTTGTGTTGACATTACAGAATACCAAACATATAATTGATATAAACATATAATTGATATAATTGTCTCTTTTCCCCACTCCCTCCCCTATATCTTTCCCGACTCCCCTGAATCTTTTTACCCCCACTGTGTCCTTTCCCCCATGTCTCTTCCCCGTGTCTCTTTTCCCCTCCCCTGTGTCTCTCCCCCCTCCGCTGTGTCATTTTCCCCCCTCGCCCCTGTGTCTCTTTCCCCCCGCCCTGGTGGCTCCTCCTCCCCTGTGTCTATCGCCCTTACCCTGTGTCTATTTCCCATCCTCCTCCCCTGTGTCTCTTTTTATCTACCCTATGTCTTTTCCCTCTCCCCTGTTTATCTTCCCCCCACTCCCTCCCATGTCTCTTTCCCCCCTCCTCCCTCCCCTGTGTCTTTTCCCCCTCTCCTGTTTCTTCACCCCCTCCCCTGTTTCTTTTTCCCCCTCTCCCTCTCCTTTGTCTCTTCCGCCCCTCCTCCCTTCCATGTCTCTCCTTACATCCCCTGTGTCTTTTCTCCCTCCCTTGTTTCTCTCCCCCCTGTTTCTCTTTTTCCCCTCTCCCTCCCCTGTGTCTCTTCCCCCCCCCTCCCTCTCTGTGCTGTGGCTCACTCTCTGTACCCCACTCACTCAGGTCTGTGTCTATCTGTGAGGTGTTTTCTCTGTGCTGTCTTTGAATGCATCATGGCTGCCTGTTGCTATCAATTCCTGCTTTAGGCCCGCCCCGATGCCATCATGGCCAGGTATCTCAATGCCATCAGTGTTACACACTATGAAAACTATTATATGTGATACTCTATGTATTATATTAAAACCATAACAACACCTATGCTACTTGAAGGGTCACTGATGTCCTCAGCTTTGCTCTGCACCATCATATTGCTATTGAATTGAGTTGATGGCATTGGAGGCATTTGTAGTTAGGAACTGCAACATGTTTGAAATCACCCTGAGTCTGCTGTATGAATAATGAGACTGATGCAGCAGAGTTATTGGGACCAGCTATCCAGGGCAATAATAGCATTTTACATATATAACTTGATACACTCACTACCATATTAAAAAAGGTTATTTCCCCTCCAAGACATAATATTGTGGGTTGAAATCCAGGTATTCCTTCTAATAATCATATGTTTGGGATTCATAGGAGCAAGCAGAGAAAAGATATAAACTGCAAGGAATGGGTATAATGCAAACAACAGTTCTGTAGTGCAATAGCAGTCACAGTTACTCATGTGTGGGTAATGATTGACTTTGATTGCCAATAACCCATAGTTGGCTTATACACACCTCTTCCCATCTGTCAATGATGATCTCCCAGATCATTTAAATATTACACCAAATAAAGAATATTTTAGGTTACATTTTTAATAATTTTAAGTAAAAAGTTATAATGAGACAATTATGAAATTTACTACTGAGACATGATATCCTTAATCCCATGCAGCATTTTTCTCACATCATTAAAGTGGATGGATATGAGTACCTTAAAATGTAACAATATTTATTTTAGAAAGGTTTAAAACCATTGAGCTATTATTTATCGGCATGTCGAGTTGCAGTGTTGCAAAAGCTAAACTATGCAGGGAAAAATAACATTTCTTATCCAACTTGAATTTCAGTTAAAAGACTCAATTAATCAAGATTGGAAACCTCAAAATCAGGGTCTGGTAATTAAAGAAACCTGTTATTAGTACACAATATTTCCTTTAAGCCCTGCTGAAGATTTGGTGGCAGATTGCCTTTAAGAACCACTGTTGACATTAAAAAAACTTTCCATGAAAAGTAGAGTCTAAAAATTGTTTTTTAAAAGAAGAAGGGGTTTATTTTATTTGCTAAATATATGTAACTGTTTTTCATATGCTGAACGTATCACAATGTTATGCTGTTTAGAAAAGCCAAAACGGAAGTTTTACACTATAAATTTGCCTTTCAATTAATAGCCCAAAGGGCTGCAGTTAGATACAGAAGTAATATAAACGGCAAATGTTGTTTTTGTAATCACAGGAACCCGACCAAGTGAGATGAATAAAATTCTGTTTGTGAGAAAGGAAAAAAGTATGTGACCCCACCTTAAATAATGTCTGAAGACTTTCCTCTCAGAGAGACAGAAAGGGAGATTCCGTTGCAAAATTAGTCTAAATTCTTATACTCCTCAATTTAATTTGATATGCATATTTTCTAATTTAATTTGAAAACAAATGGGATTTATCCCTCTTTGCCTGCGCATTTCTTCTGCAGCACTGACAGCTGCAATTAAAGGTGCCATCCGCCAAAGGGCGATGTGAGTTTTCGGGCACCATCAAGTTCCAGGGAAGGCAAAGAACTAATTTCCCCTCCGACGTGGCGCAACTCGATGACGCTGAATCAACAGCGAGGCCATCACTATGTTCGGCACGGGCACTTGGCCACCCAGGGCCTCGGGCACGCCTCTCATAGCTCAAGGCCTTTTCTGTCAGAGCGCCTTATGTGCTAAAATCGGCAGCGCCATCTGTCGGCTGGCAGTGGAACTGCAGCGGTCAGATTTTGCAGTGGTGAAGAGGGAAAGGACCACCAAATGAAAGGAGAGTTGTTATGGGATAGGGAGGTATAACTCAAATTAGAGTATGAATAACCAGAATATAAAAATATGGCCTGAAAAAAACAGTAAAATCTGAGACAATGGTGTCCTAAATGTTATATTGTGCATTTAAAACGTATGTTTCGTACATTACAAAAGTTATTTTGTGCACAAAAAAAAGGAATAATGACTTTATGCTAAGATAATTCACACTAACACAACAAAGAAATATAAGAAAGTGTTTGAACTTTCTTAGACTGTGAATTTAAAAAAACTGGAAGGAAATCAACAGCCTTATTAAATTGCGATTCGGCAAATTCAAAAGGGCTCTATTTAAGCACACAGCATATTTTTTTTACAGAAGTTTTTAGTTAGTGAAGACTTTGCTTTTGGATAGAAGTTCACTAACTAAAAACTTCTGTAAAAAAATATGCTATGTGCTTAAATAGAGCCCTTTTAAATTTGACGAATCGCAATTTAATAAGGCTGCAAGTGTTTGAGAAGCCACTTATCTGTACTTAAGGAGTTAGTTGTATATATTATTATTACTATTGTTATCGCTTATTTGTAACGCAACAACATATTCCGTATCGCTATACATTAGTTAAGTTCCAGGCAAAGACAAATTCAAAATTAACACATTGCAAAGAATGGAGGGCCCTGTCTTTGAGCTTGGAATCCGGTGTCCAAAGTGCTTTCCTCAAAGCACCTTTCTGGATTGAAACTCGCAGATTTACAATCTAAAGGATTGTATATTCTAATTTATGCTAATAATTCAGAAAAATCCCCACACATTCCTATATTATGCATCAGATGAGAAAATACATCCTATCCATAGTTTTCATTAAAAAAAAAAAAAATTCCATACATAAAATATACTTGAGTAGAATACATAATATATAAACTATTTTAAAGAAGTAAAAAAAACAAATATTCCTAAAATCTATATGAAATGTACATATTTGTCTAAAATGCATTAAAAAAAGTATTATTAAAGTTGTTCTGCACAAAAACAAGTAATGCTAATAATAATATATAATGAAAATGATCAAACATCCTCCTCCTCCAGCCAAGTGCAAGTCAGGAGCATCTTAGGTCTATCTCTTAGGGTGTACCAGGGATTAATTGCATAAAGAAACATCCCAGTATGTGACCTGTGATTCATATGAGATTCCCTCTGTGGAGAAGACCTGGACGGGGTTAGAGCCGGCACCCACTAAGGATGTTCAAAGCCTATTACCATTTTTATATGATTTATATTATTATGTTTGTGCTATTTATGTAATTACAACAAGAAAGGGGTTAATTTATTAAAGAATGTAAGGGAAGGGGTTTTATGACCCCTTTCCCTACCCCACTCTATGTCTTTTATTAAATAAAGTTCAGACCCCCTAATAAATGAGGGGAGCTTTAAGCCCCCACCCACCTTTATGAACCCCTATGTGGGGTATGTTTAAGAACCATGTAGGTCTGATAAAAAATCCCCTCTACCCCATGGGGCTGGTAAATGGGATAAGTAGAGTAAAATGGGGGGTGATGAACCACTTTAGCCGACACTGACTGTTAGGGGCTATGGTGGGCCTAAGTAGGGATTTGCTTTTGTTTCTTTTTTTGGAGATTAAGACTTTATTTGTCTTACATTTTGTAATATTGTGCATGGTGGACTTTTTACACATACATTACATGTGTGCATAATTCTTATTATGGAACGATTGGTAGATCTGGGACAGGATGTTCCCCGCTGCAAGTCAGATCAGACCCCTCTTCCTCTACATTAATGGTTTTCACCATTCCATCTTCAATCTCCAGAGAACCTCTTACAACACTGCATCCCAAACAGATCCAAAAAAACATCTTCTTTTTTTATCCAGGAGGAGCCCTGCTGCCTTGGCAAAAGCTCCAGTAGAATCAGCCTGTATCCCCTCTGCTCTGTGTGGTTTCCACATTCACCCATCACAAAGACATCATTAACAGGGATACAGGCAACTATCTGCACTATGTGGTGTGTAAGCTCTTCTGCCTTCTCCACGTATTCAGACATGTGTTTCTAGGAACATACCGGAGTAAAAGTTCATGGGACCCCGAAACGTATGCCTTTTTTCTGCTAAACACATCACTAACACTGGGGATGTCGGTAAAGGGAACCTACAGACCCCCTTCTCTTATTTTCTGCAGTACTACTTATAAAAGTACAGTAAAGTAGACAGGGTACACAGAATTGAACAGAAATGTATATATTATAAGCTGTACACAAAGACCATACAATGACAAACTGGTGCAACAGAGATGAGGTCCCTGCTCCAAAGAGCTTGGACTAAAAGTAAATGCAGTTGAAACTGAGCTCTGTTTTTTTAGAATTAAATATAATTAGTGTATTTTTGTTAGCGGTCAACAACTCTTGACCAAATAAATAAAACAGCCACAAAGTATTTGATGTAGAAGATAACGTTATTTCCCAGGGATCATAAATATAGATATGTAGGTTTTAGATATAAAGAGCATACTCTTATAGGTATACTCTTATGTTATGCCCTTTCTCTTATATATTTAAAGTGCTCAGGCGTAATTAATCTTCAGGATAGCTTGCATATGGAAGGTAATATTGAACAGTAATGTCCCTAGCACTGCCAATGAAAGGCTGTTTCACGTATCTAGTACCACTTCTATACAATTTCTCAATCATCTACCCTCATACTTTATGACCACTTGCCCAAGCAATTTGCATAGTAATGGAAATAAATTACAGGCTGCATTTATTTTTATTCTTAAATTACTTTGGCAAATATCAAGTGCTGCTATTTAAAAGAACATACAGTAGACTCTCAGTTATCCGGCACCCATGGGGAATGGTAGATGCTGGATAAATGTAGTTTCTGGTTGCTTGAGAGTTACTATTAAAAGAGGCCTAGATCAGCTGCACATAGGATGCTCTGCTAAGTATATTTGTCAGTGAGGGCTGGTCAAGCAGCAGCAGCTTTCACACCTCGCTTACACACAGGTACGTTGGACTGGAGGGTGCGGTGCTGACCCCGGGGAATGTAACACCAACACTGCCCCGGCTCAGTCACTCATGCCTGTCTGCTTCCAGGTAACATTGTATTGCAGCGACGTACAGTGGATGAAATCTAGGTGCCTGTAAGCATTTTGTGGCATGACAGCCTAGCTCCTGGCATTTGTTGATCCCTTTAAATTTAAGTTTTTATTTAAAGTACATTATTCAATTTTTTTCTGGTTGCTTGAGAATTCTGGTTGTTTGAGTTCTCAATAACTGAGAGTCTACTGTACCATAAATATGTGAATTCATGTGTTCTTTATCATGCTTGATTGTTTCTTCCTTCAGTTCTCTAAATTATTCATATAATTATATAATTACATATTTGCTAATACATGTTTGTATTTAAACCTTATACACCATGGCCCTCATTCAATTGCGATTTGGCCAATTGAATAGTGCTCTAAATAAGCACATAACATATTTTTTTAAATACGTTTTTAGTTAGTGAAAACCTTGCTTTTGGATAGACGTTTACTAACTAAAAACTTATTTAAAAAAATATATTATGTGCTTATTTAGACCCCTATTCAATTGGCCAAATTGCAATTGAATGAGGGTCCATATTAGCAGCCTTCCTTTGAATGGTTTTAAATGTATTTCTGTTATTTGGAAACACAGTACCAAATTTACCAAAGCCTGAAGGGTCTTGGAAAACTTCTCCATTTTTATGTTAACTGAGTTGAACTATTTTCTCATTAAAACCAATATTTTAGAGAATCAATTTAAAAAATGACATCACAGGCAAACTAGGAGTTAATTGTCCTTGCAGGAAAAAAAAAACATTACATGTCTATAATTGTAATAATAAATCACTTTCGTAATGTTAAATTCCCCATAGGTGAAAAGAAACCATATTAAATACTTTACCACCCATGTGAGATTTATGAGTTGGAAAAACACAGTAAGAAAATTAATAAAGCAAATGGCAGTCTCATATGGAGGTCTAACCGCTCGTCATTCATTATTGTGTTAGCCCTGGAGTGACTTCCTGAGGGACACTACATGAAGCTGAACTTCACAAGGAATCCAAGAGCCTCAACTCATCATGACCTCAGTTGTAAACAATTTACACTGTATAATAAAGCTATGAACATTTGAAGGAAGTGTCCTCTAGCTTTCAGTATTTCCGTTGCTATATGGCCTCCATTTTGTGTCTTCCACATTTGTTAATGTGTAACATCCTCTTTTATATTTAAAGGAATAATTTCAGTGCAAAATCATTTAATTTTGACACCAACGTTTTCTCAGAAGCATATCTTCATATTACTTCATGTTAGAGGCACACCTTTTTAGTTGGAGGTTGAGCTTGCTGATAAAGATGATCAAACCACCCATGCTAATTTAAATGGAGCCTTAATTAGGTCACAGAGCAATTTGCCCAACTGAAAAGCTACAAGAAGGTTCCTAGCCAGCTTCACAATAAAGCCAAGTATTAGACTCTTATTGTCGAAAAGATAATGATGCAGTTGATATAACTTGCAGTATCTCGTAGTATAAACAACTTTTCAATTTATTGTGATTGGAAAAAGAGTTGATCATTTATATTTTAATATAAATCTTGAATTTTAAGACTGGAGCTACAACTGCCTAGAATTAGTATAATCTAGCAGTTTGTAAAAGATAAGAGGACCTTCAAACTAAAGATGGCGGAAAGATCTCTATTTTAAAGGAACACAGCACAATGGAAAACATATATGTTTGAAAATGTTGGGTCTAAAAGCAAAATTAGACTGAAAACAGTCATAAAATTAGATGTTAGTGATGCCACTGCATATACATTGGTGCAAGTTGTGTGCGTGAGATGGGTGTCTGGAGAGCTATTGATGCAGTGAATGATGCAAGGGGCCTGCTTCTGAGCCAGGGAGAGAGAATGGGTGCTGTATCTATTACAGTCATATCCAATTATCTTTACAAAGGCTCTCTGTTCCCTCTCTGCACTGATAGTCTCGTGAATTATCTCTGAGGTAGCGATGTAACAAATTGGAGAAAATAAATATATCTATACACTGTAAGTATATACAGTATATATATATATATCATAGTATTTTTTTAAACTTTGTAGCACTTACTATTTTACTCTGAAAAAAGGTTACTTATGATTACCTCTAGCCCAGCATTTTTTATAAGAGGCAATGACCTTTCTTAATAAAATGTTCTGCAATCTCAAGGGTAGGACACTTCAAGGCTGAAAAGCAATTTGTTGCTTGCGCACTATTAGTAGGAAAAAAGGTGATCTGTGCAATGATTTAAGGTGGCATACAAACTCAATACGTGCTTGATTCTTAATTGGCTTAAAAGTGTAATTAATATCCCATTGGCTTAGAAGAGGGAGATGTTGTGATGACTGTTACTGTTTGTAAAACATTATAAAAAGATTGATTTTATAAAAATGTGTTGATTTATTCGATGATAGTAACAGATATTGTATAGTATATGTGTGTTCTCCCAAACTTGAATAAATAAAACAAAATCGGAAAATCCAAAGATGTCGGTTTTTTTCTGCATTCTACTTGATTCTTTGGAGAATAGAGGTAAATACCGGATATTTTTCTACAACACAAACACAAAATGGATTCCTGTACTTATAAATAGAGCATTCTAATTCTAAAATTAAAATTTTCCCCAAAAATGTTTTATGTCCATGGCTAATATTGCTATTTGGTACATACTTGTCAAACAAATTCTTGAACTGCAGTACCATTTAAGCCGGAAAAATGTCATAAAATTAGTTATTAAATAAACAAAAATAAATGTTAATGCTTGTGCTGGAGAGATCCATGATACGTATGTGAAAGCTGTGTGCGTGAGGGGCATTTATTTATTTATAAGTGCTATGGTTGCAGTGTTTGACATAACATACTGCTTCTGGGTGAGTAAGGGGAAGGGGTGTGGTTTCAATTTTAATCCTAACCTATTATCAAACTTTTGCCTGTTCCCTCCTGCCCTTTTTTTAACTACAGTGAATGTAAAAGTTGTTTAGCACAGAAATATCACATTTACTATGGCCCTTTAGCTCCATTTTAACTATTAAAAAACTGCTCTCAAAACGTCAAATATAATGTTAAAAAAGTCAGTTTATGCAAATATACTCAAATATAAAGGTGGGTTTTGGCTCCCAGTGTGAGAATCTGTTGCCAAGTTAAAACCTAAAGCTTGCAGGGTGTCCTAACAAGTGCTCTATAAAGGACACCTGCTGGCTAATTGAGCGGGTATCTTTGTGCACAGCATTGAGGATTATTGTGCCCTGAACACCTGGCCAGGACACTCTCTGCCAAGACACCGAGCTGCTGAAGGGTGTTTCGGAAAAGAAGCAGATCCTGCACACAAGCCCAGGCAGTGTGTGTGGCTGGGCTGACAAACCATCACCCATTATTTTATATGAAGTTGTGTAGCCAAATAAATCCTTAAGGGTACAATTATTTTTTTTTTTAAATCCCCCTTACCATTCCTAGCAGGTCGATGTGAAAAGAATTATTTACACCTGCAAACGACAGATACCTGTGATCTCTCATACAACACTATTATTTTAGTGTATATGATAGGGTTAATTTAAAGCACCACAGTAGATAAAAATCTTCACATGCTTGTGAAGCACTAATATAACATTATCAGGTATGTATGACATAAAGGCATTGTCATGTATATTTAGATGATGTTGATTGTGACCATTTAATTTGCTAATCTGTTTGTAGCTTGAGTTGGGGGGGGTTATCCTATGGGGCCGTACTCTGCAATTTAGTTATGTTGTCAAGGGGTGACTTGAATAGGATGTTTTAATAAAAGTGAATACAGATCATATGCATTCATATTATCATTAACTCAATACAATAAAACTGATTATTTATTTTTAAAACATTTTGCAGATTATCAACCAAAGCTCTTTAAAATAGCACAGTACAGAATATGTTCACACTTTGTACATAATATACATATAATAATATAATAATAGAGTTTTCTGTGCATATACAAACATATTTGAATCTACTGCACCTTCAGGCAGCCTGGTGCCTTTCTAAAAATGAGGTGCCTTAGACCTGGATCTCATGGGTCTAGGTAGAAACACACAGCTGCCTTAGAAAGCCATTTACCTCACTAAAAGAGCTATTCATAGTGTCTCATGATCAACAACACATGCCATCACTGCCGGTGCAAGCTCTGGTGAAGACAAGATTTATGGTTTTCTCCCTGCATTCAGGAATGTAATCAGCCATCAGTTAACCCACAAGTAACATATGTAGGAGTTTCTCGGCAGTCATTTCCCTGCACAAATGAATTTGGGAAGGGTTACCTTCTTTCTGTTTCTGCTCTTTGCAGCAGCTCTTGCTGTCAGTCACCCTGGGGGAATTGCCAGAGTCTCGTGTAAACAAACACTTCATTTATGATGTTTTCTGAGAAAAAGGCACCTATTTCAAAAACTCAAAAAGTATTTCAATATATTTTTAGGAGTATTATACACTGGTGTGGTCCAAGTTGTACTGAACTAACTGGCCCTTTAATTACTCTTCTACCATCTCACTGGCTTCTCTGAGTAGTAATCATAATGGGATAGATTTATTATGTGATCTATTAAAACATAACCTTTACTGAAAATATAAACTAAAAAAAGAGTTTGAAAATTCAAACTCTGACAAGCAAAAAGAAAAGAAAAATAACACATACTATTGTCACTGATGTAGCGCCTCTGAGGGGGTATCACGTCTCAATATTACTGGTGAAACACTAACATCATTTATTGGGAAACAGTAAATAGAATTTGGATACATTTTAAAGGGATGCTGTGAATATATATCCTTTTATTCACATACAGTTTTTAATTCTTCATCATCAAGCTATCATCCCTCTATATCACTAGTGAGGAGTTTTATTTATGAATATAGGGATCACAAAATTAACTGATAGCATTAAATAATAGTTGAGTAATAGGAACTAATGATGTGGGTCAAAGCACTTATATATCCTCACTTTTATTTACAATTATAAAGGTAGTAATCTCCTAGTCCTCTCCAAGTGACATCATTTGGATTCTTAAATGCTGCCTTAAAGATCATCATTTTGCATAATTTTTGAGTCATAGAAATCCCAATTTTTCCAAGGATCTCCAAACACTATTTTGTTAAGAAACCTACTACATTCATAGCTAGATCCTTTCTACTGTTCATTGAAGTAACCACTATATTGTTTTTGTCCATTAATAATTACCCTGGCATCCCACTTCAGATTTTGCGTTACCCAAATTGTGCCTAATGCGCGTTTCGTTTCAACTTCATCTGAGACAATGATTAGCTATGTAAGTCATCAGATTCCATCTTGGACTGCTAGTCTACCTATAACTGAACAGGGAGGATTATCCTACTGGGACTTGATCTTCTATTTACTTTTATCATCAAGTAACTATTTACAGTGGAAGTTTTTCAACATAATTAAGTAGACATTTTATAGAATCCACATTTTTTTCCATTCCACAGGGGTTCCTAATCCTCTCAAGAACAAAAGTAAATTGTCTGTGCTATTTAAGCAAAACTGAATACTATAGTAAAAATATTGGTTGTATATTTTTGATTTTTAACGTTGTAAAAATATTTTGCCCCCTATCAGGTCAAGTTCTTCATCAGCACATAATATAAATATAACACTTCAATGGTCCTTTAATGTGAACCTGAATATACTTTTTTTGTATTGTATTTTAACTGAATATTGTTGTTTCAGTATAAACCCCTTTAAAATTACATATGGCCTCTTTTTTATCATATAAAATAGAAAAAATCAGGAATAGCAATGCACCTGCGCATGTTACAGTCTCAAGGCAGATTTGTGTGAGATTAAATAAAGATCAAGAATGTATTAAATCAGGGATTCCCAAACCCAGTCAGCAAATTCCCCAACAGACCAGATTTTTAGGATATCACTGCTTAGACACAGATGGCTCATTCCAAGTAACTGTGTTAGTGATTTACACACCTGTGTCTTAGCAGGATATCCACCAAAGTAGTCTGTTGGGGGTACTTGAGAACCAAAGTTGTGAACCGCTGCTTTAAGGTATTTAACTGCAATCATCACAATACTGCTCTACACTTGGGGAAGACAGAGGCTGTTGAGTGGGATTGTCAAGCAGTCACATTAGTACCAAAATACCCATTAAATAACATTTGTTCAATATAATTATCTATAGCTGTAGCTTCCCATTAGCATCAGTAACATATTTAACCTGTGATTGATTATTGGGGTGGCCTAGCATTATCTAATTTAATGGATTCCAGCTTTATATTTGACTTGATAATTATACATCCATTATTTATTCATTAATGCCTTTAGACATTCGCTACTGGATAAATGATTGAACTGCAAAGAACTTTGTTTACCTGCTGTTGCTATATAAACTAGACAAGCTTCCTGAACATTAATAAATCAGCTGCCTTTAACTCCAAATCTTAAGATTAAAAAGATTTGCTAACAAGTATGTTTATAACAGATAAGCTTTAATGTGACGATAATACCCAGTATAGGTAATTTTACAAAATGAATGTTTTATAGCCCAAATTTGTAGAGGATAGGCAGAGTTGTGTTGCTTTAAGGGCAGAAGTGGTGACCCAGTTTGTTTCTTGTGTATGGAGGGAAGGAACATGCAAACTGCCTCATGGAGGGGGAGAGGAGAGATGAACCCATTTTAGGTAATCTTAGGTTGTTAATCCCAATGAGAAGATGGATAATAAGGCAGCTTTGTATCTCAATAACCTGAATAAAAATAAACTTGGTAAATTGAGCTAACATAGTTTAAAAAGAGAACAGGGGACCCACATGTTTCAGGTGAGATAAGAAGGAAAAGGATACAAATTGTTATGCATCAATAATAAGAATCAATAAGCAGATATAATGTTAAAAATGATGGCCCGTGTTTTTACCTGATGGCTATACAACTTACCTTTGAATATATCTCCAAACCTAGCAGTAGTGCCTTAATTACAAAGGCAGCCTGAATTGTGACTGATAAGTGATATTTTCTTTTTCTTACTTTTCTTTTTTTTGAGCAAACTGAAGAATCCCTTAGGCCAAATTCTCTACCCAGTATTCCTAATAGTTTGAGGGGTATATTTTCTGAAATGGCTTGTAATTCTCTGCACTACAAGTGCTGTAACCACTCATTGAGTTCCATTAAGCATTTTTTTTTTAGCGTTTACAACTAAAAGAGGTTTTAGTAACAATTATATCTTGGGTAAGTATGTGTGCGGTAGGAAATCTTGGAAATGTTTAACAATATCAGCTTCATTTATCCTCAGGAAATAGTTATTTTATCTGAAAACAGCAGTTGTGTGGTATATGTGGTAAAGGCTGGGGGTTTACCGTGTACTATATTCTATTCTATAGATCTGAAGTTGGAAAAGAGTAATGAAAAAAATGTGGTGGGCATATTACAGAAAGTCTGCACATAGTTATCTATTAACAATTATTTAAGGTAAATTAAGGTTTAGAGTACACTTTAAGAACTTGGGCCTCTATTCCATGGCTCACGTAAGAAGTCTCAGAAGGCCGACTTGCAGCTATGGGAGCTTTGAAAGCAAATGTATCTATCTAAAACCCTTCCTATGGCAGGGAAGAGATTAAATAATAATGAAATCTAGTGCAGTGTATTTATGCCCCCTACACTATGATCCGCTACCCCCTATGAGCTGGTTATGCCCAGGAATTACCTCTTAATATCCATTATCCCCCTATGAGCCTGGGTGTCCCACTGGATTACTACTCACTACCTCTTATAAGCTTAGCATCCTCTGGGATTCCCCTTAATACCCAGTTTCCCCTGGTATTCCCACAACTAAACTATAAACATGGGGTCCCTATGGCTCCCATGGCACCTAATATTAATCCCTATCTTCAACCTCCTCCTAAAAAAAACCTTCACCTAACGGTAGGCATGTGACAGCAGTTTTTAAAATAGTTATGGGCAGGCACTCAGGATTTATGATGTTAGGGACATTAAGGGCACTCGGATGGCATTTCTTTGAGGTTAGATTTACGTGTGTGATGTAATAGCTCGCTAGTGATCTAGGAATGAACTTCTCACAGGAGCCCTTGGTCTGGATTTTTTTCATATCCCGTTGACTAGGAATGGTGGTACAAATGATGGTACAATAATAACCATAGATGACATTACGTAATTGGTTTTCTTACACAAAACCTAAGGTGAAAATATAAATATATGCCTGTCCATCAGACTTTGAGATCCAGCCACCAAGCATAGACCTCAACTCCATGACTCATGATAAGTTTTACCTATGAAAATCACACCTTAAAAGCAACTGAGCAATCTCATTCTGCATGTTATGATTTGTGGGCGTTTTTATCAACAATCTCTCTAAGAGCTTATAATGGAGATCATGAGACTCAAAAATTACCAACTAACAGCCGCAAAAATTTGCAACCATTCGCAGAGGCCAAAAAACGAATACATATTTTAATATAATAATTTTAAGCAATCAGATTGCTGAAATTCAATTTCCTCTCTCTGATTTGATTGACAGCAATTGCAGCCAATCAGAGGCCTGGAAAATCTGTTTATTAGGTTAGAGCAAAACCCAAACGTTTACAGTAATTATTATTTCAGTTTGGCATTTTTTAGGCTTCTATATCACTGAAATTTTTGTATTGGCACTTTTCCATGGACCAGAAGAAACGATACAAGGGCTTCAATTAGGCAGAATGTCGCCACTTACCAGGGCTAAAGAAAAAGCCAAGGACATTGATTGTCTACACTGGAATGGAAATGGTAAGTATTAATTAACCATTTTTAATTTGTTCAATTGTTTGTTATTTATTTAATCTATATCTGAATTTTTAAATAAAACCTTTTTTAAGTGTACTTTTTTGATTTTTACATTGTATACTTTTTAATACAGTCATAGCTCCCCACATTTTGAGTATGTATTGGTAGTCAATTAGAGCAATTTTTTTCTTATGTTAGTTGAGTGTGTTTATGTTAGTTTTCACTGTTACAGCCAGTTTAGTGTGTACACTTTGCTTTAGACGGTTCTGTCTGGCTTGTAAGCTTTAGCACGCAGTTTGGTAATGAGGTGGTATGTTGTAAGGTAGGATCATCTTTCCAGTTAGCGAACAAAGTGCAATGTAATATGATTGCAAAGTTTTCATAACAAGCATATATCTGGTATCATTAACTCTAGGCATAGGCTGTATTCTCATTCGTATGAGCGGATGACAATAATTACTAATTACAAAGAGAGGCCTGGGTATATTGTTTTCAGTATAAAGCCACACATTTCCATGTTTGTTTTTCCTCTCACTTTTACAGTGAGAGGCCTCCGCTAAGAGGCGGGGAGGGGGATGCTGAGCCCCACCTGCTCGCCCGAAGGATATTTAGGCCCTGGAGGATGGCCTAAATGCTGCATTTCCCCGCTGGGTGTGTTACACCCGACCCCTGGCTCCCCTTCCTGAGGCACAGCAGACTGGTAATTATGCAGTTACCCAAGTTTTTGGTATTCCCGGATTTTGTGCATTTATGGGAACGCTGGGAACGTAACCCCTGTGAATGCTGAGGGTGTACTATACTCTGATTACACTAATTACTCCCTGTGAACTGCATATCCAAAATGATTTCTTTTAAACTCTGCACTGTTATTCATAGATATCTGAAATAAAAAAAACATCCTTTAACATGTTTATGTGCTACCCTCAGCTAAAACATCATGATACATCAAACTCGATAGGTCCAAGTTAACCTTTTTCATTTCACAGATTAAACAAAACAATTTTCCGATTTTGCTTGCAAAACTGGTACACGTCTGCTTCCATCCCATGTCTGGATAGCAGCTTTTGGGATGAGCCAGCTGTGGATATCATCACTTGATAGTATGTCCTATATATATATTTTTTTTAAAGCTCTTGGAATAATCATTCCATTTTCCTCAAAATCCCTTTACACTGTGCACTGCCAGGTTACAAGTCCTCAGCTATCACTTTGTAAATCACTGCTGAGAACAGACAGCAGAAGCAGGGAAAGAGAAAAAAATGAATCCAACATGCAAAAAACAATGTGTTTTGTTATATACACGTTGTACGTTGAATGGGTTAATTTGTTATCACCAATAGCTGGAAGACTGGTCTTTCGATTACATCTGGTCTGTCCTCATTGTGTCAGGATGAATATATAGACCCGAGTGTCACTCACAAGCCACGAATAAATCATGGCAAGGTTATGTTTGCTCAAGCATCAGAAAGCTATCATGAAAGCCCTAATGTTTGCATAGAAAATGTGAACTGCGCACAATATTTATTTATGGTATATACAATAAAAGTAAGAGACTGTTTACCTTCATTGTACTGTTTCTCTAAAAACTATGACCTCATTTTAAACATTCACTGTCTTGAAGGGCTATCATAAACTAACCAACCCCAGTGGGAATAAGATTGGACACGTTGGCCAACAAAGAGCTCTACGTATTTGAGTATGATCTCACAGGCCACAGCAATATGTTGCCTTAAGACCAGAACGAGAGATTAATTAGGAATGGGGAAGCTCTATTAGACACACATATCTTAAACTTTCAATAGTAGGAAGGAAAATGTTACAGATTCATAAGAGATATACACTCACTCTTTAAATCATCTTAGTTTTAAAATACAAGTAGGAACTTATATATATTTTTATACCACACTTTATAGTGTTGGAAACAAGTTCTTTGTTGTTTTTGGAAGAGAAATACACATGTGGTTTAACTTTGCCTGACCCTGTCACATGAACATCTTTTCAATTTGTTCACTGCTAAAAATAATGTCATTGCAATTTGGGTGGGTTAGGTGAGAGAAAGAATTAATTCATAGACTTTTGGCACATCAGGACTTTCTGTTATTAAGATGCATGTCCTGGCAGTGCGGCTTAATTATAATCCAATGCTCTTATCAAGCACTTTTAACTTACCGTATATACTCGAGTATAAGCCGTCCCGAGTATAAGCGAAAGGCACCTATTTTACCACAAAATACTGGGTAAAATGACTCGAGTATAAGCCGAGGGTGGGAAATGTGTTGCCCCCTTGTGTCCCTCTTGTGCCCTCTGTGTCCCCCCTCTCTCTCCTGTGTCTCTTCTCCCCTCTCCCTTCCCTGTGTCTCTTCCCCCCTCTCCTTTCCCTGTGTCTCTTCCCTCTCTCCCTTCCCTGTGTCTCTTCCCCCCCTCCCTTATCACCCTCCTCAACCCCCCTCCTCATTCTCAACCTCCCTCCTCAACCCTACTCCTCATCCTCAACCTCCCTCCTCATCCTTCCTCCTCATCCTCAACCCCCTCCTCAACCCCCCTACTCAACCTCCCTCCTCAACCCCCCCTCAACCCCCTCAACCCCCCCATCCTCAACCCCCTCCTCATCCTCAACCACCTCCTCAACCCCCCTCCTTATCCTCAACCCCCTCCTCAATCTCAACCCCCCTCCTCATCCTCAACCTCCCTCCTCATCCTCAACCTCCCTCCTCAACCCTCCTCCTCATCCTCAACCCCCTCCTAAACCTCCCTCCTCAACGTCAACTCCCCCATCCTCATCCTCAACCCCCCTCCTCAACCTCAACCTCCCTCCTCAACCTCCCTCCTCATCTTCCACCCCCCTCCTCATCCTCAACCCCCTCCTCAACCTCCCTCCTCAACCTCAACCCCCCTCCTCAACATCCCGCCTCATCCTCAACCTCCCTCCTCATTCTAAACCCCCCCTCCAAATACCTCCCCCAGTATGTTTGTTTTAAATTAATCTACAATGACTCACTTTAACCAATTATACATGAAGTATAAAATATAAAACTACTTTATATCGGTAGTAATCATTGTAATTTTCCTATTTGCAAAATGTTCATGTAGTGAGCACCAATATGCCGACGCCTGCGTCAGCACCCGGTATATGCAAATGACGTGACGTCACATGTGCGCCACGTCATTAGCATTGGCCGGCTCAAGACCCCGGAAGGAGCGGAGGCCGGAGCAGAAGCTGCACATGGAGGTAAGTGAGGGGAAAGGGAGAGGAGGAGGTATTTGGAGGGGGGTTTAGAATGAGGAGGGGGGTTTAGAATAAGGAGGGGGGGTTGAGGATGAGGAGGGGGAGGGAAAGAGACACGGGGGTTAGAGAGACACGGGGGGAGAGAGACACGGGGGGTTAGAGAGACACGGGGGAGGTGGTTAGAGAGACACGAGGGGGGTTAGAGAGACAAGGGGGGGTTAGAGAGACACGTGGGTTAGAGAGACACAGAGGGGAAAGTGACTCGAGTATAAGCTGAGGGGTCCCTTTTAGCCTTAAAAAAAGGGCTGAAAAACTCGGCTTGTACTCGAGTATATACGGTATTTAGAGATGTTTGTGTTAAATTAATCTACAATGAATCACTTTAACCTATTATACATGAAGTATAAAATATAAAACTACTTTATATCGGTAGTAATCATTGAAATTTTCCTATTTGCAAAATGTTCATGTAGTGAGCACCAATATAAAGAATTTCTCAGTATTTTGTGACAAAAATGATCTTGTGTGAGAAAACGTACACACAAAAATAACTGTTTTCCCTTATCTAAAGGCTTGAGCTTCTCCCATCTTTTACAATTCTGGTGGAAGAGTATACTATCACTTCCCTGCATCTGCCAAGCCTCTGCACAATGCTGCACAATCATAATAAATTACAAATGAAAAATAAGCAATTTTCTCACAAAACATAAACTTTTTTGTTTTACTATGGTGAGGTGTGTTCCTCCATCGTTCTCGATGAGGACCTCAATATCTCATTGATTGGTTGACCATGCCTTGTGTGACTGAAAATGACAGAGTAATCCGATTTTGGTGCGGAGAATCCAGTCACATGTTCGGCAGACATCTGATGACACTCCCTGTGATGTGCTTGCAGCTCTGGCCTTGCTTCGCTCACACTATTTTTCAGCCTCAGCAGAACGCGTTGTCTCAGAGGTTTTGCAGACTTTGTGAATGAGGCTGTGCCATGATGGATGGTTCCGTTCGAGGGTTTTCCAGATGGCAGTTATGGTCTTCAAGGAGACCTTCAATGTTTTCCTCCGTGGGAGAGCTTTCCTAGAGTGAGTTTTCCGTAGAAGAACTGTTTGGGAATGTGATCATCGGACCTTCTGACAAAATGATCAGCCCATCTTGCTTTCATCAGCAGTGTATGAATTGATTGCAAAATAGCTCTGAAAAGGACTTCAGTTTCCAGCAATTTGTTGTGCCATCTGATGCTCAGAACCTGGCACAGACAGTCCTGTTAGTTCTATACTTAGCACAGTGCTGGAAGCCATTAATCAGAATTGTAGAGGATATCATGATTAACAGCGTGGGTGCTAGAACACACCCTTGCTTGATGCTGTTGGTGACTGGGAAGGCCTCAGATGTTTCACTGCCATCCAGATCATGAGCAATCATACCTTCATGAAGTTGCCGTACCATTAACACAAGTCTATCAGGATGGCCAAATTTCAACATTATCCTCCAGAGTCCCTGACGACGAGTCAAACGCATTTGTGAGGTCCACAAAAGTTGTGTAGAGTTCACAATTATATTCTTGACACTTCTCCTGTAGTTGACACACAGCGAAGATAATGTCAGTGGTTCCACGTTCTTTGCGGAAGCCATGCACTCAGTGATTGAGCAGACGGTTCAGCAAAACTTGTGCAAGAACCTTCCCTGCTGTCTAGAGCAGTGCGATTCCACAGAGATTGTCACATACCCGAAGATTGCCCTTTCTCTTATAGAGTTGTACGATGGACATGTCTCTCTGTTCCTGTGGAATGGATGCTTCTAGAAGGACTTAAACAGCCCAGTGAGTTTCTGTAGCAGAATGCCAACTTTATAAACTTTTGCTGGTATGACATCTGAGCCTGGGACTTTGTCACGTAACTCTTCTGATGGAGCATACATGATGGGGCACTCTGTCGATGGCCTCATCACTGGTAACTGAGTGGTGGTTGAGAGCTTCATAAAACAGCTTGGAATCCTTCCTGTCTGAATAGGCTTGTGGCTCAACTGCTTTGGCTCAGCCATAAGTCTTGCATTTTCCATAGTTTGTTTTGTACTGTTCTGCAGGCATTGATGAAGGAATACTTCTATTTTACTAACAATACATTGAAAATCTGTTTATTTTGATCCTTATTATTTATTATATACTCTTCATGCGTTCTCAAGATTACCTTACTTTTAGTTCACGCATGCTTGAATTGCTCAACTGTGTTTCTCCACACCACTGCTGCTGTGAAACCTATCTCCTAATCTTTCTGTAAAATAGTATTTGTGCAGATTACCTCTAAGTCGTCCACCTTTCAGCTTCAAATCATGACATTAGGTTTAAATTATGTATGATCAAATTATAAAAGAAATCCTTATTCACTCTCCCTCTTCCCCATCCCTGCATTTACTGATAGATGGATAATCACACCTCTCAGGCTTCAAGCTATCAGAATAATAAGACAATGTTGTCTCTCACATCAGAGTATATCCATAAACAGATTTTCGTAGTTTACACAGCTGCTAATGTTGTTAGTTTGTCACATACAAATGTGGTACTTTAACCATCTTGTTCAACACATAAGGACCACTATATGGCATATACAAGCCAAGATCATATGTTTTGGGGCCTAGACTATTTAAAATAGTATGCAGTTTAAAATTAGTAAAAAATAAAAAGGTAATATTTTTTCTTACTGTTGACTGCTTCGATTTCCCCCTCAAGCAGAGGCTGCTTAGCTCCACCTACTTGTGCCTATCAATGCGTGTGGCCAGCTCTGCCTGGAAGCAGGCAAAAAAAAAAGGCTGACCACTTAGACTCTGGTTCAGACTGAGCATGCCTAGTGGAGCTTTGAGGGCTCATGCATTGTAACTGATCAGGGCCTAGCTGCAAGCAGGTTACAACACAGCTGTTACCTCTGTGTAGGCCATGGGGCGGCACTATTTCTGTTATGGGGTTGATGACAGTCACATAATAACCTATCCTGCTTTCAAGCTCTATGGTGAATCACCCCAGGCAGAGCTACACACACCCCCAGGGAGGTGGAGAAAAGCATCTCTGCTTGAGGAGAAAACAAACAATTTAAAAAGTAAGAAAAATATTAACTTGTATTTATTTTGTACTGCATATTGTATTTAATAGCCTCTACCCAACAAACAAACATCTGAACTTTACTTGTAAGTGCAGTAAGGTGGCTCTTTAACCCACATTACCAAATGTGCTGTGTTTTTCATCAATGACACCTCCCTACAATCTCTTCAAATTATTGAACTATTTAAAAATAGGCTCCACAGAATAGCATAGGAATTGGAGAGGCCTCATATTAATTTAATGAATTATTTTTATGAGCAGATGTAATAGAACATGATCATTCTGGGAATCTAACCAGTTCATTTGTTTATTTGAGAACATCATTATCATTAATGTCAAACAAATATTAAGCACACTATTTTAGATAGACTACAAATAGACTATAGAAAAAAAAGAAGACGCAGACAACTGGTCGTCCAAAAGTGGATCTCATTCAGAGATTAACCAGCGAGCTGCTGGAGACCACAGTGTTCTGGGCAACAGGTTCACAAGGCACGTGTTAATGTTCACTAATACACTGTGTAAATCTACTCTGTTCATACCACTGTCTGCTATATTTATCTGTTAAAGGGGTTTGGAAAGAATTGCTCATCCTATTTGTAGAGGGGTTAAGAAAGAAGCAATTTGTGAATTGTGCTTCTACAGATCAAAATCATGTGAGCTCAGCGAATCTAATCTCCTAGATGTCAAAAGAATAAACCCACAAGAGCAAACAAGTGCACTGTCAAATCCATGTCATCAACATGCAAATATATGCCTAGTGATACATGTTTCACTGCTTCCAATCACATCACACAATGACCAAAATGCATGTTAAGAGTCATTGGATCTGACCTGGATTGATATGACGTGACAAATAATTCAAAAGAGCTCCTAAATTGCACTGGATTAAAAGGCAGCTTTTATATTGTGACCTGGATTTCAGGCAGATTAAATAAGGGAAAGGGCTAGGTCTAAAGAGTAGGATTTGCTTGTTACAGCTGTCCAGCGTGACTTGACAGACATTCGTTGGTGGCCTGTTGACTGAGTTAAGGCGTCAGAATCTCTCTGATGGTGACTTGGAAAAAAACTTTGAGGGACACACCGGCCTCTCACCACACACATACCTAGTTGTGTATATGATGGGTCACACACAGAAGCGCACACGCGAAGGAGGTCTTTTCACTTGAATGAAGGTCATTAAAGAAGATGGATTGATAACCAGACAAGTCAGAACTTTTCAAATGTTTTCTTTTATGCTGATTACATTTCTGAAAACCTGATAACAGGAGAAACGTCAGCAATGAAAGGTGAGAAAAAAAGGAAATCATTCAGAAACTGACATTTAAAGCTTTTTCTGTGATTTGATACTATATATAATACTTATAATACTTCATTAAGCCCTAAATATTATAATTATTATACAGTAGTTATATGAATATATACAAATATATATATATATATATGTGTGTGTGTGTGTGTACATATACATATATATATATATATATATATATATATATATATATATATATATATATACTATAATCAATTCTTTGCTTTAAACATACACAAACACACAGATATGTGTACACACACATATATATATATATATATATATATATATATTGAGATAGATAAATATATAGATATAGCTATGCATAAATATATCTATCTATCCATCTTTCTATCTATATATCTATCAATTAAACAGATATATAAAAAATAAATAAAAAATAATTGATTAATAATTAACAACTAATTAATTAATATTTAATCTGCATATCGCAGATCAGAGGAGATCTTAAAAGGTTGAACTTGATGGACTGAAATTCTTTTTTCAACCTTAATTACTATGTAACTATGTAACTATATAGATATATACTCATATATATCATACATATATGCTCATATACTAATATTTCTATATATCTGTCTATAAAATGAATAACTGATTGTAGTATATAGTAATTTTTTATAGAAGTGTATTTCAACAGGCAGGATTTCAAGAGATATGTATATATATATATATATATATATATATATATAATATCTATCTAGTGGTTAAAACAATGTATAACATGTATCTGTAACATGATAGTTTCTTTCTATAAATCTGTAATAAATCTTTTAACATAGTCTGCACAAGTGTTGTCCAGTGTTATGACGTAGTCTTGCAGGGAATATGTAAATACATGATTTAAGTTTACCTCAGAATCAAAATGGCTGCCGATTTTTTCAAGAAAACAGTTTATTATCTCTCCCAAGAAGGCATGTCAGATAATTTCAATGGAATATATAAAAACAGCAGATAACGACTGACTTCTTCTTATAGTATATTTACCTAAGATTTGCTAAAAATATATATTTCCCTCTTTATATTCTTGACTAGCTATATTAATAGTTACAAAGAGAAGATATATTTATTTTACAAAAAATACTTTGATGGTATTTTACCTTTGTCAAAGTCATGTTAATCACAGTCATGGACTTTGGGTGTAGGTCATAACTTTAGGTATTAAATATCCGTGCGCGATCCTATGACCTCATTTATCATTTTAACAATTTTGCTTGACAAATGTTTTAACGGTGGGGAAAGGACAAGTCCAAGTGCTCAAAAAGCAAAGTTGGCTTTCAGATAAAGGAATACCGCGTGTAGTAATCATGAATGAGAGCTTGCAAATTCCTTTCAAATATAAGGGCCTGAGGTATGACTCAGGAACAGAAAATTGCGCACACCACTTTGCCAAGCGTTTGATAACTTAGAACGCAAATATTTTTTTTTAAGATTCAATTCTCAATATATAAACTCAAACCACTTATTTTTTTCCCTGTAATAGTTAAAAACTATTTGAGTGAGTGCCATATTTATTTAAACCTAAAGAACACAGTGTGCTTAATGGTTATATGCTTTTGTCTGCGTTGAAATCTAAAGAATATATTGTATTTTGATTAGTTTAATGAAATGACCAGTGTTTTGTAGATTAAACACAAAGCAGCTGTTGTAAATATCGGAAAGTAGGAAGATTAACAACTATGTGTGTAATATGCAGGTGATCAAATATTAAACATGAAGGTTGTGGGTCCCTTCGATTTGAGAAAACATATGGTTGTGCAGCTAGCATGTACCACTGAATTGCAAGCTCTTAGCCACTGATAAACAGTGTGACGCAGAAAAATGGGCCAGACGCACTTAAATAGCCAGTGAATGCATTTTTTCTTTGTTGCATATGAGAGAGTGCATTTTATAATGTTATGCAGTGTTTTTTTGGGGGGGGTCCCTTTCAGCCAATGTGCAGCAATACAGCTGTATGAGTCATAAGTGTCTGCCAATGAAATCTAGAATCTTATATATTCCCTACTCACATAGCCTGTGGCATTTCCTATACATTTTCAATAAGTTTAAACAAGCTTAACTAAATATAATGAAAAAATAAACTTTTTGTAATACTTAAAACATGCTTTTTTTAAATACAGGATAGAAAAACTTGCATTATATGACCCTTTAAAGAGGCACTTTAGTTTTTTTTTTTGTTTTATATAATTGTTTTAACTAGGTTGATTAATTAATTTGAACTTCCTCAATTTAATTTGGGTTCAATATTTACACTTACACCTAAGAAGCCCCATATTTTCAGATCATCAGTTTCTAGAGCCTCCCACTTTCTTCCTGTTCTTTCCTGTTGAGATGTGCTGAGGTGGGTCATGATGACCTGAGACCCAGCAGCTCAGGTTATAATTTGATTTACTAAAGGTAGTTTCATTGTAAAAACATAGCCCAATGAAGCATATCGCGTGTCACCATGATCTGGGCATTTTATGGGCTGCAGATCTACATATACACTAAAAGGATAAACGTGGTATAACCTGCCTAAAATAATACTAGTCAGCATTGCGGCCTTCAACCCAGCAATGACTTGAATTTTAATTATTTTCTCTTGAAAAAAGTTACATAAAACAGGATACATTCAGGGTAAATACAAGGCTTTGCCAAGTCAACTTTTTGTGTCAAGAGGTTTTCAGCTGACAATAGGACATCCCTAGAGGTTACAAGAAAAAAAGAGTCCACCTTAAAGAAAGAAAAGGGAAATTCTCTTCCAAAGGGGGTGGTGTCAGAGGATTTAATAGATAACTTTAAAAAGTAGTATTGATCTATGGAGCAATCTCATTGGCAGTATATGGGGTCAGGAAGGATTTTTTTCTCCCCTTATTGGCAATGTTTCAATGTGTTTTTCCCTACCTCTGGGTCAATTAATATTTCATCCACATATTACAAGGATCAGAGGTTGAACTTGATGTACTAAAGGTCTTTTTTAATCTCAATTACTACACATGTTTCTAAGAGTATATAAAAGTGATGGAAATAGGTTGTTTCACTACATTATGATGGTGAAATTGTATAGCATGAAAGTGGTCACTTCCTAGAAGGCAAAATGCTTAGTGACTACTGTAAAAGGATCTGGATGATTGATTTACATCCAGCATACCTAAAACACACACACATAGCTTGTTTAGGGGGAACATAGTTTATAGAAAGCTGAGAGGGTGGAAAGGGGATATGACGTTTGATCAGTACCATTATTTGTTCCCTCCAGGAAGTGAATCTAGCATATGGAAAATATGGGAAATGCCAGCTCCCAAAATTGAAATATTGTTAGAAATCTCCAAAAATCAATGTATCTTACATCAGGTGCTTCATGTTTTCAAATTGGTCCAAAGTAATTATACTTAATCCCAAATCTCTGAATGTCTTGCGTAAAATATTAGATATGCAGCTTAAGCATGCATTCTATATATAAAAATAAAGATTATTTTTTGGTTGATTATAATGTCCTCTTTTGCTTATTGTGACATTGATATTTTTTGTGACCCATTATTGCTTTTCTAGTGTATCACCAGAAAAGGATATAGGAAACAGTAAGGGGAAGAGATAGACACAGAGAGAATGGGACAAGAGAGAGAATTTAAGAGACGGTAACAACTTCAGAAGACTTCTAGTCTTATCGTCTGTATTTTCAGTAGCGTGAATATTGTAGCTTGCTGTTAACCAAATGTGGCAACGGTGCTCTAATAACTCTTTATGAAGTGTAAAGAGAGGAATCAGATCCTCGGTCTGAATTGAGTAACGTCGGATGTAAGCTTATCAAACTGTTTTGCTGATTACATAGTTCTGCAAAGTCTTTTCACTACTTACATTTCTATTTCACAGAAATGTGCTAGGATATACTAAAATAAACAGTAAATGAAACTAAAGTGCATGGTGAGAATGGACATTTGAAACCTATGTATGGAGATAGATATCTAAAATGTATTTTTAATAAACTATGCTAGTGTCTAGGGGCTGACATGCTTGTTTTCCTCCCTTTCAGCTCACGAGGGTCAAGTACATAGTAGGCCCTCCATTCTTTACAAGGTGTTTAATTTGTTTTCTGCTATGTACTCAACCCCTGTACAGCGCTACGGAATATGTTGGCGCGATATAAATAAAGATAATAATAATAATAATAATTTTTCAATTAGTTGTTTCTGAACAAAAAACTGCTGAAAAGTTTAAATCTTTTATCAATGGGCCGGATTTTCTTTTGCCCAGGGGAGCCTCATCATGCCATACGCATATCTGTAACTTAACAGTTTATTTTAAGTAGTTCAGGAAAGTGCTTACAAACTATGTACATGCCATAATATATATATATATATATATATATATATATATATATATATATATATATATACCGTATATACTCGAGTATAAGCCGAGTTTTTCAGCCCTTTTTTTAAGGCTGAAAAAGCCCCCCTCAGTTTATACTCGAGTCACCTTGCTCCTGCTGCTCTCTCCCTCCCCTGTGTCTCTTCCCCCCTCCCCTGTGCCTCTTCCCCCCTCTCCCTCCCCTGTGTCTCCTTCCCTCCCTCTCCCTCGTGTCTCATTCCCTCCCCTATCATCCTCCTCATCCTCCTTTCTAAGCACTTCCCCCCTCTCCAATTCCCCCCCCCCCCCTTTCCCCTCACTTACCTTCATCAGCTGCTCCTCTGCGCATCTTCTGCCTGTGTCGGGACCCGGCATATGCTAATGACGTGACTTGCATGTGACATCACGTCATTAGCATATGCTGGGTCCCGACACAGCCAGAAGGAGCGCAGAGGAGCAGCTGATGAAGGTAAGTGAGGAGAAAGGGAGAGGGGGGGAGTAATTGGAGAGGGGGGAAGTGATGAGGAAGGAGGATGAGGAGGGACAATGAGGAGGATGATAAGGGGGGGAGGGTAAGAGACACGTGAGGGGGAGGGAAAGACACAGGGGAGGGAGAGGGGGGACACAAGAAAGGGGCACAGAGGGGAGGGAGATGGGGGACACAAGAAAGTGGCACAGAGGGGAGGGAGAGGGGGGACAAGAAATGGGCACAGAGGGCACACAAGAGGGGGATACAGAGGGCCCAAGAGAGACACAGGGGGCAGCGCATTTCCCACCCTCGGCTTATACTCGAGTCACTACGTTTTCCCAGTATTTTGGGGGGAAATAGATGCCTTGGCTTATACTAGGGTCGACTTATACTCGAGTATATATGGTATATATATATATATATATATATATATGTATAATTATGTTGCTGCCCAAAAGTCTTAAAGTGCAATGGAAATGTTGTATTTGAGGTTCTGTGCCCAAAAATGGGGTAGATATATATATATATATATATAGAAAGAAAACATTTCACATATAAGAAAATGCCTTAGTTAAAAAAAAGTGTCTTTATCAGATGGTAAGCACTAATCTTGTTTACTTAAGAGAAAGGGGTACACGTATCAAAGGGGTAATTATAGTGGAGTTGAATATTCCAAATTCCTGTATTTTATTATAGGTGATATTTATCAGTATTAAAATGTATTCTGGCTTGAGATATAGGTCTCAGAGAAAACATAGGAAGTGGAGATTTTATGTTTCAATTACATTTATTTTCATGTATCCATGCTTATTACCACTTTTATTCCCATATGATATTTTACATACACATTTAAGATATATTTATAATTGTACATTATATTTTATGATATTAGTGATGTTCAGTATATGCAGTGTCTGTAACAAATAGTCATTACATTTTGACAAAACTATAGTGCTGAGTATGATATTAGGTTTCTACTGTCTATATTCAATGTCTTGATTTTGTGGTGATAGGCTAGAGAGGCACAGATTAGGATTAAAGAAACAGTGTTGTTGTATATTTAAAATGTACACTTTTGAAGAACTACTCTTAATACAGCCTCTAATATATTACCTCAATTAACAACTAATCCACATATTGCAGATCAGAGAGATCTAAAAAGGTTGAAGTTGATGGACTAAAGACTTTCTTCTACCTCAATTACTATGTAACTATGTAACCTTTTATATGCAATTATGCTGCAGTGGAATCTACCATTTTGGTTTCAGTAGATCAACTTCCTGAGGTGGGAGGTGACTGAATGCATAGGAAGTTTCTGTCTGCACAACTGTCACGTAATAGCTACAACTGCCAGTGCTCTCTCATTAGGACTGAAGGGAATATCATTAATTTACAATGACACACTCACCTGAGAAACTAGCAGATAGCAGTTCACAAGAATACGCAACAGAATCTCACAATAAAGGATAGTTTCATAATGTAAAGAATGTGATGATTTGTTTTTTTCTTTTCTAAAATAGTTTGCTCACTATCATGTTTAGTTATCTAAAACACAATAAAGAAATAAAAAACTGACCACAGTAATTTTTTAAGCAAACACCACATTTTTGGGGGACTACTGTCCAAAGGCCATCGGATTATTCTACCACGGGTTGTTTTTTTTTTGGCTACTGTCTGTCTCCTAAACCTGGAGACTATCTCTATATAGATTGTAAGTCTGCGAGTTTCAATCATGCACAGTGCTTTAGGGAAAGCGCTATGGACACTGGATTCCAAGCTCTAAGACAGGGCCACCCACTCTTTGCAATGTATGAATCTTTCTTGTCATTGCCTGTAACTTAACTTATGTATAGCGCTACGGAATATGTTGGCGCGTTACAAATAAACGATAATAATAATAATATATGCAAAAGCTGAGACCTGTATTCCACCTATTAATTTCAAACCACTGGTTATCCCATCTGTAATCAAGCAGGTATGTGTTAAATGCTTTTAAGGTCCTTTAAGACTATTGAAAAACATGGCTTACACAACATGTTACTTATTAGTGAGTATTAGGTAATTGTATAGTCGACTTCTATACTTCCTGAAAGAACCTTGACCCTTTAACTACTGCCCCATTCTACCACTGAATCACCAGAGAGGTCCCACTCAAAGTAATAAGGCCAGCAGATCTTGCATAACAAAACAAAAGGCAAATTATTATGTAGTCCAACATTCAAAGTCAACATTATGTGCTGGGTTCAATGGATGTGACTCAAACACTTGGCTAGATTTGCCAAGGGCTAGCTACTGATTCTGAGCTTTGCTGTATTGACTATGATTTCCGTTTATAATGATGTTTGTGGTGTGGCAAGAAAGCACGCCTTCACATCACTAACAATATCTATTACATATGCCACATTTAATGTGCCATGCTTTTTTATTATAATATAGGCTTCTAGTCAACATTATTAACACTATTTTATACCCGTCTAATGTTATATATAATTCAGATTTTTTTTTTATGGGCAACGGTAGGAAAAGATGATATAAGGGAGCGGGAGTAAGGGCAAGAGGTAATAGAAAAGGCGAGAAGAGAGGATATAGTGAGTAAATGAAAAAGAGATACATTCAAGAGATAGAGTGTGGCATGAGAGTGGGGGAGTAAGAAAGAGTGCAATGGGCGAGAGTATAAGGCAAAAGGAATGAAAAAGGTTAGAAGGGTAATATATGAGGGGGATGTGGATCTACAATGCTAACATGAGAAAAATGAAAAGAGATGGGATGGAGGTTAAAAAGAATGGGCTTAGAAGAGTGGTCATGGGTCTATAAGATAGTTTGGCAGCAGAGAGACAGATGGAAAGTTGGAATAATTTTGTTGCCTCACTATCATATCTTTTCTGCATTGGCCACCTAATATTGGCCCTTTTGGAAAATACAGCCCTGTACAGTGATCATTTTTTTATTGACCAACATGGCTACTATACCTATTAACTGATAGCAGGACAACTGTTTACAACACAACCATTATTTTGATTTATATGTAGAATGATCTTCAGTAGATAATCTGCTAAAACTTTTGTATTAATAGAAAAAATGTAAATGAGATAAATAACATATTTGTGTCTATACTACTTTTAATCCACTTAACATTTTACCACTTCATTTACACTCAGACATGATCCACTGAGTAGTGCATAACACAGACATATGTATAAAAGTGTTGCAATAAAATATACAGTAGTATGCTTTCATCTTTTAAATGATTTATTTTCTGGCAGTATTCTTACAAATTTCCAAAGTTATCAAGAAATGATTAATATCATATGTGCATTCAGCTGTGAAAAATGTGTAATAAGCCAAACCAGAATAAAATTCCTTGTGTATAAATGTGTGATTATTGGGAGGTGGGGCTCCTTGGTAAATGCTCTGACTTACAACAGTGAGCCTGCTCTAGAGAATATTGGTTCAATTTTGTCAGCATCTTGTGAGTTGTAAGCAAGAGCCTTAAGGTGCAATGTAATATCACCATTTTAGATCTAGATTTTGAGCACCCTACATAGTCCTAATGCATTGAAAGATCATTACTTTGGCATGCTGTTGTCATTTTATATGGGCTGTCCACATTCAGAGAGCTGTTATATACTTTATATATTATTTTACTTCATCTAAACTATACTATATATTTAATGTAGGTGGACTGATACTGGCTTCGAGTGTCATACTGGTCTTTCATGCAGCATGGGGATGTCCAGAGATCTGCACATGCCAAACCTCGTCAAGGTCAGTCAACTGCAGCTATCGAGGACTTGTGGATATTCCCTCACCCCTGCCTTCTCAAACTCAAGTACTCTATTTGCAGGGTAATCAGATTCGGATAATCAATCATACATCATTCACAAATATTTCTGGACTCAAAATCTTAGACTTGTCCAATAACTCAATCTCGGTATTGTCACCCTACGTCTTTCACTTCCTTCGTTCTCTACAGGTTTTAAATCTCACCAATAACTTCATCCATTATCTTGAAGGACAAGTGTTTGCTTCACTTGTTGACCTCAAGGAATTGGACTTGTCTTCCAATGGCATTTTTACATTGCCTGAATCTCTGGGAAACAACACAAGGAACTTGACTTTTCTTGGAGTCAAACATAATCAACTCCAAAGGATTGACAGATCGTTGCTGGAGTCACTCACAAATCTTAAGGTTTTGCTCATGAAAGCCAATCCATGGCATTGTAATTGCCACGTCATGGGCCTCAAACTTTGGCTGGAGAGTTTTCTATACAAAGGTCAGTAGTGCAAAGATTACATCTCTAATGGAAACCTAGCTACCATAGCTATTATCTTTGTTCTTGCATGCCATCTGGACATTTCATAGCTGAGTTATTACCACACCAAGTGTCATCATTGTAGATCAGATTAACAATTAGGAACTATTCAGAAATACACTTCCTCAAGTTTAACATCTGACTGTAAATGATCCGTTACTGTATACAAATGTCAGTATTTGAGAAACAGTAGTTACACATTCTGTAAACATCATATTTTCACAGCTCATCAGCCAAGTATTTAATTGCGTTCTGTAACCTTTTTTATGAGATTGAATTTCTTGCATTAATTCTCACTACATGTTTAAACACTGATGTTTTATAACTCTTCCTTTTGTATGGCCGATTTCCAAATGTCAGAAGGCAAGGAACACGATGGCTGAAGAGCATATAAAAATTCTTAAGCATTAAGAAGCGAACATGTTCTATAATAAACATACATATATCAGATTATGTACACTGCCAGATATCCAAATATATTTAATTTCCTAGAATACGAATTAAGCATTAATTATTTGTTGAGAAAAACATTTAATACTGAATTTTAATTCTGTGTTTAGATAGACAGAGAATTGTGTAGCAGTCTGAAAAATGTATTAAAATTAATGTTCAAAAGTAAAAAAAAAAAATTGTGGACAAGTTTAAAAAATGGGCAAGAGGGAGAAAACATATGACTGTAATGTTCTGTCACCAGCGCTTTACAACCATTTGAAGCTATAAATCACAAATTGGTCCCACACAATGGGCCCGATTCAATTGCCCAATTCATACCGTTATACACAGTTAAAATCACTGCTACATATTTGGCAAATATTACTTATTGGCACTAATGAATTCTTAAGTCAATCGAATGCATATAAACATTTAGAAAAAAAAATACCCAAAGCCAAATTTATGGGTTTGAGTAATTTGCAAGTAGCTAATTTAGTAAAGCTAAATGCCTTTAGTCGTAAAATTGAACCAGCAGTATATGAGCTAAAATCCACCATGCTTGTGAGATGATTTTAATTAAAGTAGGATATTAAAATGAAGGATGACAGGGGATTTACGCAGTAAAGGGAGTCGGAGTGTATGTAGGGCTCAGTAATGTTTTGTGTTATGGAGAAACTTCGCTGAAGACTATCAGCCTTATTAAATTGCAATTCGGCCAACTGAATAGGGCTCTATTTAAGCACATAGCATATTTTTTTTTACCAAAGTTTTTAGTTAGTGATGACCTTGCTTTTGGATAGAAGTTCACTAACTAAAAACTTGTGTAAACATATATGCTATGTGCTTAAATAGAGCCCTATTCAATTGGCCGAATTGCAATTTAATAAGGTTGTTGGTTTCTCTTGATTCTTACCAACTCTGGTCAGAACGCCACCTAGACACAAACTTGTGTCTGACCATTTAGCATTACCTCCTCTCCTTAGCTTCTCCCATCCCTATGATGACCTCATAGAAAAGTGAGACAAGCGGTACAACTGGAGGCTTAGAAGCTGATGTTTAATTGTAAGACATTTTTTTTAATCATTATCGAATAAAATATTAAAGATCAATGGCTAATTAAACATCTAGCTTTGTTCTTGTTGCAAGTGCAATATAGTGGTTATTTAATTTATAAGCCTCCCATTTTAGGAGCATAAACCCAATATCATTTTTTTGAAAAACCATAAAGGTCATTGCTAAATATTTTTGCAATACTGCAACAACTATTGTAAATACAAAGAGATGAATACTTCAAATTTCCAATGAGATATGGATTGTAGTTAAAAAATCTCCACAATTATGTTAAACCGAGCACTGACTTCTGCTAGGATACAATCTGAAGGATACAATTTAAAATATAATCCCTGTAATAGTGTTCTTGTAATGTTTCTCAGTGCACTTTCTCTTTATATTTTCATGTAGCATTTCAGGCATAAGCCCTTGTTACACACTAGTATTTAATTTTATTTCAACTCTGATTTTTATTTATATTTAATGAGATTTTTTTTCCAGATTTCCCGAATTTATGCATATTTCCATCTAATCCAATTCCACCTGTTTTTAGCATTATAACCACATTGCTAAGCTAATGTATTTTGTCAAAAAAAGTTGCCTCTGGACAGTGTATAAACCATGTTCCATCTGTTTAAGATTACAACCATTAATTTGACAGAAGAGTTATGGATTTGTGCTATGCAAAATATCATATTAATTAACAAGTCTTTAAAATGGCAAGATGGCTACACCAGGGGGATATCTGATTTCCTTTGTAGAAGAACTATTGAAGCAAATCCCGAAAATCACCTGAAAAAATGTTTTTTTTCCCCCTCAGAAAAGTAGCAACCTTCATAATTAAATCCTTGAGGATTAATAATGTATTAAAACCTTACTCCTTCCAGCTTGGACGCTTCTGTTAATTTATCTGAATGATGGTCTCTGCATAATTCAATACATATCCTGTATAAACAACCGTGGGATGGAAATTGTCATTTCCGAGTCAAGCAGATGACAGCTTTTCTGTCTCCATCGACATACAATTTTACTTTATTTAGTACAGATGGAAGATCCAGATTATCTCCTAAATCATAGTCCTTGTACAGAATAAGATGCTACAGTTTGGAATGTGCAGCTTAAAGTTATATATCTTGTCATTTCCTTAGAAATGAGTAATGTTTTACGTTGACTTTCCAATGGAAGAATGTCTCTGCATTTTTCCATACAGCTAGACATTTTCTCATTAATAAGACACAGCAAAGGTCTCTGTTAGTGTAGAAATGAGAACTACGTAAATAAGTAGATATAATTGCAATTTTAAAAATTGGAATGGAATTAACAGGAAGTGTACAGAGCATAGGTACGTCTATGGACTAATTGGCTACTGCTAATTGGCATGCAGGGGAAAGCCCCCATAGCAGTTAAACATTTGAATCAGTATTTTTCTGCTTTGAAATAATTATTTGAAAACAGAAAAGACACAATGGCACATTATCAAATATCCTCTTTAAGATGCAACCACGAAAAATGTTTTCAATGTCCAATTAAGCATAAATTATATATAAAGGACATCCAACTCACTCATTTTCTCTATCTAGAACTATTAATTAACTCTCCCAGTAGGGGTGATAAAAGAAAAAGAGATGTTTAATTGTTATCTTCTGTATCATTATACATATTTAGACGAACTGGGCATGCTCTTCTTCCTAATCAAACCTCACTGTGATAACTAATGGCCATAGCCTTATTCAGTTGAGCAATTGTTGGTTACTGGAGCCCGTAATGTAGCCAGTAAACTAATTTGCTATTCAATTGGTGTCTTTTAGCTACCTGAAAACGATCTGCGGGTTACAGGCTGAAAATCCAGAAACTCCAACCCAGCTAAGCCTTTGATCTTTCAAGCCCATAAATGTTACAACCGCAAATCGCTATTCAATTGCTACAATTCCTCAAGCCCGCAAATGTTTTCACACCTGTAAATGGCAAATGTAGAAGAAAATCCTGCAAGTACCAAATAGGGCTTGCAAGGGGGTTAAACACCTGTTCATAGCACTGTAAATGTAAATAAAAAATCAATACTGCACTCTAAAAGAAGGGGGAAAGCAATGAAAGTCATTAAAATTAATTGCACAACAGTCTCAAGCTCGCAAATCTGCAAGAAAAAAATATTTTTATTTACATTTAATTTCAATCTCGGTAATCAAGGAGTTCATACATATCAGGCCACCTACATGGACTAGCACATTTCCGTCATTCATTTTTATTATTTTGTACATTGCCGGATTGTCTGTTCTCATTTTGGACTGCTAAACGCTAATTGATTGGCGTTCAACCTCCATGTTTTAATGATGTCAGGATGAGCATCTCATTTGCCATTGGCTGTTTCTAAATTGGCAGTTATGATCTTCCTAATTAATCATGATCACGCTCTGAAACGCTACTTACGGGTGCATGGTTTACGGTTTAGGCTTCGGGCCAGGTGGCTGCAGGCTTTTTCAATTAAATTACTCTGTAACTGTTGAAAATTTCAAGCCCCCAGACTTATGGCCGGTATGAAGGCAACTACGGGCTTGCAATTGAAAAGGAACCACTTTATTTTTCTCATCAGGTATCCTTTAAATGTATCATCTTTATACCATTTTGGTTCTTTTTACTTTTTATTGCAAAATCCCTGAACTCTGTACTGTACTGGCTACCACTGTCTCCCGTCCATCTGTGTTCATATATTAAATACAAAGGAAAGTATCAGATTTAGTTATAATACTCAAACAATACTAGCCAGCTGCAACCTTTATTTGTCTAAGCAGAAATATATCACTATCTCGTCTCCTCCATTCTCCCTCCCCAACTCTATTTTATCTTTTATTTTTCTGTTCGTTCTTACATAGGGATTATAATAAAAATCTAAATACAAAACATAAACTGTGTGGCGACTGGTCGCCTATGCAGATACTATTGGGTGCCATGTAAAAAGGCATTCTTACTGATACCACTGGGCTCCTCTATTTTCCCTTTGCAGAACCACTTATTCAGGCCATCAAGTCCTTTTTTTTTATCATCACAAAGACTGCGATCCAAGCCAACTGTTTATAGCTTTTTGGCAGCTCCCCTCTTTTTTTCTCTCTCTCTAGTGGGTCAGCCCATAAATAAAAAAGAGCTAAATGCAGTGATTTTAATGTATTTTTGTATCCCAATAATTCCACAGAAAAAATGTGCAGCGGGACGCAAGCCTAAAATATGTCCTGTGTGTGCCAGATTTAAGGTTTGGTCAATGTCTCTGTGTCAAAAAGCACTTTATCCAAAATCTCCCAATTTCCATTAGATGATATGGAGAGGATTAAATCATCACCTTTATTCAGTGCCCCCGATTTATTCTTCTATAGAGTGCTGACCGTATTTATGTTTTTATGATCTGAATACAGAGTAGTTCCCATTGTGTATAGCACAAAAGACATTCAGATATTATTCATATACTGATATGAATTAAAAAGATACAGATGGACCAAATTCTCTATCATGTAAAATGATATTTTAACAGACCACTATAGATATTTGAAGAACTACATATGATAAAGAGCAAACTAATATTACGGCTATTCATTTATTAAACATAAACTATGGTGGTAAAACATATTATAGCCCTAAACAAATCCAGGAACCATTTTTTTAAGAAGTGGCACCCCACACAGGGAAGTGCCCCTGGGTGGCTGCCTAGTTGGCATAATGGGTAATCCGGCCATGCAATTGCCTGTAGCTGCCTAATTGGTTTTAAAGGATGATTTAGAGAAATGTCCCCATCTGGATCGCTACCATGTCGTGGTGAAGGGGCTTGTGTACTTCAGTGAAGCTGTGAGCTATACCATGTAGGGTCGCCCAAGATGGGCAGGTCATTGTAGAGAGGTCAGACAAATCTGGAGAAGGAAGGAACTGGCAACCCACTACAGTATCAATGCTAAGAACACTCTATGGTTGAGCACAACCAGACACAAATGCTGGGGTCCATAGGGTCATGGAGAGTCGGACACGACTGAATGACTAAGCAATAGAGAAATGTGCTTCAGACTTTGCCATCATTTCTAAAAAATGTGAGGAGCTCTAGCCTAAACATGGTGGAAAAAATAGTTATTTCAGTGTAATCTTTAAAAAAATCTATTTTTTATTCATTTGTACAAATTATTACTACTTTATGGAAGCTGGACCATTACAGTGTCACTTTAAAGGATCACTGTGGACATATTTTTATCTGCAGTCTTTTTAATTAAAATAAATATTGGGCAAAATATACATGGATTCATTTATTTGCAGTTATTTTTTTCTGCAGTACTCCATTTGCTTTTTCTCAAATGATTTGATGTGCAGCTGTCTCGTGGTGTGTGGGTACTTGTAAACTAATGAGCTAGGCATTAGACCTGAACATAACAGTTTCCTCTACATTCAACGTGTACTCCCACTTCAGGAGATTGTACAGAAGAAATCAAAATGGTAGATTCTAGTAACATAATTGCATATAAAATGTTATAAATGAGAGATTGTGTTATTTTGTTTTTTAACCTATAAATGGTTTGCCTGCTTTCACTGAAAGTATCTTCTTTTGACAACCGTAGAAAGATGCGTTTAGTCCCTTTAAAAGGGACATTGAGTGTTCCCTGCTTTCAATACTTAAGCAAACTACCTAAGTGTTCATTTGCATATTTAAACATATATTTTTTAATATCATGCTTAAAAGCTCTATTTTTACCCACTGAAACCTTCCAAACAGTTCCTTCAAAGGCCTGCCCCATGTAGCTCATGCATATAATGTATCTATAGTACTAGATGTACTAGCCAATCACAGACAAATCAGAAAAGTCATACTCAGACACAGACGGTCATTGGCTAATACATCAAGTACTATAGACACATTGTATGCATGAGATACAGGGGGAGGACCCTTGTAAGGACTGTTTGGAAGGCCTCAGTGAGTAAAAACAGAACTTTTAAGCACTTGTTAATAAAGCAATGTTTAAATATGCAGATAAAATGTTGGATAGTTTAATTTAATATTAAAAACAGGGAGCCTTCCAGGTGTCTTTAACTAAAAAGAGATATATAGTAGACTTTCTCAGTTAATCAGAACTTAAGCAACCAGAAAAAAAAATGAATACTGTACTTTAAATAAAAATTTCAGGACTAAACAAATGTCAGGAGCCAGGTTGTTATGTCACAAAATGTTTACAGGCACCTAGATTTTATCCACTGTATGTCTCAGCAATTCAGTTTTACCTGGAAGCAGACAGGCATGAGTGACTGAGCCAGGGCAGTGTTGGCGTTACATTCCCCGGGGTCAGCACCGCACCCTCTAGCCGAACGTACCTATGTGTAAGTGAGGAGTGAAAGCTGCTGCTGCTAGAACAGTCCTCACTAACAAACATACTTAGCAGAGCATCCAATGTGAACCTAATCTAGGCCACTTTTAATAGTGACTTTCAAGCAACCAGAAATAACCCTTATCAAGCATCTACCAATCCCTGTGGGTGCCGGATAACTGAAGTCTACTGTATTGAATTTTTTGCTTTGTTCTTCACAGGAGGAATAATCGATGAACTGATCTGCAACAGCCCAGACAATCGAAGAGGACGAGATCTGCTTAAAATTCCCTTTGAGATGTACAAAAGTTGTCCACCTGTGTCATCCCCGTTCCCCATGACTAATGTCCACTACCATAACTCAGAGCACAGGAGTACCGGCAAGCACGGATTTCACGGGAACCATGCGGACGGTGGGAGTCATATAGAATGTGAACCCAAACCAAAACCTCGGCCAGTCAGTTTGCGACATGCCATAGCCACCGTAGTAATAACGGGAGTTGTTTGTGGAATTGTGTGTCTAATGATGTTGGCAGCTGCTATTTACGGTTGTGCCTATGCTGCAATTATGGCTAAATACCACAGGGAACTTAAGGAAGTGGAACACTTGGCCCCAGCAGGAGAACATGGGAGTCCAGAAGAAAAAGAACCACTTGATAGGTCCTTGGCTTGATCTACATTCGCCTACGTTTTTTCAGGAAAAAAAAAAATCAATTTTGTAAACTAGTGGAAAACTCCAAACAAAACTGATTAACTTGTAACTTTCCGCTCTGCAACCAGATATTTTATATGAATGTTATTTTAGATTTTGAGCTTGCTGTAACATAAACAGATAACATAAGGGCTTAGTTTGGAGATAATGTATGTATGATCGTAATTTGTTTCAACTGTACTCTTCTATTTTTATGTACTTGTGGTGGATTGTTATAATAATAGATATATTTAAGAATAATTCTATTTAAGTACAGCTGTTTTAAGTAAGATGTGCATTGTGATTTATTATTTATATAAAAAGCAGGATTTATGGGTCTTGTACTCGGCCAACTGACCATTCCATGATTATGGGATGCAAAACAGACTATGGGCACTGCCCTATATCTTTTTTATTTTAAATGAATTAAAAGTAATTAAGGAAACAGTTCACTGAATATATAACAAAGTAACAATGTTAGCAGCTGTGTAAGCCAAGACCATGACATGATTTTTAAAGAAAGTCTTACATGAGCGGTATCTGCTAATGTATATGGGATGACATGATTATTATGCTTCCTGTTCAGTGCATGATGCAACATATAGAGTGGGGAAGGCAAGATGTTCCCTTTGTAGTGCAATTCCCTATTTCTAAGCATGTCCTGGGAAGGAGGTAGTGTCAGGTACTGGAAGGTGAAGTCACTCATCAATGAGGCCACACATCCTCCCACTTCATTCAACTGCTGAAAATAAAATAAAGGCAGAGCATGACTACTCAGGGACCCGACCTGCAAGCAATGGTAACAATAATGATTTTTCTCAAGTTATAGTGATCCTTTTTCAGCCTGCATAGAAGTTGCTCCTGTATGAAAGAGCGAACCTTAACGGAGAGATGTTTCAGTATTGTTACAAGCAGTGTGTGGGTTAGATTCACTAAGGCGAGAGACCAAAGTGTAGGGTAAGAACGAACAATGGTCTAAACTGAAGTGCAAAACAAGGGTTGGTGCAAGTAGTGAGAACCTGATATCCTGACCTGGGTTTGGCAATTTTAGGACTAATACTGCCTACAACTCTCCTAGCCAATCAAATCCATATGATAATGTGGGAACTGAAAACCTCCTAACTTAAAGGGCAATTGTAATTCCATCACATATAATAGTTGTCGTACGGCAAATTTGTCAGTAACAGAATGTTAAAAGTTACGGGCTTGCGCATGCGCAGTGAGAGCCGGAGGTGCTCATTGCGGGCCTCGTGATGATCGGGATAGGCGCTTATTGGGAAGGTGCTCAGTGCCAGGTATGAAAGTGGCGGGTTGCACAAGGCCTGCAATCAGCAGCGAAGCGGTGGGAGAGGCTTCGGTACTCATTGAGAGGCATGAAAGTGGTGGGTTGACCGAGGCCTGTAAAGTAGATGGCGGGAGAGGCTCACCATAGGCGCTCATCGCAAGGCATGCAAGTTAGAGGGGGGAGAGCCTGGCATTGTGAGGCAAACAGCAATGTTAGCCTTCAAATTTTATTGCCGTCATTTTTTATAATATTCTCTTATAAAGGACACAACTTGATAATGGAAAAATGTTTTCTAAAATAAATGATTTTCTAATTATCAAAATGATTTGCAATTTATCATTACTGGAGGTAGATGCTGCAATAATTGTGTAAATGTTTTCTCAACAGAGAGACAAATGAGGTTTCAATTAGTCTTCTTGAAATAGCTGGCAATAAGGATTCAAAAGTAGTTGAATCATTCACTGCAGTTAATGGTGTGACTCCCTATTGAAGAAGCAGATAAACAGAAACAAAAATGGCAGTCCCTACGTCATTACAATCACTTTTACCACCTACTACTGTATTCATTTATTTAATTTAGTTGGTGCTTACTATAAATTATAGATCATTGGTCCTCGACCCTGAGATCTAATCTGCTCGTCCTCGTGAACAAAGAAGAATGAGGAAAGACCAATATTAAAACACTACCATTGGTCATAGTTAGATACTGATTATTGATGAGAGTAGCCTTAGCCTTGAGATGTCCAGGGTGTAGGAATGGATTTGCCCAGGAGGTTGTCCTAGCCTTTTTTAATCAGGCGTCTTTAGTGCAACCTAAAGCTGAATTAAATTTCACTCTAACAGTAGTATATGTTGTAAACTCCATCTAGAAACAACATCTGGCCAACACATCCCCCTAGGAGAGAAAAGCTTTGCTGAAAGGATCAAGTAGAAACAAGGAAGAAAACTAGTGCTCAGTGACATGTAGCCGGCAGTGATCCATGGCTGACAGTGACAAACAGCCGGTGTATATGCGGAGTGTCAGTACTACAGGCTGGGCGTGCAGGATTTACACACTGCTGTATATTAAACACTGCAGTCACCATAAATTATAATCTAATGAGATTATAATAGTCAAAGGAGGATATTTTGATTGTTCGAAGGTCACAAAAAGATGGTGCTAAGCCGGGGCAGAGCTACTACTGGTGACATAGGTGCAAGAAACTGGGGCCCTCCACAGAGCAGGGGCCCTCTGTTTGCAGTAGTGGACAACCTACATATATTCTGACTAGAGGCACTTAGTTTGTATAGAAAAATTGCATGTGGGGGACCCCAAATTATTTTGCACTGGGGCCCTCTATTCACTGGCTCCGCCCCTGGTACTGAACATGGGCTTCTGCAGGTACTATTCTGGGGTGTGTAGTGGAGCATACATGGTTTTAGACATACTGAACAGCTTCCCTTTTAGCAATATATGAATCCCAGAATTTCCCTCTTGCTATATATATATATTTATACAAGCACCTCTATCTATCTATCTATCTATCTATCTATCTATCTATCTACAGTATCTAATCTATATATATCTATTGAACTATTCTATATCGTTCAATCTAATGTCTATCTATCTATCTATCTATTTTTGAAACCATCCAATACATTCATTTTTAAGGATTTAATAAACTTCGGGAAAATATATTTCAGAAAAAAAATTAAAATCTGTGTTAACTTTTTTTTATTATCAAATTTAATTACTAAAAAGAACATACAGAAAAAAGTAACCACAGTGGTTTACTAATAAAGTTGTCATTATTATAACATTTTAGATTGTTTATTTAATATAAGGAGATAGGACAGTATGATAATTACAACAATCATCAATACATAATTAATCTTATTTAAAGTGTATATTTATCTAGTAAGGCAATGCAAACATATCCATTGTTTATAAATGAATATATTTTAGCCCACACAATAAAAAATTAAGAAGTGCTATCCTGTTACTTGAATAATGAGCCCATCTCGCTCAGAGTAAAGCTTTCCAGAACACTGACTAATAATAATACGCCAAGCGCATTCAGAGGCATCACTCCTCACATGCAGCGCACAATACAGACAGTGCCGACATCTACATTATCAGCAGACAGCTGGGAGGAAATATGAATTGCTGTTTAGATAGTTATCCTTTCAAATAATCTTTCATCTGTGTAGTACTGACAAGCAAACAATTACGGAACATCAATGTGTTAATGTGCCCTCCAGCTACCTAATGTTCTTATCATTAGGTTCATAAATATACATTACCTAAATATATGTGCTACCTTGCAATATGTACTGATGTAATACTTAAAGAACCACTGTACTCATAAGTTTGTTTGCTGGGCATACGCTTTTAAAACAGTTTAAAAGAAAAATGAACATTTTCTTAAATTATAAACTGTCTGTTTTATCTTCAAGCAGGGCTATGCATTTCCTCCTGCATGTGTCTATCAGGAGTGTGACCAACTATATGTTCTGCTTCAGACTGAGCATGCTCAGTAAATGAGGGCAGGGCTAGGTCTCATGCACTGTCACTGGGCAGTGCTTTTTGGGCAACATGTTACAATAGAGCTGTTACCTAATTGTAGTCAGGGCTATTGATGTTATGGGGCAGGGCCAGCGACATCAGCCAAGCCTGTTTCCAAGCTCCATAACAGTCCAGCACACAGGCAGAGTGGACCACATCCCCTTATAGACACAGGTAGGAGGAGATAAGCAGCTCTGCTTGAGGGGGGAACTGACAGTTTAAAAGCTAAGCAAAATGTTAACTTGTATTTATTATAACTTGCATATTGTTTCTAATACCCTATGCCCATCCAACAAACATATGAGCTTTATTTGTACATAAAGTACAGTGTTCTTTACACGCACATTCACACACGTTGGGATTCATAGAGATGTGTTCATATAATTTGATACATATAAAAAATGTTTGGATATTTACACTATCTTTCTCTGGTATTAACTATTGGCTGCTGTTTTGTATTTCCATTTTTTCAAAAGAGCTGCACTTACTAATTAATAATACTGTAACTTGTTTTATGGGCAAACATGTACTTACAAAGCAAGTGATTTTAGGCCATCACATTTAGTAGACAGGGGTGTAATAAGTAGCTTGCTTTTGCAGTGTTACTGCTTATGTTTCCTAAACTTCATATCTAGCAATCATCATACATAAACTATTTTGTATTGTTGGCAGTCTTAAAGACATGATAGAAAAGATGATAGATGTACTTACATATATACATGTACCTGTGCTTAAACATCAAGTTATTTCCTTTCATAAATAGAGAAAAAAATATCATGTATCATACAGATTATGTTGAACAGAATGGTCCAGCCCCAAAATACCAGGCAATTGTGCTAGGATGTTCAGCTGCATCCCTCTGATGATGCCAATGCATGAAACAGTTGAGATAAAAGAGATGGCCATAAACATAAAGGACAAGTGACAATATATAAATACTTATCCCAAGTGAAGGAAGAAGCGCACTTGTGCACTTACAGCTGCCCCGAAGAAGAGTGTGACCACAAAACAAAGGTACTGATCTGGGAGAAAACTGTATCCACATTGTACATTCAATGGGGGATATTCGCTAAGCTATAACTGGGGTTGCATATATATGTGAATGGCTGAGACAAGTGTCCCTCATAAATAGTACAACTCGCTGATGCACAGGGAAGCACATTACACCTCGGCGATGCTTAGTGACAGACTTCACATTTGTATCTTCTATAAGAATTTATACATCATGGATAAAATAAATATCTGCTATCAGTTGATCCTGCTGTTAACTTATCATCTGGGTGTGTACTTGTAAACTAATGAGCTTCCCATTAGATTTACTGAATGCACAGGCAGTGGTAGATGCCACATTCCCACTGTGCAGATAGAAACTCCCTGTGTATTCCAAGTTTCCTTCCCCCTCAGGAAGTAGAATAGCACAAAACAAAACAGTACATCTAACAGAAGTATAACTGCAAATAAAGGTAATATATATATTTTTTAAATGTTAAACATATTTCAAATATTTCCAAGTGTAGTTCTTCAAACTGCTATATTTTAAATATATGAGCGCTGTGGTCCTTTAAAGGAACACTGTGTTCAATCTCTTTCTATGAGGTCTTTTGAATAACTAAACCTGATAATGAGCAAAATGTTTTTAATAAGTAAAAAATAAAATAAACACAGCCTTTAAGCGTTTCCCCTTTATAAGTAGTTATTCTTTAATGCAGACATTTGCTTATTTTCATTTGTACTTCTTCAAAGCAGTGCATTTTATATATATGACTGCAGTGGCCCTTTAAGTAAAACAAGAAGCATAACTAGAATAAATAAGTGTAATTTAATCACTTTGATTAATTGCAACCTCTTAAATGAAAATCTCTCTTTAAAAACGTATTTTCCCATGTATTGTTTTTAGTGTGCTCCAGGCTTTAATCATAGCATGGGGGCAACTTTAGGAACAAACAATAAGACATGCAATGGCAAAAGATGACAAAAACTGGTCTATCCCAAGGGCTATTTCACAAAACAATAATTTTCTTTGTTAAAGCTGTTTGTATTTTGGAGCAATACTTTGTTCTGTTACATGGTAGAAAAATAATTAGTTTATTTAGAAAAATTGCTGTTTTTTACTGAAAATAATTAGTCTTATATTTCATTGCTTATTGAAGGACTATGATATAATATGAACAGGGATATCATTACACTTAAAGGCATATCTAAGTTTCCTGAATTCTAGGTTCATCTGATAGAGGAGAATTAATAGTGTATGAAAATATTTGTTTGCACAAATAAATACCAAAATAAACATTTAAACACTTACCTTGAAGCAAAATGTCTTGTAATTTCTGACAGTTGAAATTTTAGGTTAACCTCCTTTCCAAACCCAGGGTAAATTAGCATAATTTGTTTTGGCCAACATTTGAAATAAAATCTGGGGTTCCTGTTCGTGTTGCAAAGCAGCCTGGGATATGTAGTGTGGCACTATGTTAGGTGCTATGGCAACAGCACAGCACAGACAGGAAGCAGCAGGGAGTCATATCCCAGCAGTGACTTGGGGGCTGACATCAGTGCTGTCCTACTGGCTTAGGAAGAAACAGCAGGTGAATAATGGGTTAAAATTGAACCCCTAATGCTGCATGCTGTTTGGGTGGGGATCAGGGACCTGTGTAGACACCCCTGGGGGCGTCAACATAATCATTAGAGGTTTTTTTAGATATGAATAAAAATAAAATGTTTTATGAGATGTGCTGTATACATATAGACTGCTTTTTGCCTTTAGAGTGCAGAAATGTAATAGCCCAGGAAACTTGGACATCCCTTTAAGTCCACCAGGCCAACACATTTATTGGGGCTGCAAAAGTGAAAGCTTTCTGCTGTTTTCTGTATCTTGCCACCCCATTGATTTAAATATACAAGAGATAAGAAGATATTTACTTAATGGAAGACAGAACAATTGTATAACTTAAAACTATAGGCAATACTTCATTAATAGTATGTTATTACACTAAGCTTAACATAACATTTTTTACACATCAATCCGTTTTCTGATCCATCCATCAAGTATGTTCTGTTATCTCTTTCTTATGGATGATTATTACCAATAATCACTAATTATCCCTCTATGGTTTCATTGTTAAGTCATATTAAACTGTCTAAAATGCACACACAGATATTGGCAAGTAAGTTGACTGATTTGGGTAATTACTCCCTGGTTCTGCACATGCTCATTCTTGTCATTGCAATGTTTTGATGCAGCCTTAGGGCCTCATTCAATTGCGATTTGGCCAATTGAATAGGGCTCTATATAAGCACAGAGCATATTTTTTTTTGTGTTTAGTTAGTGATCTTCTATCCAAAAGTAAGGTCTTCACTAACTAAACACTAAAAAAATATGCTCTGTGCTTATATAGAGCCCTATTCAATTGGCCAAATCGCAATTGAATGAGGCCCTTAGAGAGCCATAACCTCTGAGATTCTTACTGAATGTAGCCCAAAGTTAGTCCACTAAAACAAACAATATAGTACAATATTCATTTATATATTTGCATGTGAGAAATCACCCACAAGGCCTTTACTTTTGCTAAACATGTGGTCATCATATTGTATATATATGGTGGATGCTTGGTTATATATAGAATAATATGTACATCATTTAGTAATGAAGTATGCTCGGTGCTTTAAATACATCCAGCAGCTGCTCGAGTGTGGAATGTTAATATAAATATGGCTCAAATAGGGAGTAACACTGTTGTTAATTGATGCTAGTTCCAACTTATTATTGTAGTCACTGCTGACTTCACACTAGAAAAAGAATGCATGTGGCATATAATACTAATAAAGATATATATGAGCAGGCTTTGTGCTATTTTCAAATACCATAATAGATTCATACGTGGAAAAAAAAAAACTTTGACACGCACATCGGCTATTGCTGAAATGTCCCGCATGACTTTATTGTACAGTTAAGCTATACACTGACTACTTTCCAAAATGATAATCTATTTATACACATGCAGGCAACCTGACACTGATTGTGTCCTTGCTGTGTGACATAAGTAGCACCACGGACTCTCATACAGAATGGCCGCCTCTTATACCAAGTAATAATAAGACACACAAATGTCAAAATATCAAATCTAAGAACTGGTTTGCTGTGGAGTAGGACACTTATCACATATATAGTTGTGAGCATGCGAGTTGTTGTTAACGCTTGCGGGCTCGCAAAGCGAGGGCCGCAGTTGCTGGCAAGGAACGACCCTCGCAAAATTTATGCCGTTACGCAAGGAAATACGAGACAAGTTACGACCCATTACGACCTCGCAAAAATCGTCCGCAACACGCGCACATGAAAACATGAAAAATACAACAAATACACACAACAAATACATAAAAAGCTTACTTACAGAAAGAGGGAGCATCCAGGACCTTGAAAACTAAAGTTACACCTCAATTTAACTCAAATTAAAAGAGTTTAGACACTAAAAAATTCTCTAAGCGAGAGAAAAAATGTCCGCCGAAAAAAAACAAAACGAGACTACAGCAGACTAAAGACGCAAAACACCACCAAACACCTACGTATTTGCTGAAAAACACCTACGAGATTAAAAAACAAGGACTCGCGCGACCCCAAAAACATTACAAATACGATAAATACAAACAACAAACACATAGAAAGGTTACTCACAGCAAGGGGGGGCACCGAGGACCTCTGCAAGTGAAGTTACACCTCCATTTAAGCACAAATTTCGAAGTTTAGAGACCCGAAAATCACCTAAGCGAGAGAAAAAATGGCCGAACAAAACGAAAACGAGGCTAGAGGTCCCTAAACACGCAAAACACCACCAAACAGCTACGGATATTCCAAAAAAGTCGCACGACATAGAAAACGAAGGACGCTAAATCAGTCACATTATATACACCAAACACCATTAGCTCATTTACAATTTCATTGCCGTCATTTTTTGACGGGCAATTCGCTAGTATGTTATAATAACTGATATATTATTCCATGGGCAGTTTTCATGCTGCCCCAGGCCGTTTAGACTTGTGCCCCCACGCCCCAATTGCAGCTCCTCCTTTCCATATTCTCTATCTCAAATCATACATTTATATTTGTTTATATATACATATGGCATGTTAGAAAGAGTCAAGTACAATTACACACAGAAATATCACTGCATATAGACATTTTTGTGCATGTATAAACATATTTCAATGTACTAAACTGCATCTTCAGGCAGCATGTTGCCCCCAGAAAATGTCTCCCCTCGGCTTGGACCTCGTGGGCACACCCTGGTGACAGTAGTGCTTTGAATACAGGAATTAAATTACTCCTTGGATTTCATTCCATGTCTCCCAAAAGAAAAGAACCAAGTACAGTTCAATCACTACCGAGCTATCGTATCACACATGTAAATCTAACCGCCCACAATTGCCATCTGAGAACTTGAAATAATAAAAAAAAGCAGATGGATACTTTCAACGCCCCTGCAAAAGCAGGAAAAAGCCTCTGAGAAGAGAGAATACCTTAAATTCATAACTATGATGACATTAATTCCTTAACTGTGTCAAATTTGAGGTTTGGTTGCTCAAATCAGACATAATTAAGGGATTAATACCACTGCCTCCTATGAGCCAGGAGATCCCCGGGGCTGTTCCTCAATATCCGCTACCAAATCTCAAGTCTCAACGGCCCCGCCAAGGTATAATAAGCTATGACCATGGGGTCCTTATGGACCTACATGGCAACTAAAGTTAACCCCTATACCATGGGAGTCCTCATGGACTCATAATGACCCCCATTGTCCCTAGCACTAAATACATAAAATGAATAAGAAGGGTGTCATGAGGGTCCTTGGGGACCCCAAATGATATAGGGATTTAATTTAGGTGCCACAGTGGTCATTATGGTATAGGGATTAACTTTGTGTGCTTAGTAGACCATGGGGGTCTGTTATGTTAATATTAGGTGCCACATGGGTCCATAAGCGGTCTGGTAGACCTTTGAAAGCACTGTTTTATGGTAAGAGTAAGTGAAAACAGAGCTTTTAAGTACTTTTAAGCACTTGTCAATAACATGATGTTTGAATATGCAAACAGGTAGTTTATGTTAATATCAAAACCAGGGAAAATTCCATATACTTTTAATATTTGGTACTTTAGATTCACATGGGGGTCCATGGTAAGGAGTTAACCTGCCTGGCGGTATGATTATGTCAGTATTTAGAATGTTAAAGCGGTATATTAAAAAATACTGACATAATCATACCGCCCTTTTCCCCTTATCCCCCTCCCTTTCCCCCTTCCCCCTTATCCTCCTCGCTCTCCCCCTTCCCTCCTCCTTCTCCCCACAATCCTTGTCCTCAATTCACCCCTCTCCAATCACCTCCCTTCCCCTCCTCCTTTTCCCCCTTATCCTCCTACCTCCTTATCATCCTCCTCCTCCCTCCTTCCCCCTAGTATCATCCTCCTCCCCCCCTTATCCTCCTCCTCCCTTCCCTCCTTATCATCATCCTCCTCTTGGCCCCATTATCATCCTCTTCCTTTCCCCCTCCGCCTCCTCCCTTTCCCCCCTTCCCTCTTATCCTCCTCCATGCTTTCCCCTTATCCTCCCTTTCCCCCCTTATCCTCCTCCTCCCTCCTTCCCCCTTATCCTCCTCCCTCCCCCCTTATCATCCTCCTCCTTCTTCCCCCCTTATCATCCTCCTCCGCCCATAAAGTCCTCCTCACTTCCCTCCCTTATGCTCCTTCTCCATTTCTCCCTATTCTCCCTTTCCCCCTTCTCTTCCACCCTCCTCCCCCCTTTATCATCCTCCCTTTCCCCCCTTATCATCCTCCTCTTCCTCCTCCTTCCCCCATGATCATTCTCTTCCTGCCCCGTTACGTCCTCACTTCCCCCTCTCCAGTCCCTATCCCCCTCTCTCCTTACTTTTTATTGCGTTCCAATTAGCTGCCTGCTCATCAGCCCCCCCCCCCCCGCCTCCCGGCAGTGAAGTGACATATGCTAATGATGTGACGTCCCAAGCGCATCATGTCATTAGCATATACCGGTCAGTTCACTGCCGAAGACATGTGCGGGGGGAGTGCTGAGCAGGCAACTCATCGGAACGCAACAAAAAGTAAGGAGAGGGGGATAGGGACTGGAGAGGCGGAAGTAAAGAGGAGGTTAGGGGAAGGAGGAGGATGATCAGGGGGGAAGGAGGAGGAGGATGATCAGGGGGGAAGGAGGATGAAGATGATAACGGGGGAAGGAGGATGGAGGAGGAGGAATGGTGTGTTGAGTGGGTCCAGGCAATTTTAGCAGCACTGGGCCCCCTCCAAAACCTCCCTGCAGTAACCCCGAGCATGGCTCGGGGTTACCGATTTAGGAAGAGAAAATGAACCCCGAGCCATGCTCTGGATTACCGCTTAAGAGGTTAATAGTTGGTGCTATGGGGTCCATAAGGACCCCAATGATTATACTTCAGTTGGGAGACACTAAAGGAATGCACAGTCTCATAGGGGGTAGGCATTTTTAGGGGGATTCTGGGGGATACCTGGGCTCATAGAGGATAGTGGGAGTTAAGGGGGAATTACAGATAATGCCCGGGCTCATAGGGGTAGCAGTCCATAGCAAAGGGGTAAACAATAACTTGCATTAGTTTTTATTATTATTTAACCACTTCCATGTTATGGGAAGGGTTTTATATAGGTAGATAGCTATAAGGGAGGATGCTAGGGCTAGTGTATTGTGTTCATGGGTGTAGGAGCCAAAGAAAATCTCGGTGGGATACCGCATATAGTATAAAAATACCAAATAACTGCTTCTCTACACATAAACACACACATTGAAAAATCTGTGGGGGATTTGTCTCCCTGGTCCTACACCAATGATTATGTTCAAGTTAGTGGGTACCATTCTGTTGCATTGCTATGGAGACTACTGAGATACAGATTTGGTGTTTCCTACAAGCAGATTGTGAGCTCCATTAGAGGTAGAGAGCTCCAGGCAAACCCCCTGAGTGCGAGTCTGTAGGTATTACAGCTTTATATTTTGCTGGACCCACAGAATAGCTCTGGAAATTTCCTTATCAAGACTCTTGGATCTGCAAGTCTTACGAGAATGGAGGCCATTGTCAGTTAAATCAGGTAAAGTACATTGAGACTGGTGGAAGGTTTTTTAAAAGTAAAATACTGAATACTGAGCCCAGAAATATTACCTAAACTTGTGAATGTAAATGTCTGCTTACATAGACACGGTTGCGTTACATAATTTAGAAAGTTCTAAATCCCACGTGCAAGAAGACTTTAAAGAATTAATCCTAACAGCTTAAATCTTTATTGCTAAAGTCATGAATAGTAAATGACCCTTCTACGTTTGTTTGATTTGAGCATGAACAAAAAAAGGGAAGAAATGCCATTAGAAAATGAAAATATATTTCAGCACTCGAGCATTAAGGCCAGGTTATGCTGAATATTAAGCACTAGCTTAAGCATTGTTCGCTAAGGTTTATTACTGGCTGCTGAAAGGATTTTTGGAGTATTACACTGGCTCAGTCCCTTTGCACATGCTAATGAGCTCATTTGCATGATGCAATCCATCACACTCCATACAGACGTCTGCTCTTTCATTTAGTTATTTAAAATGGAAGGAAAGCATTTCTGCTTTGGCACGTTGTCATGTTCTATTAGTTTAGGGAATTATTTTACATGTATAATCCAATCGTATTTAAAGGAACACTTTAAGCATTTTTTTTTGTTTCATATAAATGTTTTAACTAGGTTATTTAATTAATGTTCTCCTCAATGTAATTGTGATTGAAAATTCCCACTACCCTTACTTCTACGAGTAACAGAATCTCAGCTTGTGGAACTCCTCCCTTTCTTCCTGTTCTCTCTCAATGCAGACTAACATCTTGCATAGCTCTGACTAAATGACACACCAACAGGCGAGGGGCTTCACATTAATAGCGTAATGCTGTTAGTAAGCAGACAGTGCAATGTTGTGTGTCTGCATGCAGGCATGCTGTGCAAAATGTCTACCTGCATTGAGAAAGAATAGAAAGAAAGGGGGTGCTTCAGAACGTGAAAATTGGATAAGAAATAAATGAAGTGCACATTTTATTTCACAATTACGGTGAGGAGGATTCCATTTATTAAAAGTACTAGCGAATTGCCCGTCAAAAAATGACGGCAATGAAATTGTAAGGTAGCTAAATTAGTAAATGAATATAGTGTACCTATTTTGAAGCATTGTGATGAAGAGCTGGCAATCTGTGTTGATGTTGCTGCAGCATTAGTGGTGTGGAGCTGCTGTATAAGCATGCTGAATGTGTGCAGTGTAACACTGTGCGTGCGCGAGACCAAACCGTTAGCGTAGTCGTGTACTTCCGCATTGGTGTAAAATGGCGAGTAATGTGTGGTATAGGTCTGTATCGGAATATCCGTAGGTGTTTTGTGGTGTTTTGCGAGTTTAGAGTGCTGTAGCCTCGTTTTCGTTTTGTTCGGCGGCCATTTTTTCTCTCGCTTAGATTTTTTTTTAGTCTCTAAACTGTTTTATTTCGAGTAAAATCGAGGTGTAAGTTGCATTTTTGAGGTCCTGGGTGCTCCCTCTTGGTGTAGGTAAGTTTTTTATGTATGTGCTGTGTGTATGTATTGTGTTTTAAATGTTTGTATGTCGGCGTGTTGCGTCCGATGTTTGCGAGGTCGTAATGTGTGGTAACGTGTTTCGTACGTTGTTTGCGTTCCTCGTAAAATTTAGCGAGTGTCGTAATTTGTGTGTCGTGTTTTTTGAGTAGCGACGTGAATTTTGCGAGGGTTTGAGGCCCTTGCCCAGTGACCTCGCCAGCAACTGAGTCCCTCGCTTCGCGAGGGGCCTCAGTTGCTGGCATGGAGCGCCTTCGGCGCTCCATGCCAGCAACTGAGGCCCTTGCCCAGTGACCTCGCCAGCAACTGAGGCCCTCGCTTCGCGAGGGGCCTCAGTTGCTGACATGGAGCGCCTTCGGCGCTCCATGCCAGCAACTGAGGCCCGTGCCCAGTGACCTCGCCAGCAACTGAGGCCCTCGCTTCGCGAGGGGCCTCAGTTGCTGGCATGGAGCGCCTTCGGCGCTCCATGCCAGCAACTGAGGCCCTTGCCCAGTGACCTCGCTACGCGAGGCCCGCGGCTCGCTACGCGAGGGCAAGCGTGAGCAACGACTCGTACGCTCACAACTATATATGTGATATGAAAGTGAAGAGGGTTTTGAATGCATCCTGTAGAATGCACCATAACCCAACTAGCAAAATATGTTTGCATAAAAAAATGCTAAAAATGTTTGCAGAAAAGAAAAAATGTGCTGGGGGTGATGTAGACACCAGCAGCAACTGAGATTTGCATATTGGATATCTCATTTTTAATGAGATATCCAATATGCAGCACATGCACATGCTGATTGGCTAAAGGAAAGGAAAGTGCCTGAAATCATGTGACTTCCCACTGTAGTGCAGACTACAGGTGCTAACTGAGCATGTCTGCACATTCCCCAGGGCAAAAATAAACATTGTATAAGTTATGCTAATTATCCCTGGGAATTTCAGGGGGTGGCAACATTGAGAGAAAACTGTTTGCAAAAGCAAGAAATTCAGCAAAATTCAGGCTACCTGTTTAACTGTTTACTTTGGATTTTTTTCATGCAAAAAATTTTTTCAGACACTATAAAGTCTCCTCTATCAGATTCATTAATAACCCAGATCACTTTCATATACCTTTAAGTAAACTAGTTAAAACATTAAAATATAAAATCATCCAAAGTTTTCATTTACTGTAAAGTAAAAAGTACATTGACAATCACTTTTTATCCCCAAAATCTTTAGGCTGGAACATATCCTACGTTTTTTAGCCTGTGGCACGAAGTTCAACATATCTGTGTAGGATGTGTGTGGTGTTATCATTTTGTTGGTATTTTGTATTAGTCACTTTTCACACATAATTAGTTTGTGTAGCATACCCATAAAGTGTGCAGTTAACAGGCAGCGAAAGTCTGTCGCAGCTTAAATTTATAAAACTAATTTGTAAAAAGCTTGAAAGACGAATGGTAACTAAAAATATAATCAACAATGAATAAGAAGGATCCCAACTACTCTGTTAAAATGAGAATAATACAATGTAAAAGTAGAAATGTTTTTCCAGTGACATATCACCATATCTCCAAATATTCTATTAATCTGTAATAAATTGATAAATTTATACATAAACATCTTCTTTTTGATTCCAATTCAGTGTTTTTTTTCATAAACTGTGCACTGAACTAAGTTAAACATTGGATTACCATTGTATATTCAAGACTGGTATGTCACAATTTGTAGTTGCTAAACCCATACATTTAAATGCGTAAAGATGGATTCATTTGCATGAGCATTTACAAAGAAGTGCAAGGAGGACAGCATTTATCCTCACTTTCCCCACACCCCAGAAAACACCTATCCTTCAAAATCCATACATTAGCAAGTCATAATTACCACTGTATCTGTATATAAAAATCTTAGTGCGCAAAATTTGGCATCTTCTTTATTCTTAAAGTTATCCCCTCTACGTCACCTTGATTATTTTTTTATTGTGAAATTAGTTGCTTCTAGGTTGTGTATCTATAAGATATCTTGGGAGACAAACGGCTGATTCTGGGTCTTTATCTTAGTTAGCATCTTGCTTGTATGATGTTTCAATAACCACGTGTTTCTCCTTCAAGTAACGGAATGAGAATATGAACCATGTTCCCACATTCTGGAGGCTGTACTAAGACATTAGGAGGAGGGTAGGCTAATGGAACACATTTTGTGCTAAGATTGAATATGACTAACTCATCACTCAGTGAAGCTCTCAGATCAATGATTAAGGCATGAAAAGGACATAAACTCATGCTGCTAAGGAGATACACCCAGATTCCCATCTGTCAGTGCTGAGAGAAGGGTAGATTCCAAGGGTCTCACAAGTAACATAAAGCTAAGCCTCAAGATGATTATTCTGGGGTAGCCCTAAAATGGTCCATCAACAACCATCTGCATTGACTGGAAATATGATATATATGCGGCAAACTGGACTAAGCCAAAGCATGTAAATGATTAACCTGCAGTATAATAAGTAAGGCTTAAGTTAAATAGAGAAACTTATTTTAACTGCATTGAACATGTCTTGCATTTTGTTTCATGTGTAGCTCCTTTAAAGTGGACTGGTAATCCAAAAACAATGTGAGTTCTCTCATTACTGGCATAATATGTGAATGTTGTGGGGATGATATCCAAAGAAAATCAATGTTTTCAGGCAGACAATGGTATTAAGCTCAGTATAATCACATTTGAATAAGGTTCACATTGGTAGAGAATTTTGTGTTGATATCTTTGCTTAAATTGTAATACGGGACTAAACTGTTTTTTTTTTTTTAGATTTTCTATAGGTCCTACCAAAGAGTTAAAGATGAACAATGTGGATAATTTCCGAAACCCTCATTGAATAAGTGATTCAGCATCATTCATCTGAATGAAGTTTTCTAGGCTGACCACTGAGCCGTGAAAAATGTTAAAATTTATGCTGTTCATATGTTTAAAATTTGGATATTATCTTGCTGAGTGTCCTTGATATGTCTTTGCCAGGTATAAAATAGTTAGTTATAGAAAATGAGTTTGTAAGATGTCCATTTATCATAGTTCCAATTTATTTTAAGCTAGATAAATAAGACAACCTCTGTTGTAATTCCGTGAACTTATTAGAATCAAAATGTCCAAAAATATACTTTTTAATAAATAAAGCAAAACAGTAACACAAGGAGACGTCTATTTATCTGACATAAGATTAATAGGAAGTTTGTTTATTTTTTATATTCTCTGCCGGACAGAGACATATTTATCTGAGCCGCAGCCGAGGGTGCTTCACTCATGTCAAGTGATGCAGTTTCGCAACACACTTACACGTGTAAATATGGGAAACCATTAAGAGGGAATTTTATGATTGTTAGGCTAAAGAGTTATGCTTGATAGGTTACATGTGTACCATTATGTTACCTGGTGAAAAGTGAAAGGGTTGACACAAAGAAACTGTGCAAAACCTATTGATTGATCATATAATGTTACTGAGGTCAATCATGCAAAACTGTTTAATATCTCTGCTTTCTTACAGTGATGTTACTAGAAAAAAAAAAAAAACTTTAGTGTTTTGCTAAGATTTAATCCGACCAATTGTATTTTGGCAGCAGTGCCAAACTGAAGTTAATCTTGGACGTGTCAGCTGTAATGTACCTACAGTAGTCCCAATATGCAATTCAGCCAGGCTATTATTATGTACAAATAAATTATATAACATATTGTTTGGTGGTTAATGAACCATATAATTTGAGGGTCTCCAAACTAGCAATTTGGTAATATGAAATATTGAGATGTCATAGTAATTGCACTGAGGAAACACTGTTAGATTTAAGGCATTAGACCAATGCATTGCTATTATAACTATTATTAAATGAATCACTTGTACTGAGCCAAAAGTAGCAACAAGAAACACTTGAGCTCGGCCAAAAGTCACTGTTGGTTTACCAGTGATGGATAGATGAACGATTGTTTTCCAGCTAACTTCAAGCATTTTGCATAGGCTGATGTCCATTTTGGGGAGGTGATGTAGCTGGGCCCTGCAGCTTTTAGTTGTCTGTGGTGTGTTTGATGCTATTGTTTAACTTCGATTTATGGTTTATTGGGTATGAGCCTTCAAAGAGGTCTGGGTCTTCATCCAAGTTGGTAACATGCCTGAATAGAATCTGGAGACCTTCCATACAAGGGTAGATGATATTTAACGAAGGAACTAAATAAATGCTGTAACCCAGTTGTTTCCAAAGTTTCCCTTCGATAGACAACTTTAAAGTTGACAAGGGTCTTGGTGGACCATTGCTATGGGTCTTCACACACTGTCTAATGGTTTTCTGCTTCTAACCAATTATAATATGCTCTCTATACATTTCTATTCTATGCATTTCTGTGCTGATTTTTTATTAATTTCTCAATTTGGTTTATTATTTTGTTGTAATCCCAGATGCACTGTGGACCACATGAAGGAAGGCCATGGACCACTGGTTGTCCATAGGCCACAAATAGGGAATCCCAGCTGCAGAGCACGGAGAAACTCTGCAATCCATATGCCCTGAACACAGAGAAGTTGGAAGCAGATCAGAGACTTATTTGGGTTTCATGTTACCAATCAAATGTGCGCTTCCCAACACAAGCAAAGAAAATACTTTTAGTTATTTCCCTCCTTGCTCTTAATTACCATCTTTCTCTAATTATTTTTTGCACAGTGATTACGGTAATATTGGGTGAAAAAAGAAAGGCAGAACACTCTGTAGCCAATTACATGCTGCCTCTTATGAAATAGTTAAATATTATGATGTGCATTTATCAAGTGAGGATACAAATGTGAGTTAAATATCTAAATTTTCTATATTTTCTATAGGAACTATATATCAAACATAGTTAAAGTTTATCCACACTTGATAAATAGCTCTCATAGAAAACATGGGAAGCTGACATATTTAACTCCTCTTATTCCTGCTTATCCCCTCTTTTGTTTTTGCTTGATAAATATACTTATAAGGGTTATGAGTAGGGATATGTGGAGTTAAGTTGAGTTAAGTGGGAAAGGATGAAATATTACCACTTCTTAGGTTTTTCTAAGCAAAGTATTTAATAAGTGTGGATACAATTTAAACCGGTTTGATAAATACCACACATAGAAGTTGTTTTACTCCATTTATTCCCACTTTGACAAATATACTATTATTGGGTGTATTTATCATGTGGGGATAAAATAGGGGATAAGTGAAGTTAAGGCAATAATTGGTCACTGCCATTCTTTTTTACCCAAGTCAGACTGAATCCCTATTCTGCTTTATTACTAATATTCACATTATCATGTAAGCATTGTGATTGTCTATGAAATGAAAAAAAATCCCCAAAAATATGTACCTGCCACAACGGGTGATTTTCTGTCATCTAACAGCTGAACGGCTGTACTCGCTGTCACCACGTTGCTTTTATTTTCAGATCCTGAAATAAACGATAGAAAATAAAGTTAAGACAATGGAATGAACATAGTGATACAAATCCAATATACATGAATTAACAAGTCTCTAAGAACACACATTAATGAAAACAGATGTATAACACAGTAGCCAAATTTATTTTTCTATGGCAGGGTTCAAAACAACTTTAAGAAGAGTGATAGAAATATATGGGCATGGGCGTAGGAGACAAAAAAAAATCTGAGGGGATAATTCAATTCTACTCCCAGGACAGGAAGCAAATATATATAATATAAATTAAGGGCCAAAGACATACTGCCCCATAGCACTCTAGTGGCCAAGTATGGTAATGCATGATTAAGTTTAATTTTGCTATTTTTTGTGTCCTCTATTCATTTAATCCGAGGAGGGGGGGATTTGTCCCCCCACCCCCAGTTCCTACGCCCCTGTATATGGTATATATATATATATATATATATATATATATATATATACATATCTCAATCAATCAGAAATTAGGATAAGCACTTCTTATTTTACTATAGTTGCTATTTTGTCAAACAGAGTTAAGAGTTTATCCCTACTTGATAAATAGCTCATACATACATCATACAAACATAAGAAGTGAAGACATTGGGAGTTTTAACACTTAAAAAGAGTGTTCTAGTTCAAGAAAGACCCTTGTTTCTATGTACCAAACTAATAATATTAGTTGTTAGTGTAAGTCATGAATATAAAAACATGCTTTGGGTCTGTGATCTCATGTAAGTTATCTTAAGGCAAATATCTAAGGATTTAATCTATTAAAGTGTGGATACAATGTAAACCTGTTTGATAAATAGCACACATAGAACATATAGGAGAGTGGTAATGTTTAACTGAAGTTGTTTTACTCCATTTATTCCCACTTTGATAAATTTACTGTCAAAATGACTCTGAGATGAGGTTTAATGTTGGATATAGGTGGTAAATTTGTTGTAATTTCTTTTAAAGGAAGGGAGATTTTTTTTAATGAAACATTAAATAACAAAAGGTATATCTGTAACATTTGTATATTATGGGCCTCATTCTATTAGCGGCCGTAAATCGGCCGTAAGGCTGCGATTCCTTGCGGGGGTTCAGTTAACTCGCGATTCTATTATACGGCCCCGCAAGGATCTCATCTTACTTGAAATATAAAAACTCAAAAATAAATTCAAGCCTGCACTGTACAGCTCTGTAAATGCTAGGGATCATATTGGGGGACATGAGGATTAAAAGGAACCCACTCTCAAGCTTGCACATCAGCCCAAACCCGAGTTCAAATTAACTGTTTATTTTCCGGCTGCGGCGTGGGCGGATCTGAGGTGCTCCAAGCCCTATGGACTTTTTACATGGATATTTTACGTATATTAAAAAAATATTATTTTACGGATTTGAGTATAGGGTAATTATGTGCTATTTTTGCTAACACCGAATATCACTTTATAGTCTTCTCAAAGTGCAGGATGGCTTTATTTGAGCTATTTTATGTGCTTAATTGGTGCTAGCGGGACCTCTTTCCTGCAAGTAAGCTGCGGCTCGCTTTTAGCCTTGCAGAGAGGTTTCCCGGAGCAATTGAATTGCAAATAGGAATTTCTTACGGCCGAAACTCTTGCGGCCGTTTTAGATCAAAGGATTTCCTCCGGCGCGAGCGGCCGCAAGAGATAGCAAGGCACCGGCCGCAAGCCTGCCGGAGCCTCCGGCCGTAAGGGAATAGAATAGCCGAATAGCTTGCGGCCGGTCCTTGCGGCCCCGCAACGGCTGCGGCCGCTAATAGAATGAGGCCCTATGTGATTTCTTATTGCTCTTCCCCTCTCCCCCCTCTACCTCTTAGTTATATCTCTTTTATAAACAATAGAAGGTACACAACTTTTGTATCAAGGAACGCCAATGTTTATTGTACTATACTCTTTGTTACAAAATGGAAAATAAACGGTTTAAAAACAAAACATTTTCTGGGAATTTTTTTTTTAATTTTTTAAGACTCTCACCCTGTGCTTGATGATGATTGTGTGTGGGGGGTGGGGTAATGGTGATGGTGGGGGGTTGTAGCTATCCGGGGAGTGATGGTTGAGTGGGGAGGGGACAGGGAGATCTCTGGAGCCTTTCTTAGATGATTGGATAATACTGCAAATGACACCACACTCTCACAGGCCCAGAAACAGAATGTTGCATCAGTAGATGCAACCACAGCTACTTAGATGCATATACACAACTTAGATCTATGTATCCTGAATTCCGCCAAGGTCCAGCAGAGACATCAAACTTTACTTTTCTCTATTTAAAAGGTAATTATATGACTATTCCACTTCTTAATTATACTCTAGTCAAAGACTCAAAGTTTTCAAACATATATATGTGTTTTCATAGTGTGGTGGTCCTTTACTGTAACTCCACTTATCCCTGCTTATCCCCACTTTTATCCCTCCTTGATAAATATAGCTCACTGTTTCAACTGACAGCTGTGATAACCAACCTAGAAAATGCTTCTAAGGAGGTTACTTTTTTATGTAGGAGAATCTTGTTAAAGGACCAATGTAGTTTAGGAAAAACTTTACATTTGTAACATGTAACAAACTAACAACAACAGCAGTCAGACACTGCTTGTGTAAAGAGAGAGGATGGTTTCAGAGAAGAGAAGCAGGATTTTCAGTCTACAGGGAAGGGTGGGAGGGAATGGTGGTGCTACTTCTAGTGCAAACCACCAGAGCCCACAACTGGGTAAGGGGCCTGGAGCAAAGATCACATATATAGTTGTGAGCATGCGGGTTGTTGCTAACGCTGAGGTTCGCATAGCGAGCCTGCGGCCCTCGCAAAGCGAGGGCTGCAGTTGCTGGCAAGGAGCGCCGAAGGCGTGCACATGAAAACATGAAAAACACAATAAATACACACCACAAATACATAAAAAGATTACCTACAGCAAGGGGGGGGGGGGCACCCAGGACATCGAAAACTGAAGTTACACCTCAATTTAACTAGAAATAAAAGAGTTTAGACACCCAAAAATCCCCTAAGCGAGAGAAAAAAAGGCAGCCGAAAAAAATGAAAACGAGGCTACAGCAGTCTAAAGACGCAAAACACCACCAAACACCTATGGATTTTCCGAAAAAGACGTACGAGATTCGAAAACAAGGATGCAACCCGCGCGACCCGAAAAACATTACAAACACAATAAATACACACAACAAACACATAAAAAGCTTACCCACAGCAAGGGGGGGGGGGGGGGGTGGCACCCAGGACCTCTGCAAGTGAAGTTTACACCTCGATTTAAGTCCAAATTTCTGAGTTTAGACAACCAAAAATCCCCTAAGCAAGAGAAAAAATGGGGCCGACAAAAGGACCCTAAACACGCAAAACACCACCAAACACATACGGATTTTCCAAAAAAGTCAAACGACATCCGAAAACAAGGACACAAAATCAGCCACAGCCGCGTACCACACATTAGGCGCCATTTTAGAACAATAACTTATACAATCCGGAAGTACACAGCTACCCTAACGGATTTGCCTTGCGCACGCACACTATTACACTGCACACATTCATGACGCTTACACAGCAGCTCCAGAGCACTGATGCTGCAGCAACATGAAAACAGATTGCTAGCTCTTCAACACAATGCTGCATATAATATATTACTTCACAATAGGTAAAGTATATTAATTTCTTATTTTATTAATTATTCATTGCCATACCAAAAAAAAACACCAACGCTGCTCATAGCACACAAACAGCCAAGAGCCTCGCAATGAGCGCCGAAGGCGCTCATTGCGAGCCACAAGGTGAGCGCCAAAGGCGCTCAGCGCAAGGCTCGCAATCAGCGCCCAAGGATCTTAAAACACCAACAAAATTAATTTTGCACACAAACAACATTACCTGCCTTACAATCTTATTGCCATCATTTTGCGACGGGCAAGTCGCTAGTGAACTTACAACATATAAGGGGAGAGGGGCAGATAAATAGTTTTATAGATAAATAGTTTTATAGAAGGGTAATAGGGTGTTCTGACAACCTACATATACAGTTTGGATTTTTTATTTAACTCCCATATGCACCTACCTTGTTTAGAGAACTTGAATGTTGGGGGCCCCATTTTTTTTTGGTACTGGGGCCCTCCTTATACTAATTCTGTCCAATAAAAAAATCTAAGCTCAGTCACCAATGAGACAAATTCCCCTATTCCCACTACTTTAAAATACAGCACCATAGTCAGACTTGGCAGATCTAACTTTGAATTTTATTAATTTCAAAAAACAATTCTCATTCATTCAAAAAACCTGTTACTTGTTTCCTCTACATCTGAGGTTTGGTAGATTACAATTTTTGCAGCATCTGTACCATATAAAAGTGTGAACTCCCTGCTCACAAAACCCTCTTGTTCCAAGGGTCGCAGGTCCTACGTTTTCCCGTAAATCTTGTGGTTACTTACATATTGCATGTTTGCAAATGTCTGAAAAGGCCACAGATTTAACATGTAAAGTCTGTCTTTTTCATACTTCTTTAACTTTTCTCAAAATGAACTAAATGCATGAGGATTTGTGTGCAAAGCGAGGAATCTGCACACATTTTCCAACCTGCAGGGCACATCCCATGTTTGTTCTATTATCCTAAAATGATAAAATCTGATACAAGGTCAAGTAGGGCTAAGGATTGCTCTATTCATTCTGAAGATTTGTTTGTAGAAGAATAATGAGCTTTTCTGCTTGAAACTTTAACTTAACTCGTAATTTGTAATATTAAATAAATATAAAGGGTGCATATGCACTAAAGGGTGATGAACCGAGAACTCAGAGATATAATATTAACTGATTAAGTTCTCCGATAGTTCTTCAAGCAACACAACTTAGTAGCTTTGCTAAAAAGTGTGACAAAATAAAATCTGATGTAGGAGAATCATAAAATTATATATTTTTTATTGCATATATGCTCAATTATTTGACACATTCTCCTATTTGACTAAAAATGCAGATTTGATTATTTGGGCCACCGCCGGAGTCAGAACTGCTCTACACCCCTCCCACTGGTCTGTCAAAGGCTCTGTCCTCCTAAGGTGGATTAATACAGTTACCACCATATATATCAAGAATGATATAGAAGCAGAAAGAGGTGGAGGGGGGAGATCAGAATAGAAGACCTGGGGAGTGGGGTAAGAGATCTGAATGGGGGGCATGGGGGGGGGTAGGAGATCAGAATGGGGGACCTGAGGGGGGTCCTGACCCAGACGGCTGGCACTGAAGTAACAGACAAGGTCCAATTATTTATATACCCCAGGCACGCGCTATTATCTCCAGTTTTATCTGCAGTTTTTCACTCACATTTTTAACTCCAGTTTTTGTCTCCAGTTTAGTCTCCACTTTTTAAATCCAGTTTTACCTTCAGTTTTATCAACACTTTTTAAGTCCAGTTTTAATCTCCACTCTTATCGTCACTGTGAAAAGCTGTATACAAAGCAGAGTTAAAAATTGCAGATAAAAAGTTTTATTTTTGGTTTTATCTCCACTTTTTAACTCTAGCTTTATCTAACTTTTTTAAGCTACAGTTTTCATCTTCATTTTTATCACCACTTTTAACTCCAGTTTTAATCTCCACTTTTGAAAAGCAGTGCTAACATTGGAGGTACAAAGCAAAGTTAAAAAGTGAAAAAAAGTTTTATCTTCAGTTTTATCTCCAGTTTAATCCCCACTTTTTATCTCCACTTGTATCTCCAGTTTATCTCCACCTTTGAAAAGCGGTGCTAAAAATGGAGCTATAAAGCAGAGTTCAAAAGTGTTCAGTTCATCTCCTGCAGCTGTCTTATTTAGCATTTTGTCAGCGCATGTTAAATGTCATCACCGTCTTATCTTTTGCACCATTTCTTATATATTCTGACCCCATGGTATATGGTTAACGTTAGGTGCCATGGAGATCCAAAAGGAGACCCATGGTCATATCTTAGTATACCATGGGGTTCTCTTGAGATCCCAATGGTATAGGGTTAATATTAGGTGACACTGTAGTTCACTTGTTATACTTTAGATTACCATAGGGGTCCATAGGGAACCCTATGATAATGGGTTATATTTAGGTGCCATGCGGGCTCATAGAGACCCCTGTCATGAAACCTTAGATTACCATGGTAACAAGTTAATATTTGGTAATATTTCAAATGGGGAAACAAGGGGGATACCTGAACTCATAAGTAAGTATTAAGGGGAATTTCGGGAATACCCAGCACATAGGGCATAGTGGGTTTTAAGTGGGAATTTTGGGGGATAACAAGCTCACACGGCATAGCGAATATTAAGGGGTAATGGATATTAAAAGGGAATCACTGAGGGATTCCCAGTACATAGGCGGGTCATAGGCGGAGGGGTCATAAACCCCTTGCACTTGATTTTATTATTAATATTATTAATTATCAATAAACCATTCCCTGTCCTGGGATGTGGTTTATATAGATAGATAGGAAATGGGGAGGATGTTTGGGCTAGTGTGGTGTGTTCAAGTTATTGTTCACTATTATTTTAATATGGCTGTAATAAAGCTATCATAACATTGGACAGGCACAAGAGAGACATATAGATATGGCACCGGAAGATGAGCCCTCAGGTCAGAAGGTGCCTGCCACATTACTGAGGAAGTGCAGAGGGCAAGTGCAAGTAGCACCAGATCTAATGAAGTGGTTGCCCCAAAGCTAAAAGGACGCCCAGTTGCTGATGTGTCTGGAGGGGAAAGGAAGGTCAGCTGCTGCAAAGAACAATTCAGCATTGGAACCTGGAATGTTAGAACTATGAACCAAGGCAAACTACCGTGTTTTCCCGAAAATAAGACCAAGTCTTATTTTAATTTCAGCTCCAAAAAAATGCAATAGGGCTTATTTTCAGTGGATGTCTTATTTTGTATTGTACAACATTTATTCATGTACAAAAATCTAAATTTATTCAAATACAATCATCTTCTTCTGGAACCTCGTCATAACTCTCCAAACCCTGAATTCCAGCTTGCTGCGTGAGGTTATCATACTCTGCTCGCCATTTGCGGACCATACAGATATCCAACTTCTTCTCTTTGCAGAAAGCTGTAAGATTCTTGCCAATGGAGTCCTCCACTATTCCTTTCTTGTACTCAACAGAATAGCTCTTACGTTTTGCACTCATCTTGTCTTAATCATTTATATTATTATTTAAAGGATGTTTGGCTGATGATCGGAACTGGGACTTATTTTTGGGGGAGGGCTTATATTACACGCATCCTGAAGAATCGCGCTAGGGCTTATTTTTGGGATAGGTCTTATTTTCGGGGAAACAGGGTAGATGTGGTCAAGAATGAGATGACAAAGTTAAACATTGATATGCTGGAATTAGTGAACTTAAATGGACTGGAATGAGGATAGCAAGAAGAGACAAGGAGACATTTTATAATGATCAATATAAAGAGATCAAAGAGGATAACAGAATGGATATGTCAAGAGATCTCTTTAAGAAAATTGAGAGATCTCAAAGGCATTTTTCATGCCAAAATTGGCACAATAAAAGACAAAAATGGTAGCATAACAAGATTAGATAAAACATAAAAAGATTAGATTAAAAAAAGGTGGAATAAACTGAAGATCTATACAGGAAGGATCTTAACAGCAGTGATAAACTCAATAGTTTGCCCAAAGAGCTGGAGCCAAACATCTTGGAGAGTGAAATGAGAGGGGTCCTAGTATGTCTTGCTGCTAATAAGGCTGCAGAAGTTGATGAAATCCCAATTTAACTATTCAAAATTCTACAAGATGATGCTGTGAAAGTGCAGCTTGCCTTATACCAACACATTTGGAAAACTCAGCAATGGCCAATAGACTGGAAAATGTCAGTCTACATCCCAATCCCAAAAAAAGGCAGTGCATAAGAGTGCTCCAATTATTTAACAACTGCACTCAATTCACATGCCAGCAAGGTAAAGCTTAAGATTCTACAAGATCAACTTGGACCAGGAACTACCTGATGTGTAAGCCGAGTTCTGCAGAGGAAGAGGCACAATAAATCAAATTGCCAATATCCAATGGATAATAGAGAAAGCAAGATAATTCTGCTTCATAGACTAATCTAAGGCATTTTACTGTGTGGAATACAACAACATTTGGCATGTTCTTAAAGAAATGGGAGTACCAGATCATCTCATCCTCCTCCTGAAGAATCTGTATGTGAACCAATAAGCCAAAGTCAGAACCGAACAAGGGACAACAGAATTGTTATAGATCAGAAAAGGTGTGTGACAAGGTTGGTAATTGTTATTATATTGTCACCTTATTAACTCATCTTATATGCAGAGTACATCATGCGATGCGTAAGGCCGGGCTGGATGAACTCAAAGCCGGAATCAAACGCTGTCCTGCTGCTCAATATTAAAAATACAAAGAAAATGGCAAACAACAATCTCAGCTCCTGACAAATAGACGGGGAAGAAGTGGAGGCAGTGACAGATTTTATTTTCCTAGGATCCAAAATCTCTTCAGATGGCGACTGTAGCCATGAAATTAATAGATGTTTGCTTCTGGGGAAGAAAGCTATGGCAAGCTTAAACAAACTAGGAAAAAGTAAAAATATATATAATTCTCCACAAAGGTCTGCATAGTTAGAACTATGGTATAACTATGGGGATGTGAGAGCTGGACCATAAAGAAGTCTAAGCACTGTAAAATTGACGCCTTTAAATTTTAGTGTTGGTGAAAACTACATTGAATACAAGAAGATCGCCTTTAAATTGTGGTGTTGGCGAAAACTACATTGAATACAAAAAGATCCAATAAATCAGTACTTCAGGAAATCAAGACAAACTGTGCACTAGAAGGTCTGATCATGAGGATGAAGGTCAAATATTTTGACCAAATCATATGATGGTAGGATTCCCTAGAGAAGACTCAGATGCTGAGAAAGATTGAAGGCACAAGAAGAAGGGGGTGACAGGGGCAGCAATGTATAGATGAGGTTACTGAAGCAATGAACATAACCTTGATGGAGCTCAGAGGAGTAGTGACTGAGAGATGTACCTGGCGTGCTGTGGTCCATAGTGTAGCGGAGAGTTGGATGAGACTGAATGACTAAACAACAGCAATAAAGCTATTCATTCCCTTTGTATAATGTTGTCTAAATGTAACAGAACAAAATCCCAATATGTTTACTTTTAGTGTTTGCAGTTGTTTTACTGCGATATTACAGTAAACTCTACATTAAATGCTTAGGCTTAGGGGAATCATCCACAGTGGAATTATGTACAGATGGAAAATGTAATGTGTAGTGACTCAATACCAGGAAAAATCTGCAATTTTAGTTAAATTGATAATACACATTTTTCTCTTCCATTTCTGCATATTAACATACAGATGGTGCAAACTGTTTACATACACTGATACTGTTTGCATGATTTGTTTAAACTGTGTTAGACCCTGTGATACAACTTGCAACAACAGCCAGGAAGCAATCAACGGAACAAATATTTTAATACAGTAATATAAATATATAATGTTAAGGATATTTTTTAAGGTGCAACATGATGGATACCAACCTGGCTTTATATGTGTACCAACTTGGGCCCCTAAGCTAATCCCCTATATCGCAGATTATACTATGTTTAAGAGCAAAGTAAATCTCCCTAGCTATGTTAATCACCCATCCCGGAAACACTGCGAGAAAACTGCTACGAGTGACTGCTGCAAGCCGAAGCCGAAAAGCACAGCAAACTTTTCCATCAATTTTTGCACTTTCAAAAGATTACACTTTTGGTTACTCCACCAAAAACCCTATGCTTATAAGACTTTATAGATCATTCTCAAAATAGGGCAGTGCCGTAACTACATAAAAGATGAAGAAAATATTACGGGTATCAAAGACAACTCGTAAATGGTTTTAAAAAGAATGTGAAGTGCCACAGCAGCAGTTAAAGAGACAGTTTAGCACCAGAAAGCATTAGTGGGCTTAGTACAGTAATATTGTGAGTGAAAGTGTAACATAGGGGTGAGCATGGGGGCCTTGGTTTATAAGGCAAGGAAGCCTTTAAATAGCTGCCATTTCTATTCAGACATTTTCTGGGCATGTTCATTGGTGTTGTTTTGCTATTAATATTGATAGCTCGTTTATGTTTTCTTTTCGGATTGTTCTCCTGTTTGTTAGCTGCTTTGACCTTGTTTTGTCTGCATGCCAGCCTCTAAACCAGTGATCTCCACCATATCTGTCTATTGCCAGCCCATGAACACAGATATTAATTTAATCTTTCTGTCACAATCTTACAACCTGAAATGTATGTCCTTGGAAATACATTTTGCTACAAACACAGCTAAGCACACCCCTATTAGCTACATAATACCCATAAAAATGAGAGGATAAATTGATATTTATTTGAAATAACGTTCTGTACATTTATGTATATTCTGAGTTCCTAATGTAACTTTTGCTTATTTAATCCATAAATCACACTTAACTAAGATGTATGTCTCCAGATGCTAAATTGAAACTACTTTTGAAAATAAAATAAGGTATATAATTATGAGAAGTTATATAATGATATAATAATAAATAACTTAAATCCCTAGATTATTTTAAGAATTGCTCTTTGTATTAATAAAAAACTAATGTTGTCAAATTTCTGAGCCAAAACCTTGAGTGTAATGAAGACGGAGTCAAATATACTGCATGCAGTATTGGCTTTCAAGAAATGGAAACACGTATCTACTTTAAAGTATGGAATGCTTTAAAAACCAGTAATGATAGAAAAACTACTAGACTTTTCATAAAAAGAATACGTAGATCAATTGTGCAGACTGTACTTGGAGCAGCGAGACAGTCCTTATCACCTTGGGTGAGGGATGTAGTCATTCTAGTGCGATCTTTGACTCAGCAGATCCTTGATCGATCTCCTTGTCTTCAAGACTTTTTATCGTGGAAGGATATCATAGAATTCTCATTGCATCCTGCAGCAATGCTGACAGCTTCCATATTTATTGCCACACCAAGAGCATAGATTATTAAACATTGTTTAATATACAGTAGTATGCTGTGTTTCAGAGAGAGATCATGATATGAGCTATGGGGATGTTTCCAGCATGCTGGCCTTTGGCTGATTCCTTGTACTGTACATGATTTATATTACGAATAGTCTGCTTAGCCAAATTATGAAAACATTATATCTATTTTACAACACCATCCTCCCGATTATCTGGACATTCTCAACTGGAAGATGTCTTGGCTGCAGTATGAAAAGTTCATTGAAATGAGAACATTTCACATAGAGACTTTATTATGCGGTTCCTAAGGAAGAATCCAGGAAAGCCACAGTTCTATTCACCAGATGCTGGATAATTAGTAGACCAGTATACAAAATGTTATAAATTAATAACTAATTTACTGTATTGAATCTGTGCTGCATGAAACAACTGGAAATAAAAAAACATTACTAATATACACTATCATAATTTTTCCAAGTTACAGAGAAGTAAGTATTTTTTATTTAAAGAACTTTTATGAATATAGGTTCATAGTCAAAGGGAGATGTTGCATTCACTAGTGGAGGGAAAGACAATAGACGGAGAAAGGTTAGTATAAGGAAACCTAGGGGCCTCATTCAAATCGGGGCCTTAAATAGGTTGCAAGTCTGACATTCCTTGCGATCCGGTTACGGCCCCGCGTAGCGATACGTCTAGACTGCTATTCAAATGGGCGGTGCCGCAAGGACGCCCGCTTTGCAAACTGTCGGCAGTAAGCATTTGCCGCGAGCCCGCAACTCATGTTTCAAGCCCGCAAACTTGGATAACTGTAAATGGGAATATAAATTCAGCACTGTAAATGAATAATGAGTTACGGGCTTGGAGGTCATAAAATGGAGGTTGGATTTAAATGTACTACGGGCTTGGCGGTTGAAGCCCGTATTACTTTAAGACGAAAATTGAACATGAAATCAAATATTTATTTATGGTGATTTGAGAGTGTGGGACTGTTGTGCTATTAATTGTAAGACCTAAAATCACTTTCACTTTGAATAAAAGTACAAGATGTTTTTTTTATTTGCTTAATTAGTGCTATGTTTTGTGAGTAAGACTGTTGCGGGACCTCTTTGGTGTAAGTAAGATGTGGTTCGATTTTAGCAATTTAAGGGCTTGACGGAAGGGTTATCCTAGCATCTGAATAGCGAATTGGGATATATTCTAATGTCTTTCATCACTTTTCAGTATTGATTTTTTATTAGCATTTACAGTGCTACAATTAGGTGTTTATCCCCCTTGCGAGTCCTAACTGGTACTTGTGGGATTTTCTTCTAAATTTGCAATTGAATAGCAGTTTGCGATTGTAACATTTACGTGCTTGAAAGATCAAAGGCTTAGCTGGATCAGAGTTACGATTTTAACAACCGCAGGGATTTTCAGTCTGTAAGCCGCAGATCATTCGCAGGTAGCTAAAAGATGTCAATTGAATAGCAAATTAATTTAAGGGCTACATTACGGGCTCCAGTAAAAAAACAGCTGCTCAATTGAATAGTATTTAAGTTACCTATAGATCCCTCCTGTGGAATTTATAACCTTAATAAGTTAAACTATGTCCTTTCTCTGAATTGCCTTTACTACCTAAGCTTCCTTCCTATCTGCTTTTGAACGGCTATAAAATATTTGTGTGTCGCTAACTAAAAATGAGGGATTCTGGACCTTGAGTTTTACAAATATATTTGTAGCTTCAATTTAAAAAAAAGAAACATATATCTGTTAAAAATGAGGGCCCTCATTCAATTGCGATTTGGCCAATTGAATTGGGCTCTAAAAAAGCACATAACATATTTTTTTAAAGAAGTTTTTAGTTAGTAAACATCTATCCAAAAGCAAGGTTTTTACTAACTAAAAAATTCTTTAAAAAAATATGCTATGTGCTTATTTAGAGCCCTATTCAATTGGCCAAATCGCAATTGAATGAGGCCCAAGGTGAGGTGTTGTTTTGAAAATATTGTGGGCCTCATTCTATTATCGGCCGTAAATCGATTCCTTGCGGGGGTTCAGTTAACTCGCGATTCTATTATACGGCCCCGCAAGGATCTCCTCTTACGGCCGGCCGTATATCTTGGAACCGGCCGTATGCTCAAAATGTTTTAAAGTCAAAAATAAATTCAAGCCTGCACTGTACAGCTCTGTAAATGCTAGGGATCATATTGGGGGACATGAGGATTAATAGTAACCCCCTCTCAAGCTTGCACATCAGCCCAAATCCGAGTTTACATTAACTGTTTATTTTCCGGCCGCAGCGTGGCCAGGTCTGAGGTGCTCCAAGCACTCTGGACTTTTTACATGGATATTTGACATATATAATAAAATAATTTTTTTACGGATTTGAGTATAGGGGAATGTTGTGTTATGTTTGCTAACACCTACAATCACTTTATAGTCTCCTCAAAGTGCAGGATGGCTTTATTTGGGCTATATTATGTGCTTAATTGGTTCTAGCGGGACCTCTTTCCTGCAAGTAAGCAGCGGCTCGCTTTTAGCCTTGCAGAGAGGGTTCCCGGAGCAATAGAATAGCAACCGGGCTTTTCTTGCGGCCGTTTTAGATCAAAGGCTTTCCTTGCGGCCGCAAGAGATAGCAAGGCGCCGGCCGCAAGCCTGCCGGAGTCCCCGGCCGGAGGGGAATAGAATAGCAGAATAGCTTGCGGCCGGTCCTTGCGGCCCCGCAGCGCCTACTGCCGCTAATAGAGTGAGGCCCTGAGTCTTTTATAGATGTCACCATCTATTGAAATACAGAACAAACATACAGGATTTCTCCATAGGTGCTGGACAAATCTTGAAAGTGTAAAATATTATTAGCTATGACCCATACAATAACATAAGTTCCTTGACACTGTAAGCTTACATATTATATACTACTAGCGACTTGCCCTTTAAAAATGACGGCAAGAAAATGTTAAGGCTGGCTATGCTGTTTGCCACACAATGCGAGGCTCTGTCACCTCTGAGCACCTTTGGCGCTCGTTGCAAGCCTCTCTCCCCCGTGTAGTTTACGGGCCTTTGGCGCTCATCGCGAGCCCTGCAATGAGTGCTCATTGCAGACGTTGTGCAACATGCCACGACGCGATAAGCGCCTTCTGCACTCATTGCAATGTCCCGCGTGCCTGTCGTTGTTCGACTAAGTGTTACTGGCTTCGGCTAATTGTTACTGACTTCGGCTAATTGTTACTGGCTTTGGCTAAGTGTTACTGGCTTCGGGTAATTATTACTGGCCTTGGCTAAGTGTTACTGGCTTCGATTAAGTGTTACAGGCTTCGTCCTCGTTTTGATCCTGTTTGAGAAAATTTTACGTTTTCTCGGAGGCCATTTTTTTCTCGCTTAGCCAATTAGGGCTCATATTAGCTTGCAAACTCACTCACAGGCTCCCTGGCTATCCCCCTGAGTTGTGTGTGAGGTTTTTGATTTATTTTGTACATTATTGTTCATCTTTCGGGTTACGGGCTTAGGTTGAGTGTTACTGGCTTCGGTTAAGTGTTACTGGCTTCGGCTATGGGCGTCTTTAATCTCTTTCCATCCTCCATCGGTGGAGCGTAATGGGGCAAATTACATCTCTGACGGGACAGAGAACCCTTAGAGGGACCCTGAAAAGGCAATATTGCGAGAGCTGCGAGCCTCTCTTGAGGTTGTCTTTATTTTTCAGTGTTTTTGGATGTACACGTTTCAATCCACGTGCGTGCCTCACGGAGGCCCTCAATATTTAACACTGCGTTACCGACAAACTCGTACTATTATATGTGATAATATATCTGTTTGCAGGATTATAACAAGTTTGGGGCTGTTAAACCTTTAGTGACTGTAGATGGTTGCTTGCCTTGAATAACCTTGTTCGAATTTTGGAGTTTGATGAAAGTAAGCCAAAGGCTCCAGATTTTTTCTCATTAAATACTCCCCAGACTATTGACATAAGTAGCAAGAAAGTTAATTTAGAAATAATTTCATTTTGAATTTAACAAACCAACAATCAATAACAATAGTTACATCAAAGACTTCACCAACTGTACAAAATACATTCAAATGGAGTCTCACTAAAGTCAAACTAAAGAGACGAAAAAGGGAAACACAGACATTCAAAATATCTGTGTGAGGTCTACATTGTAGGTATCTGGCATTATATTGACACTGAACTGGAAGTGTCAACTGGACTGAGAAGCAGTGCTTTGGAGGAGTAAAGATTTGTTTTACAGTTCTATGCTTGGATGATCTTCAGTTCTCAGTAAAGAGAGCATGTTAGTTAAGAAATTATTAGGCTGAAGTTGTAACCTTTATTCTATACTTTGTTTCCAAAGAGGATGAGGAGAAACACAAAACATTATAATTCCAGCAATGTCGTCATGTCTGAAGGTTTTGTTTTAATTTAATTTCAGGTCAATGGGCAGCACTAAATTTTATCCAGTTGATGGGAAAGCCTATGAATGAGTTTCATTATTGCTGGCCCAAACACTGGTGGCTGATACCCAAAAACGCACTGTTCTCTTTTTAGAACAAATCTACATTTTGTGTCAGCTATTGGGAATTAATCCAGTCCCTCTGTCTAACGTTAACATGCAGCCTAGAGTTTAACCAATATCTCCTCCACCAGACATGTGTGTTCCATTAAAGAAGAGCTCACCCAACCGAGCCAATGGATTATATTTTCATTACAATGGATATTTGTATGTTAATTAGGCATGTTGATTGCAAGGATGGATGTCAGCTGAGCCAATAATGTTTATTGGAACACTGATTTTCTCATGGGATATTTTATGTATATAGTTATTTGAATACAATCCCATAATATAGTACTTACAAATATTCCCTTATAGTGTATAGGGAATGAAGATTTGTAATTAGATTATAAATTAGATGAGAAATACTAGACGTGTAGAACATTTAACCTCTATATTACCACCATAAAAAGCAAGATCACAACTCAACTGTAATTTCCTGTTAAGGCTCAAGTGATGATAGAGTACCCAAAACTAGGCCACAGAGACATAGGGCCTCATTCAAATGCAATTTGGCCAATTGAATAGGGCTCTATATAAGCACATAGCATATGTTTTACAGAAGTTTTTAGGATAGAAGTTCACTAACTAAAAACTGCTGTAAAAAAATATGCTCTGTGCTTATATAGAGCCATATTCAATTGGCCAAATCGCATTTGAATGAGGCCCTCAGGGAGTAAGAGGAGGACACAGACAAGCTTTATTTGCACCAAAGATGAACTTTGACATTGTAGACTCCCATTCATTATATCAAAACAATTACTCTTATATTTTATTTACCAAATATTCTAAATAAAACAATATGAATAAATAATAGTATAAATATGAATAAACAAATGCTGAATATAATCTCAACAGAATATCAGGCTAGAAAAAAATATCTGATTCTATTGTTGATGTAAACTACAAGTGTAAATAAGAAAGTCTGCAATTTAGAAAATAGTAAATATGACACAAGACATTGTACTATCAATTTTGAATTTACTTACCTTTAATTAAGCTCAGAGATCTTCCCACCTCAGTTAGTCTCTTATTGGTCACTTAGAAGAAAAAACTAAGATCAGGGCAGAGCCATTCCCCATAGCTGTTATTCTTTAGACCCAACACAGGGCTTTTATTACATTTTAAGTGACTGACAAGAGATTAGCCTAGAAGAGATTAGCCAAGGTTTGATTATAGTTAAGTAAATTAAATGTTTACACTAATATTTCTTTCCGAATTAAAATAAATGTCAAGCTTATGTATTTAGACCTGTAGTGTGCAGTACTGTAACAACTGGGTTTCCTGTCAAACATCCCCAGGACCCCTCAGCAGCACTTTTCACCCCTCCTTCCCCCTCAGCAGAAATATTCCCCCCCCCCCGCAGACCTCCTCAGCAGCGCCATTTACCACTCCAACCCCCTCAGCAGCAATATTCACCCCCCCCAGGCACCCCTCAGCAGCACCATTCAACCCCCAACCCACTCAGATGCCATATTCACCCCCCCCCCCCCCAGGGCCCCCTCAGCAGCAATATTCACTCCCCAACCCCACAGGGCCCCCCTCAGAAGCACCATTCACCCCCGCCCCAAAAAAAAAACCAGGGCCCCCTCAGCAGCATCATTCACTCCCTTCAAAAAACCCAGGGCCCCATTGTCACACCATTCATCCCCCCAAGTCCTTTCAGCAGCCATATTCACCCCCAAGGCCCCCTCAGCAGCACCGTTCACTCCAGCCCCCCTTCATTATTGAACCCCTTTAAAACCCCCAGGGCTCCTTGTCATACTATTGTGCCATACTGTGCCATAACATTGTCAAAGAGATACATTGTATTCATAGTCCAAAGAAATATATGATCAGACCTGGACATTTATGGCCCGCAGGCGGCCCACGGGCCCGTGGACTGTAAAATGCCCAGGTTTGAGTTAAACAGTACTTATTCACCAGAATAATTGGTGATTGGTGGAATATTGCAGATGAGACTGGATGGAGAGGTGAATTGGTAGATTGCTTAAAGGTGCTTAGTATCTAATTTTGTTTTATTTTAATATTAGCAAAACATGCTTGTGTCTAGGAAATGACATGCTTGCTGTCTTTACTGTTCAGTACCTCGAAGAAAGGATACAGGGTAGGCAAATATGTTCACTTAGTAGTGTGGCTACCTGCTTCTGAACATGTGTGGGGAAGTGTCAAATGCTTATTGCTGAACCCATTTCCCACCAGGCCAAGTGCTGCTGAATAGAAAAATAAAACTGGAGTGCCCCTCTCCCAAAGCTCCAGGCAAACAGGTATCACTATACAGTTCCAATATGAAAGCCTGTAGTCACAAGCACAGACTGTTAATTTAAGATTTTATCAAAAAACTATTGTTAGTTTGTTACATAGTCTACAAATAGGTGCATTTTAGCCTAAATTGCAGTTGGACTTTAACGAACCACCGTACAATGAAAACAACATATTTGTTTGAAAAAACTTTAGGTCTGACGCAGAGCAAAATTAAGCAGGAAAAAAGTTATACAACTGGTTCTTAAATAGAAAAGAAAAAAAGGTTGATGCCTCTGCTGGGCACTGGAGAGATCCATGATGCATTGATGGAAGTTGTATGTGTGAGAGGGTGTTTACATTTCTAGAGAGCAGTGGTTGCAGTGAATGATGCAAGGGGTTTGCTTCTGGGCCAGTGAGACGGAATGGGTGTTTTAGTCTTATCAAATTATTTTTACAATGGTTCTCTCTTCACTTCTTTCCCACGTCTTCACTGATAGCCAACACATATGATTTAGTTCTGAGGAGCTAATGTAACAAACACAAAATGGAGTCTTCAATTCATATTTTCCCAAAAACTGTTTTATGTCCATGACTTACACAGCTGCTAATATTGTAAATTTGGTCCATACTTAAAAACGTTTCTTTTTTCTTGAACTGCCTTTAAGCAAACCTTAGCCTTTTAGCCAGATATGAGAATAGCATACCAGATGTATAGTGGATTAATACTGCTAGGTTTCTATGAGGTCAAGGACATCTGGAGATATCAGTACAGACAAAAGAATCTTCTTAAAAAAAAGTGAATTTTCAGCTGTATTTTAATGGTGGTTGGGGATGTCAGGAAACGGAGCCCTATTTATACCTATCTACGGTTTAAAATGTGAGAACATTGTAGAATTAAAAAGGATGAGACATCCTCGGGTCAAGCACAAGGAGAGATTAACAGTTTTAATGAAAAAGTAGAAAAGGTTTATGGAGCAGCATATGAGAATAGACTCTCAAAAGACAGAAGATTTTGGTTTTTACACTTTGGGCGGAAATTAACCAAAAGCCAACTAAGATTTCAGGAAATAAAATGTCTCAAATAAAGCTGATTCCAGCTGCATTATTTTTTAATAAATTAGAACAGAGGTGAGAAGTGTGAAGGCCAAATAAAATACTGTTGAATTAATCAATGCAGTAGAGTGTACGGATGAACAATAGCAGTCTTGTAGTTAAAGGGAAGCTGACACCTCAAGATTACTTACTTCAGGTTGAAGCCAAAGTTATTTGAAACTCAGACCATTGTGTCCCCACTCCAAAAGTGCACTGGATTTGTTAGACACAGAATGTAAATTTGCATAGACCTGCATCTTGCTGACAGGGTTGACAAGTCAATCCAATATTCCCCTTTAAGAGACTAGC